>PISX010000710.1:0-64253 GCA_004024625.1 Mellivora capensis | reverse complement strand
ATTTTTTGGTATCGGTTGAGTCCTGATTTGTGACCCAGTATGTGGTCTATTCTGGAGAAGGTTCCATGTGCACTTGAGAAGAATGAGTATTCTGTTGTTTTAGGGTGGAATGTTCTGGATATATCTATAGGTCCATCTGGTCCAATGTTTCATTCAATGCTTTTGTTTCTTTATTGATTTTCTGCTTGGATGATCTGTCTATTACTGAGAGAGGCATGTTGAGATCTCCTATTATAAATGTATTCCTATCAATATGACTCTTTATCTTGATTAATAGTTTTCTTATGTAATTGGCTGCTCCCATATTGGGGGCATAGATATTTACAACTGTTAGATCATCTTGGTGGATAGTCCCTTTAAGAATGATGTGGTGTCCTTCTGTATCTCTGACTATAGTCTTTAGTTTAAAATCTAATTTATCTGATATGAGAATCGCTACCCCGGCCTTCTTTTGAGGCCCATTGGCATGAAAGATGCTTCTCCATCCCTTCACTTTCAATCTGGGTGTATCCTTGGGTTCGAAATGGGTCTCCTGTAGACAACATATGGATGGGTCCTGTCATTTTATCCAATCTGCAACTCTGTGTCATTTTATGGGCACATTCAAGCCAGAAAGGGCTGGCAAGATATATTCAGGGCACTAAATGAGAAAAACATTCAGCCAAGAATACTTTATCCAGCAAGACTGACATTCAAAATGGATGGAGAGATAAAGAGTTTCCAAGACCGGCAAGGCTTAAAAGAGTATGCGACCACCAAGCCGACACTGCAAGAAATATTAAGGGGGGGGTCTATAAAAGAGGAAAAACCCCAAGAATATCATTGAACAGAAATATAGAGACAATCTACAGAAAGAAAGACTTCAAAGGTAACACGATGTCAATAAAAACGTATCTATCAGTAATCACTCTCAGTGTGAATGGCCAGCCCGACTGCTTATGCAGAATCCTATCAGTCTCCAGAATGCTTGTATCCTCCAAAACCAACCACAAAGCTTGCTACTCCCAGCTGACTAATTCCAACCCATAGTCTGGGTTTCCTTCTCCTTCAACACATCAAGCATAGCAGGTGCAATTCTTTTCAACAAATACTTGTTGAACATCAATTACATGCACAGCATTTGCTCAAATCAGATAATAAGATCCTGAATCTGCTTGTGAAACCAACCATCCTGAGAGACTTTCCATATACAGTTTCTAAAATTCAGCAACTCCCTCTTTTCTTTCTCATACAATCCCGTTCCCAAGAAGAGACAGTTTGATTATAAAAGGAAAGAAATTATCTCTGTTTCCTTTTCCCTGCAAACACGCAGACTTACACACATAGACACTGAGATACGCATGCACATCCGTATAAAATCATTATTTGTACAGTAGGATTTACACATATGTCACAGATGTAAACAGACCAGACACATCTAAATCCGTACTGCAAGTATGCGTCTGTTTTGTTTTTGTTTTGTTTTGTTTTTAAGGCCCCACCAAAAGAAAAGGGGGAAAAGGAAAACTCAAGCCCCTCGAGGAGTCAGATCTCCTATATTGTCAGGTAATTGTTAGCAGAAATCGGCTATAATAACAAGCCATTTTAAAGGAATGTCAATTCAATTCTATCCTGCTTAAAGAAGATCCAGAGTCTGCCTTTGTTCCTAACCTGAGCAGTTTGGAAGAAATAATACCCTCTTTCAGAAACTGTGGGGGAATTTGAAAGGTAGGGCTCCCGCTCTCCCAGATCAGCCCTGGAAGGAGGGGTGACTGTCATCAAGAAGGAGGCTAGCTCTGGAGATCAGCCAGGGGCCTGGGGGCGGGGGGGTGGCGAGAGGGCCAGCCTCGTTCCAGGGGAGCGAGGTGACGAGGTGAGTGGGCAGCAGGAAGCAAGCGCCTTGCTTTCAGAAGCCTGTGAAGGATCTCCACTCCTCCTCGGTGTGGACTCGGAAGCCAAGGCCTCGAGAGTGTGGCGGAACCACCAGTCTCTCAGGCAACGTGTCCTCTGCCCTCCCTGCTGACGGCCTGTTTGCAGTCTGGGATGGTTTCTTGCAGTTGCTTCTTTCCAAAAGCCTGAGGTTTAGGGTTTGGGTGAGCTTGGTGCTTCGCCTTTTTTTTCCCCCCCCTTCCCTTTTATTCACAGTTTCCAATACACAAAGCACTTTACAACGTCCATGGAAACCTCTGTGGCCACAGACTTAGAAGAAGACAATGACTGAGCGTCAGCCACACACGGGAAAGAACATGGGAGGGTCCAGTTACGTGGCTTTTTTTTTTTGCTTTTTTTTTTTTTTTTTTGCTGATCAGGTCCCAAAAGTGGTGGAGTTTTGTTTGACTGTGTTTTGTTTGGGGTTTTTGTTGTAGTTGTTGTTTGTTTTTGTTTTTGTTTTTTAGTTTTTTTTGTTTTTTCCTCAAAAGGCCAGACTGATGAGGGCTTTAGAGCTGAGACATGATGGATTTTTAAATGTGGTTGCCCCTGAGTCGGTCCATGTGGATGGATAGTTGAACAGCACGGAGCCAGCCCTCTCAGACATTCGAGAAATGTTTGTGGAATGAATGTGCGCTGTTTCTTTAAAGAGTTCTGTGTCATTGTTAGAACATAGTGGAAGCTTCCTAGAGGCAGGAGGCCTGAGTTTGAATGTGTCATCGTTCTTGTCCCCAGTAGGTTTCCCTGGCTCCCCTGAGAGGGACCTGAGCTCAGGGCACAGCAATTAAACGTGATCTTTGTCCTCTTGAAACCTGCTGTCCTCATTCTATATAACCATTCTCTAGAAATAGTCCTTACCAACCGCCTTTACCCCACTCTCCCATCTTTTCCAACCAATTATACAAGAATAAGGGGCAAAAATGAAAACTGAGGCACAGGGAGCTCTAAACTGGCTCTTGCATGGGAAAAACAGCTAGAACAGTGGGAAGACTCCTGCGCCATCGTCAAGGGTCCCACTGTCTCTGCCCCACCTTCTGTGATGCCGGTTTCCTCCCTCCTCAACCCGGCATCACAGTCTGGGCATGTGGAACACTACCAAGTTTGAAACATCAGTCTTTTCTGTACAGATGAAATGCGTTATCACTCAGACCATGTTTGAACCAGAGGACACTCATTTTGTCATTGTAAAAGGGACACGTCCTTCAGCTTCAAGGGACAGGTCAGGAGTCTGTGCAGCAGGGGAGGATGGCTCATAAGAGCGAACAGCAAGTGTCAGAGCCACGGCAACCCCTGAGCTCATCAGGTCACCGTATCCGCCGCGGCCTGTGCTAAAGGCGGCCCCCAAATGTGGGTTAGCATCGCCCCAAGAAACACAGTCCCAAGGAAATAAGGCAGGGCCCAAAAGAGACAAGACTGCAGGTAAGGTAAATAGTTTCCCCAACCATAGAGTAGAGAGGATGAGGGCATAGCCCTACTGGTCTCCCAGCGAATGAATTATTACACAGTAAGTAAGCATCCCAGAGTTGGTAGCTACTGTTTCCTTATCCCACTGTTGTTGTGAGTGGGTTTTTACCCGTTAACACTTAAAGTTTTGAAAGTTCAGACAAGAGAACTAACCACTCCAGACCTCAGCTTTCTCATCTGTTAAATGGGAAAAAGAGTACGAGCTCCTACGGAAGCTTGGGGGGGGGGGGGAATAGGAGCTCTATCCAGGGAAAGTCCTTGGCACATCTGTCGAGTACACCTTAAGGGTCTGCAAACATTTCTTCTGGCTAATAAATGTTCCAACAGAGCAGAAAAGAAAAATTTAGATCAGGGTGGTAATGGAGGGCCTGAACTTCCAAATGAGGGTTTGCCTGGATTTAAAGGGTCTAGTGACAACCCCCTTCTGCCGCGCAGCACAAAATGATCTGGGACATCTGGACAGGACTGGGTCCAGGGGTACAAAGGCTGCCTACCTTTCTGTACCCCAGGAAAAAAAGAAAGAAATCCAACACGCACCGGAGTAAAATGAAGTAAAGTGATGGCCGTGAGACCAAATCCGCCAACGCACCACTCCTGCAAACCCAGAAAAGTTCTCAGGAAAGACAAATTAAGAGGCGGGAAGACACGTTAGAAGTGCATGGTTCAAATCACACTTTGTTCTCTGCTCCCCCGAGAGAAAGGCAGCCAAACTCTGATTAGGAAAGAAAGGAGAAGATAAGATCAAAAAGTGCAGTTGACAAAGGAGCGAAGCCCCAACCTCCCCTGGTGACCCAAAAAGGAGCGCCAGGGCAGGGAGGCCCGGGCTGCGGGGAGCGGCTGGCCTGCGTGCCTGCGAGCAGGAGTGCGAGCTCACAGCAGCCTGCGGAATGCTCCGCGCAGGGCCTCAGGCGGGGCGGGGAGAGGGCGGCAGGCGCGCACCCCCACCTGGATCCCAGGATCTGCCTCTCGCATTAACTGTGCGACCTTGAGCCAGCCACACGCTAGTCTCGGGGCCTTCAGTTCCTTCACATGAAAAGTAAAGAGTAATTTCTTCCCCTCACCACCTCGGAGAGATGTCCAGGGAATAGGGTTGACGAGTGGATGTAAGGGCACTTCAGAAGCAGACGCAGGAAGCAGCGGCCAGGAATATTCATTAACAGTGGGATTATTTTTTCAGCAATAGGTGAGAAGGTGGAGAGCAGATGAATACGAGTGCTTTATCGTGATCTGCACGCAGGAGACACAGGAGGAGGGCTGTGCTCCCCAGGGTCCTGGTTCTGCCGCGCGCGCGCGGACCCATGTTGGGTGGGCACTCTGCAGAGCTGTCCTATGCGAGTCCAGGCAACGGCGGGGGAAGGGGACAGAGAGAGCCCACGGTGTGGACCGAAGCATTACACGGTGCCTTGGGTGGAGGGGAGCATACAGGCTGTGAACAGACGGAGGCCAAGGTGAAGGTTTCTCCTCTCCCAGCTGACAACCAGTATTTCCTACCTGGGGTGGCTGCCTATTGATGAGAACAGTAGGCTCATTCCTGACCCCTTACTGCATGGCCCCGCCCACCTGAGCCAAAAGTGTCACCCAGGAGCAGCAAAAAGCTAAGGCACTTTGGACACTTAATACTTAAATAAATACCTGTTGAAATTAACTCCACCCACCCCACCCATGGGTCCCACCCCGCTCTCAAGCCAGTGCAATAGTTCCTGAAGCTAGCGTTTCTCTCCTCTTCCTGTTTCCCTGCACCTCCTCCTTCTTCTCCTTCTTCTAAATAAATTACAGTTTGGATTTAGGGGCTGGGATGGAGATGGATGACATTGTTTTTCAAACGCTTCCGGTTGGAAAGCATGTAGGGTGTTAGGTCCTAACTGAATGGCAAGCCCCAGCAGGGCCTAGACGGGGCACATCCATATACACACTTCCATCCTTGCTGTCCCTTTAAATCCCTCCTCCCCAGGAGGGGTTGGGGAAGGATTTGTGTTTCTGGGGCTCTTGGGACTGAAGTCCCTGGGGCCATCTGGGAGTGATTAGCCTACAGATTTCAGGTAGCTCTAGCCACACGTGCAGCCCACAAGACACCCCCTAATTCCGTACCCACAGCTCTCCTTCTCCAAACAAACAGCAGTGCCTTTTGCAGAGAAAAGAAAATGCCTTCCTTAGAGGAGCTGCAGGGGAAAGCCCGGTCACATTTGTCTCCTCTGCCCTTGCCAATCCCCCCCAACCCCCAGCCCGGACACCACCACCCCGCCCACCATTCATTCAACAGTCAGCCACTCCGGGGTTCATCCATGAAAGGACTGTGCTTTGTGCTTAGAAAAGCAAGCAAAAAAACCAGGAAGAAAAAAATATTTATTATCATTGTATATTTGGGTAGCAAAGTCTAGAGGTTTTAGAGGTTCTGATATGTTAATAATGACTTCAGTTTGTGGTTTGATTGTTTTCTCAAAACCTGTAAATCCAGGCCAGAAATGTGTAAAGATTACAATCTGAAAGCTTTATGTCCATCAATCCAAATATTCTCCAAAGGCATGTGTCTAACACCCTTTCTTCTAGAAAGAAGTCAGAGGACAGGAAATTTAGAAGACAGTTCCAGGCAAGGACAGATTTCCTTGCGAGTGGCACAAATAGTCATCTACAGGCCACATTTTGAGGGAAGCCATAAAGACATCTCATCTAACTGGCCAAGGTATCCCACTATGTGCCTGGTAGCTCAAACGTACCATTAGATATTCATTGCTTTGGCTAAATTTTGGTCACTCATTCCTGTACTACACATTTATTCTGCAGAGTCTACACGGCACACAGAATGGGAATATGAAGGGAATAACACTCTGTCATTGTTCTCAAGGAGATCATAGTTTAGGGGGTGAGAATATACACAGAGTAGGCAAATGACAGCATGAAAAGGTATGAACACAATGTTGTAAGAACACAAATATCTCTTCTCTGAGAGAGATCAAGTCTTCACGGAGGGGTTAGCATTTGAACTGGATCTCCGTTCCCTACCACAATCTGGCTGCCTCTCAGAATGACTATTCTCAGACTGAGAATAGACTGAGCCTTAATAGTCATTTACTCCATAGTCTGAATGAGCCTCATATCTTTTCTAAGAGAACAGGGTGGCTTTTTTCTGGGAGCGACACCCTTCCCGGAAAAGAGAGAGGAGGACTGCAAACCAGGGGTGTAGGGAAGGCTCCCCAGTACAGTAGAAAGGAAAATCTTGAAGATGGGGAAGAATCCAGTACATCGGTCTAGGAAGACAAGTCCTGTTCCACCCATGGGTCTCAGAGAAACAACCAAAGGACACTGGAGAGACTTGAGGAGTTAGGGATGCTCGTAGGCATGAGTAATAATAATAATAATAATAATAATACTTCTTTCCTTCTAAGGGAGCATTGTTTGGAATTTTTCAGAATCCAGATATAATCTAATAATTTCTCTGAACTCATTCTTAAGCCTCAAAGGCAACCTTACTCCCACTTCCTGGTTGGTTTGACTAAAAAATCAAAGTGTCCTTGGCAGAGGTGAAGTTGGGCTGGGGAAGCCCAGGGACAGAAGGAGGAGGTAGGTGAGTGTTCCTTCCGTCCTCTGTCTGACCTGAGCAGTCCTCTGGGTTGATGAAACTAACCCAAAAATTGGCAGAAGCAGGTCCCAGGCCCCACTGAGCTGAGGCAGGTGAATGTGGAGGCCAATGCCCCTAAACCGTATCACCCTGAAACTCTGCTTTCCTCAGACCTAAGTTCCTGGAGGAGAGTCAGAATCTGGAGAACCTCCTAAGTGCCAGGAAAATAAAAAGCAATTAGTGACTTTTGCTTTAGGCAGAATCTGGAGGGGAAAAAGAAATCCTGGAGCCCCACAAAACCCCACCTCCCTGGGCCTCTTCCGGAACCACAATGTTCAGCCCACTCAGCGTTTGGCCAATGCCACTTTCTCCTCCCTCAGAAGATTTCTTTGCTCCTGGAAAATCATCTGGAAACTGTCATCACCACTGTGCTGGTTGGCAGATGTCCCCCAAAGAGAGAGTGAAGCGTACCACACACTACAAGGCATTTCTGGGCTTGGACCAAGAAAGGGGAGGGATGTGGGGTGGGAGGCGATGGCTCAGGCAAGGAGCAGACGGCGTCACCAGCGATGGAAGAAGAGAGGTGACTTCTGGGGCCCAAGAAAGGAATGGAAAGGCCTCTGCCACTGAACCAGGTGCTCGAGGACCACTCCTCCCTCCTGCTTTGCCTTCCCCTCAGCACTAATAGAGGGCCAAGGATGGGAAGCAACTCTCTGTGATTCATCCACTCTTTCAGAGCAAAGAAGGAGAAATCCATAGTAAAGGCAGAGAGGGTCTCAGAACACAAAATGCCCCCGGGATGGGGTGTAAAATGGGATATGGGCAAACAGGCTGAACCCACCCATGACTGGGCTCCATCATCTAGAGCCCCAGAGCCAACACTCAGGCCCATGCACCCCGCTGCTCCAGGTCCTACACAGCCTTCTGGGGTCACCTGTGCCTCAAAATCCGCAAGCACCTGCTGCCCAAGACACCCCAAGCCTTTATTATAGTTGACGTTCAAAGGAAAACTAGGGTCTGGGCTGCCTCGGAGAATGTGTCCGGGAGGGACCCCAGGGAGAAGCGGACCCTGGAGGCAGAGGGGGTGTGGGTGAATGCCTGGGGACAGTGTCTGAGCCAAGACCACCCAGTGTGCCTTCCTTTCCTACAGAGATAGCAACCCTAGCCAGACACCCCCTTTTCTCCTACTTGCTGAGGGAGACCTGTCACCCTGGGAGATGTCTCCATGGCACCAAGAAAGTATTTAAAGGAAAGATGTCTACATTTAGGGCCCTCTGAGGCTTCACCTTCTCTTTTAAAGAATAATAAATGCTCTGATTATTGAATCTATGGGGACTGTGTCCTTAATTTATAGCAGGAACTCCTTACTTGTCTCTGCCTGGTACGTAGATATTAAGGTACTCAAGGGTAAAAACACAGTTCACTGACACCCCAAGCTGAAAATTTCGTAAGTTTTAGGAGCACCCAAAAGAGAGGCCGTTTCTGCAAACAACCCATACCTCCTCGTCCAGACTGTGCTCTGTTGGGCCTTCCCTAGCATTTCAGCCAATCTGGAAATCATTGGGGGAGAAGGAGGTTCCTGTGCTATGACTCCCTGTGAAAGCAAACGCTCTGCCCTTTCGCATAAGATGTAAATACACCGTGTTCTTAAGATAGTAACAGGGAGGCTGTGAGATTTTTCTGGAGATTGAAGGAAGGGGAAAGGAACAAACAAAAAACTGTGCCTCTCTTCTTTGCCTGGCCAAATGTCATTCTCATTTAAAAAAAAAAAGTGGGGAGGAGCTGTAACAGAGAGGGAAAAAGACATTTAAGGCTTCACTGACACCTTTTACGTCAGTGAAAGGGTCTTGGGAGAAAGATGTTAACGAGAAAAAAAGGGGAGAAATGCAGGGAAAGGAGGGCAAAACCTGCTTTCTCAAAATCCCCGGTACTGAGACAGTACGGGAGACAGTCCTGGTTTCCCCTTCAAACAAACCCGGAAAGGAATCCTGGAATAACACTGGCTCTCCCGCAGGCTTGCATACAGCAACGCGCACCAAGAAATTAATTTGAAATAAACAATGACTGGGTAGGCAGCCCAGCGGGTCCCTGCGTTCCCTGCGGGCCCCACTTTCCAAAGAAACCCCCCAGGCCATTCACCATGGCTGGGGATCAACCAAGCTCCGGGTAGTTTTGTGATGTCAGGGATCCGAGAACCTTCTGGAGAAGGAGACCCCCGCGTTAAGACGTCACTCTCCGGGAAACTTCAAAGTTGGGGGCTGACTTCTGGGTGTCCACACTCCCGGTTCCCCGGGGAAGAAAGAGCTGCCCAGGGACCTCCCACCCAAAGTCAGGCAACCCGGCTGCGCGCTCAAAAGCCCAGCCCAGCTAGCACGCAGCTTATGGATACTCGGTTTGCCCCCCCCCGCCCCCCCCCCGCGAATCCAGAAGATGCGCCCCGGAGGGGGGCGGCGGGGGGGGGGCACTGGGAGCGGGTGAGGGGAGCTCGAGCCCCTGGAGAGACAGAAAAGGCTTGCAAAGTCACAAGGTAATGCGTCTTTAATTCTGAAAGTTACCTTTGGAATTGTATACTACTAGCATTTCTCCCTTTTCTGTGGTTTGATGGAAACATTTTCTCTAATAAAGCGCGGACGGAATAACCCACTGGCTACGATATCTTAGTGGGAATAGCTGGTTATAGTCCCTTCAGCCTGAGATGAAGTCCCTGCCATAAGCCAGTCTACCCTGGGAGAACCACACAAAACTCTCCCGAGAATCTCCGCTCTTTTCGGCTGAAGTCCTCCCTGGGGCTGGCTGCACAGGCCCAAAGGGGACAGGAGGGGAGGAGGAGGCACCCCTGTGACCCCGGAGAACTGCGGAGGAAGCTCTTGGTGCTGAAGGGAGCCCCCTGGGCCCCTGTGGACTGCGCTGAGCACTTTATTTATACTTTTGGATCAGCAAGGCCAAAAGCACCTTCAAATGAAAATGCCTGAAAGATTTTTTTAAAAAGAGGAAAATTGCAGAGGAAAAAAGTAAAACCTGGCCTAAGGAAACAGGCTGCTCTAAGGATGCTTTGAGGGAATCCGAACGACGCGTGGTGCCGCTGTACCCTGCCTAAAAGACTGATATTTTCAGAAAAGGAAGGGGGAAACACACACACACACACACACACACACACACACACACACACTCTCTCTCTCTCTCTCTCTCTCTCTCTCTCCCCCCCCCCCCTTTGGAAGCACAGTCCCTTTGGAACTGGACCTTCCTACTCCCATCCTTCCCCCATCCCCTCTGCTAGTCAGTCCAGGTTGAGCCAGCAACTCCCACCTCCTGCTTGGCTGCGGTCCGCACCCCCTGGGCGCCCCGCTGGGCCCCAGCCGCCCGCCGCCCCACAACCCGGCCAGGTCACCCTGGAGCACTTTGCTGGTTCACGCCTCCCTCACCCAGCACCTCTCTTCCGCCTCATTCCTCTTTCTGTGAGAAAACAGAAAAGGGAAGAAAAGAAAGCCCCTTTTGGCCTACAGTTTCAGGGGGCGCTGGAACTCTACGGTCCTAGGCGACCCATGCCCGGTAATCTCCCAAAGTAGGGCGCGGGTTTGGGGAGAGATACACATGGAAGACTATACAGTCGCGTGCATTTATGGACCTGTTGCTGGGAGCCCTGGAGGCCTGCGACGGGTCCCACGCCCACTGGGGCAAAAAGTCCAAAGGTCGCGTTTACTTGGCGGTCCGCAGATCTTTACTGCGCACCTGCGAAGCTACCTAGCCCTTTCCTTGTGCTGTTGCTGTCCGGTCCCATGCCCGGTCCTGAGACGGGGATTACCCGCTGCCTCTCTCCCCAGAGAACCGGTGTCCGGCCAGGAGAGCGACCGGCAAATGCGCTCTCCGCCGGGTGAAAAGTACTAATTACCGAGGAGCCGCTAGGAGCGGAGAGCTCGGGGACCACAGGGTCCCTCCCACCCCACTCCCACCCCCACCCCCAGGGATTGGGGTCTTGCAAGGGAACCGAGCTCCAGGGAATTGACAGAAGAGAAACCGAGTCCCCTGAGCACCTCTACAGAGGACATTGCCCGGGGATCTCATCCCGGATCAGGAAACTCTGGAGCTCAACCCAACCGAATTTTTCTGGGACATGCACCCCTGCTGAACACGGATTTAGACACGCTCCCCACTTTTGCTAAGAAATTTTGGAGAGGGAATTATTGTCCCCAGTTCCCCCAGGTGAAGGGGACCCCATTCGCCCACGCCGTCCACCGCCATCCGGAGATGGAAAACCGTCCCTGTGCGATGTGTTCACACCGCCCCACAGAGCCCGGGAAACTCGCTATAAGCCAATATCTCCGGGCTCTGGACTCCGCGCCCGCGTAGACGCGGAGGGAGCTTGGCGGCGCAAGCTAGGGAAATTGAACCCGGCGCCGGCCCTAGTCGCTGAAGGCAGGGAGGGGTGAGGGGGGAGGCGGTGATCGCGACCTCGGTTTCGCGAGATCCGCCTTGGGATCAGCTCGCACCTCCGAGTCTCCTCTACCCAAGGCAGACCTCGCGGCGCTTGCTTAGAGCGGGGACCGGAATGCACGTCGCAGACTGGGGAAGTGCCTTCCGCGGCCTGCCCTTTTTCTTGACCTGCGCCCATTCCTTCCGTGTCCCACCCAGAAAGAGGAGCCCAACGCGTTTGGCTCTTGGCAGAACGCCCTGGCTGGTACAGGCAACCGCCTCAGTTTCCCGATCTGGAGGAACCTGAACACCGAGAATGGGTTCCTTTCCCTCTGGCTCTCTCGGACACGGGTCCTCGGGTGGCGGTCCGCGAGCGTCTTCCTGGGGCAGGGAAGAGAGGTCAGGGGTGACCCGAGAAGCTCACACCGAACCGAACCGAACCGAACCGAACCCCTGAGCGGGGGTGGGGGAGTTAGCACCAGAGCCCCTGCAGAGATACTGGGACTAATCAACGGTGTGCACGAGTCAGACTTGGCCTGGTCCTGGCACGAGCAGAGGGCCGTGTCTGCTCTCTGGGAGGCAGGGGTCCTTTTCCCGGACCCGGCCTCCCCGTCCCGTGCAGGCTGGAAACGTCAGGCCCCTTGAGCGCTCTTTTCTCGCCAGGTCCCGTGTAAGACACACGCCTCCCAGGTCCTCTAACTGGGCTGCCCAGAGGTGAATCCAAACGGGAGGAAATATCGAGTAGGAATTTCTACAGAGATAAATCTCAGCGGCAAAGCCAGTCCTGATGGAGCGGAGCACACCACCACCATCCCCCACCGTCGTCAACGTTTTCCTGCCGTTTCTGCGAGTGAAACCGTTTCTGGGCTTTTGGCGCCCCCTCTGGATGCAGCGGAAAATTGCGCCATTTAAAAAGTCAACTGATTGTTTATGAGTGTTCCAGAAGATACAAGAATACCCAGTGTTTGCATCAAACGAACAGAAAATGTTCAGAACGCTGTAAATTCATGAGTTAAAATTCTATAGATTACGTATCTCCTATAACGTAATTGCATTAAGTGTATATTTATGTGTATGTATTTATCTTGACAAATACTTAGAGAAATATTCGAAAGTATCTTAGAGTCACAGTCTTCAGTGCCTTTAAGTCCGTAAACACGAGAATCACAATAAAATGCAACTGAACACATTCGTCTTGGTTAAAATTTCTGCCCGAAGTTCCAGTTTCTGAGTGTGCTCCTGGGTCAGGTGCCTACGAATCACACAGTTATACTCACAAATGTCCCCTTCCCACGACACAGAAATCAGTTGATACTACGCGGGACTCTTTTCTCCCTAGAAAGAATGAAGTTGTTCTTGTACTTTCCCAGCGTATTCCCGGAGCCTTGAGTACGTGGCGCAGGTCTCCAAAGCTTGTAAACAACCTATAAGGTGCTGTAGACATCCACTGTGAGTGAGTTACACCCGTTTAAAAAGTAAATAGTATTTAACTGTAGTTGCAATTTAACTACCTTCTGAAGAGCTCCGTTTCCTAAAAGAAAGGTCGACTTCTTTGGAAGAAAATAAGAGAAAACGAGATTTAGGGGAAAAAAATTTTTTTTCCGGGAAAGCATGCTTTTAAATCTTGCAATAGTGTCCGCAATGTGCAAATTAGAAATGAACAAGTCTTTGCTATGATGCGGGCCGATTCACCACAACAATCATTTAATTCGAAGCGGACATCTGGGAGAGCCAGAAAGGGGGAAGCTTAAAATTAGGAGATTTCCACAGTCGTGCTTTTATTTGTGATTCTGAAGACAGGTAACCCGCAGCAGCCTAGGATTTTTCTTCTCTTCCAGAAGTGATACCTAACCAGGCACTAAAGGCAGTTGGTGCAAATACAAAGGTTGCGCTCAAATCACACTTGAGATACATCAGAGACACCCCCCAATCCCTCCCCTGGAACTCCTAGCTGTCTGCCAGTCGGAGAAGGAGCGGCACCCCTCCAGGTGTTTTGTAAAGGAGGGCGCAACAGGCGAGCTGCATGACTCCGCCAAAGTGGAGCGTTTTGTCTGCGGTGGTGCCCATGCGTCTGGCCTTTCACAGACCAAGTGACCGGCCTCAGCTTCCCGGGCCTAGACGGCCACATTCGCAAAGTTCGATCTCTCCAAGCCAGAGCAGTTTGCAAGCCCTTTCCAGTGGCAACCCTCCTGACGTTTGGATTCGGCCAGGAGGTGAAAAGCAGAACGTCAAAGCAATTGCCTGTCACTGAGCGGTGTCGCGGGCTGGGGGCTGGGGGTGGGGGGGCTGGAGAAGGACTTGTCAGAGTTCAAGGTCGCTGTGGCGCGGGGCGGCTCCCGCAAGCTCGGGGCTACTGCGTCGCCGCCGCCAGCCTCCGCGGGGACTTATCTTTGGTCTTCATTGATTCCCCTTGCAAGAGCGCAGCAGAATCCCGACCGGCCGCACCGGCCCCGGCGAACCAGAGCATGTTAATCTATTTATATGGATTATTACAGAGGAACAGCGGGCGTGGAGTCACCAAAACCTTTGCTTCAAAAGACCATTTCTAAGCACTTTCGGAGGAGGCAGGCTCCGGGAGCATAAACTGGGCTACGCGGTAAAGAGCGACTGCTTTTCGAACGCTACAAACTCCAGCTAAGTCTCCGGGACCGCGCAGAAAGCAGTGAAAAGAAATGCTTGGGGGAGATCCTAGTCCAGACACGCGCGCGCGCGCGCGCGCACACACACACACACACACACACACACAAATACACACACGCACGCAAAATTCGTGCGGAGACGGCACCAAACTTCTGACATTACGAGAGTACGGCAAACTTACACACTCGGACGTCCCAGGTCCCCCGCCTTCCCCGCTGCACACCCGCCCCCCCGCGCCAGACCCGAGGCAGCGTTCCCCTCCCCGCCCCTCCCCTCCCCTCTCGTCACCCAAGCCCAGTGCCACAATCCTCCTCCCCGAAAAATCCAGTCCAATCAGCTGCCTGCCAACCCCTAAAATGCTGTGCTGTGATTGGCTGGCCGTCTCTAAGGTGAGGAGCCCTAGTTATTAAAGAGCCTCAGGGCTGGGAGCCGAGGAGCTGAGAGCAGAGCTTGAAACTCGCTGGAAACTTCAGTGGCGCCGCGACTTGCCAGTTTCACTCCAGGAACTTTTCTTTGCAGGAGGTGAAGAGAAAGGGTGCAAGCGCCCTGCTTTTGCTCTCTTTCCTCCCCTCCTCCTTCTCCTCTCCAAATCGCCTTACCCCACTTGGAGCGGGCAGCTGCGGGCTGGCCACCGCGCGCCTTCCCAGGTGCTCGCTGCCGCAGCCGGGTGACGCGCCAGGCTCCCCGGGAGCCGCTCGCTCTGCGTCCGGGCAGCCGAGGGGAGAGGAGCCCGCGCCTCGAGTCCCCGAGCCGCCGCGGCTTCTCGCCTTTCCCGGCCACCCGCCCCCTACCCCGGGCCCGCGTATGAATCTCCTGGACCCCTTCATGAAGATGACCGACGAGCAGGAGAAGGGCCTGTCCGGCGCCCCCAGCCCCACCATGTCCGAGGACTCGGCGGGCTCGCCCTGCCCTTCGGGCTCCGGCTCGGACACCGAGAACACGCGGCCCCAGGAGAACACGTTCCCTAAGGGCGAGCCGGACCTGAAGAAGGAGAGCGACGAGGACAAGTTCCCCGTGTGCATCCGCGAGGCGGTCAGCCAGGTGCTCAAGGGCTACGACTGGACGCTGGTACCCATGCCGGTGCGCGTCAACGGCTCGAGCAAGAACAAGCCGCACGTCAAGCGGCCCATGAACGCCTTCATGGTGTGGGCGCAGGCGGCGCGCAGGAAGCTCGCCGACCAGTACCCGCACCTGCACAACGCCGAGCTCAGCAAGACGCTGGGCAAGCTCTGGAGGTAGGGCGGGCGCGGCAGGGTGGGCTCCGCGGTGGCGGGGGACGGGGGTGGGGGGGCGCTGGCCCGGACACTCTAGCGCCCCGCCTCCCAGCAGGAGGGAGTTGCTGGTCCCGGAGCCGGCGGGCTGCGGCGGCGGGGGCCTGGGGGGGTGCGGGGAGGACGAAGTGTAACTTGGCTCAGAGTTTGACAAAGTTCTTGGATTGCTCTCTGGGGGGAAAGGGAGGGAGGCGGTTTGGGGGGGGGGGAAGGGACAGAGAGAGCCAGAGGGTGGGAGAAGACTCGTGGGAGACACGGTGGGAGGAGGCTGCCAGCCCTATCTCCCGTCGCAGTGAAGTTCGATCCCAAGTTGGGGGTTGGGTGAAAAGTGAAGTTCGCCCCTCTTTCGCTCCAACTGCTCTCTCTCGTGTAGCCCTACAAACCAAGGAGATGGGATGGGGGGGAGACTTCAAGGCTAGAGGAGACTCCAAGCAGAAATGGGGGGGCTACTACTGGAAATAGGTGGACGCGGGGTGGGAGGGGGCAGGAGGAGCTCCTTGAGGATTAAGTGATTTTTGGAAAGCTTTTAAGGATGTTGGGGGCGGGGGGCGTTTTAACTACAGTAGCAGAAGCACTTAGATCCTGAGCAGCGGAGAGCTATTTTCATCTCCAGGGTTTTCCAAAATAGAAGGAGCGAGGGCGGGGCTCAGGTCCGACTAAAAGAACCGAGATTTAGTTTTCCTTTTTTTTTTTTTTTTTTTTTTTTTTTTTTTTTTTTTTTTTTTTTTTTTTTTTTTTTTTTTTTTTTTTTTTTTTTTTTTTTTACTTCTCTTCTCTTTTCTTTTCTTGCTTTTTCTTTCTTCTTTCTTTATTCCTTTTTTAAGTTAAAAGTTAGGAGCTGCAGCAGTGGCTGGAAAGCGAGGAGGGGGGAAGGGGTTGTGTGCGCAGAAGCCGAGCGGTCGGGGGTCAGCTCCCCCTCCCGCAGACCTGACAGCTCGGCGGGTCTCACAGAACCCCCCCTCCCTCTGTTTCTCCCTGCGCCCCCTCCCCCGCCCCCAGACTGCTGAACGAGAGCGAGAAGCGGCCCTTCGTGGAGGAGGCGGAGCGGCTGCGCGTGCAGCACAAGAAGGACCACCCGGATTACAAGTACCAGCCGCGGCGGAGGAAGTCGGTGAAGAACGGCCAGGCGGAGGCCGAGGAGGCCACGGAGCAGACGCACATCTCCCCCAACGCCATCTTCAAGGCGCTTCAGGCCGACTCGCCGCACTCCTCCTCCGGCATGAGCGAGGTGCACTCCCCCGGGGAGCACTCCGGTGAGTCCCTCCATCCCCCCAACAGCCCCAGGCAGAGCCTCCCCTGGGCTCCACTGCACACCCCCAGGTCTCCACCGAGTAGGCTCTGCTTAGGGACTTTGCGCTCCCCGGGGAGGGAAAAACTACCCCTAGCGCCTAATCCTACCCCCTCCCTCTCAGCCTAGGGCCCCCGTGAAGTCCCTACACACACACACATACACACACACACACACACACACACCTCAATCTCTACAACCTAGCAGATTAATTTTTATTGCGAGGTAAAATGCCTTTACAGCTTTACAGGACTTCTTCCTCCTTCTCTCGCTCCACCACCCCAAAAGCACACACCGGGTTCCTCCACGAGTAGCAGTCCGGTCCTCCCGACCCTCCGGGCCTCAGACCCTCCCTGCCCCCCCATAAAAGGAGATCGCCGAATGTGTACTGGCGGGTTAATCATTTGGCGACTAATCTCGGGTGCAGCGCGCCTCCCGCGCGGTGGCCGGTCCTTCTGACACTTTAGCTCGGAGGGAGGATCCCAGGAGGGTTCCTAAGAGTAGGGCCCTTGCGCACACACACACACACACACACACACACACCCTTGTTGACTCTTCTGGGCTTCTTCTCTTTGATCGCCCGCAGGGCAATCTCAGGGCCCGCCGACGCCGCCCACCACCCCCAAAACCGACGTGCAGCCGGGCAAGGCTGACCTGAAGCGCGAGGGGCGCCCCCTGCCCGAGGGGGGCCGACAGCCCCCCATCGACTTCCGCGACGTGGACATCGGAGAGCTGAGCAGCGACGTCATCTCCAACATCGAGACCTTCGACGTCAACGAGTTCGACCAGTACCTGCCGCCCAATGGCCACCCGGGCGTGCCGGCCACGCACAGCCAGGTCACCTACACGGGCAGCTACGGCATCAGCAGCACGGCGGCGACCCCGGCGGGCGCGGGCCACGTGTGGATGTCCAAGCAGCAGGCGCCGCCGCCGCCGCCGCCGCCGCAGCAGCCCCCGCAGGCCCCGCAGGCCCCGCCCGCGCCCCCGCAGCCGGCGCCCCCGCCGCCGCCGCAGCCCGCGCCCCCGCCGCCGCCGCCGCCGGCGCACACGCTGACCCCGCTGAGCGGCGAGCCGGGCCAGGCGCAGCGAACGCACATCAAGACGGAGCAGCTGAGCCCCAGCCACTACAGCGAGCCGCAGCAGCACTCGCCGCAGCAGATCGCCTACAGCCCCTTCAGCCTCCCGCACTACAGCCCCTCGTACCCGCCCATCACCCGCTCGCAGTACGACTACACAGACCACCAGAACTCCGGCTCCTACTACAGCCACGCGGCGGGCCAGGGCTCCGGCCTCTACTCGACCTTCACCTACATGAACCCCGCGCAGCGGCCCATGTACACCCCCATCGCCGACACCTCCGGGGTCCCCTCCATCCCGCAGACCCACAGCCCCCAGCACTGGGAACAGCCGGTCTACACACAGCTCACCAGACCTTGAGGAGGCCCGCGTGGGACGGTCCTTCAGGAAAAGAGCACCGAAGCAAGCAAGAACCCGCCAGAATTTCCCTGGGACTTTTTTTTTTTTTTTCCTATTCCTTAAAGACATTTAAGCTAAAGGCAACTCGTACCCAGATTCCCAGACGGAAACATCGGCTGTCCGAACGCATTCCCACCTTGTTGCAAAGCAAGTGGCCAGGCCACCCTCGTGGCCAGATGGACCCGGCGGAAGCCAGGAGGAACCGAACTTGAAAACGGTCTTGAAGCAAGCATGGAGGTTGATGGAGAATCGTCGCGTCACCAGTTTGCTCAATCTCTCTGCCTGTTTGGACTTTGTAATTATTTTTTAGCAGTAATTAAAGAAAAAAGTCCTCTGTGAGGAATATTCTCTATTTTAAATATTTTTAGTATGTACTGTGTATGATTCATTACCATTTTGAGGGGATTTATACATATTTTTAGATAAAGAAATTAAATGCTCTTATTTTTCCAACAGCTAAACTACTTAGTTGAACAGTGTGCGCTAGCTTTTCCTGCAACCAGAATATTTTTGTACAGATGAGCTTTCTCTTACAAACAAACAAACAAAAAAAAAACACAAAAAAACAAAAAACAAAAAAAAAGTGTGTGTGTTGTTGTATTAACATAAAAAAACACGAATTTGTGTTATGTGATCAGTTTTGGGGGTTAGCTTTGCTTAATTCCTCAGGCTTTCTGATTCAAGGAGGAGCTGCCTTAGAAAGAAAAATAAAGGCCTTATTTTGCAAATAGGGAAGTAAACCATAGTCTAGAGAAGCATTTGGTAAGCTTTATCATATATATATTTTTTAAACAAGAGAAAATACCTTGAGCCTTAAAACCGTGCTGCTGGAAAATACTTGGACTCTCTGTTAGTGCATTTCCTTCCGCATTTGCTTGTTTGTTGCAATCTTAAAGAAGTGAAAACCAAGCAAAGGAGATGAAATCTGTTCTGGGAATGTTTCAGCAGCCAGTAAGTGCCCCAGCACACTGCCCCCTGGTTGCCTGCTGGAGCCCCATGTGGGACACAGATGCTAGAGCCTTCTCCCTTATTCTGTCACCTGTGCCTCTCCGAACACCAGCAGTGAACCTTCAAGACATTCCACGTGCTAAAATTATTTATTTTGTAAGGAGAGGTTTTCATTTAAAAAAAAAAAATCTTTCTCTTTTTAAAAAATTTTTTGAAATTTTACCTTCTTTAAAATAGGTTGTTGGAGCCTTCCTCAAAGGGTATGGTCATCTGTTAAATTATGTTCTTAACTGTAACCAGTTTTTTTTTTATTTATCTCTTTAATCTTTTTTATTATTATTAAAAGCAAGTTTCTTTGGATTTCTTGTCCTAGATTTGTATAATATACATGCCTTTTTGTCTGTCCTTTTTTTTTTCTTTGTTGTTTTGTTGAAAACAAACTGGAAACGTGTTTCTCTTTTTGTATAAATGAGAGGTTGCAAACGTAGTGTATCACTGAGTCCTTTTCAGTGTTTTTCTGCCACAGATCTTTGGGCTGCCTAAATTGTGTGTGTGTGTGTATGTGTGTGTGTGTGTGTGTGTTGACACAAAACAAGGCTGGCATGTGTCATGGATAGTCCCCTGCATGTTCTCTTGGAGACAAGGAGGAAAGGTGGAGGGGATAAGCCCAAGGAGAGACCTGGATTCTTAATTCCTTCTGTGGCTGGAGAGTTTGAGGATTGCTTTTTAAAAAAGACAGCAAACTTTTTTTTTTATTTAAAAAAAGATATATTAACAGTTTTAGAAATCAGTAGAATAAAATCTTAAAGCACTCTTATAATATGGCATCTTTCAATTTCTGTATAAAAGCAGATCTTTAAAAAAAATATTTCTGTAACTTAAGAAACCTGGCATTTAAATCATATTTTGTCCTAGGTAAGGTTTGGTTTGTGTTTGTGTTTTGTTTGTTTCCTTCCCCCAAACCTTTTGTTCCCTCTGTGAAACTCATCTTTTCCTTTTTTCTTTTTTTTTTCTGTATATTATTGTTTACAATAAATATACATTGCATTAAAAAGAAAACAGCCGTGTGGAGTGACTTATTCGCCCCATTCTCCCCTTCAAAGGATGATTGGAAGAACTGAGGCACAAAAGAGATTGTTAAACACCGATCACTGTGATGGTCTCGTTGTTGATGTTACACTTTTGACTATCCCAAAATTGTCAGTGACGAAGACTGCGTCCCCAGAAATCTACACGGAAAAGTCTTGGAAAGTGTCACCCTGTTAGGTCACCTAGACCATTCCCTGTCAGTGGTTCCTCTCTTGGGCAAAATGTTTGTGATAGTAACAGCCTCGTGCTTCGGGGCAAAAGCTATTTCCCTCTGGAACTCAGAGCGGAATATTAGACCTGAAATCAGTAGCTTGTCAGTAGACAGAATGCCAGAGGGGTGACTTGCCTGTCTCAATTCAATCGAGCAAACTTTCTATGTTTTCATGATCACATACCAACAAGGGGTGTCCATTTAGAAGGCAGAAGAAGGCAAAAGAGAAGTTTTCAAAGAGGACCAGAGGGAAGCCTGTTCCATTAACCCATTATATGTGATTCGGAGCTTCCCAGGCCTATCTGCGGGGACGATGGAAGGAGATTACCTTATTTTGCTGTTCCCTCCCAGTTAACTCATTCTGAGAAGTTGCAAAGCCATGGTAGAAGTAATAAGACCTAATCCTGTTTTTCTTGGCCTGGGTGAGATGGGAGTTTCCAGGATCAGAGAAACGTCCAGGTCATTTTTCATTAAACAGATGAAATCACTCCTTCCCTCCCACCCCCACACGGAGCCAACCCCCACCCCAACCCCCTCAGACACCCTGGCTGATTGGGGAAGTGTCTTTAAAGGAGGCAAGTCTCTTGTCATCTCAGGCTGGTTTGACTTCGGGGCCCCTGTCTCCGACAGTCCTCACTGGTATCCAGACTCACCGGTATCCAGACTCTCCGGTATTACGCCACATTGTCTGTTTTGGCTTTTCTGGATTCCTGGCTTGGGTCCCACAGCAGGATCATGGCAACCAGGAAAATGGTAGTTATCAAATCGAGACAACATTAGTGCTCGGCCTCCTTTGCAAATTCCTTCAACAGCGACTGAGGGCCTGGGATCTGTGGGGCGCTGCGCACAT
Organism: Mellivora capensis; assembly: GCA_004024625.1. Taxonomy (NCBI): domain Eukaryota; kingdom Metazoa; phylum Chordata; class Mammalia; order Carnivora; family Mustelidae; genus Mellivora; species Mellivora capensis. The sequence continues at coordinate 43,142 of PISX010000710.1, read as the reverse complement.
CTCCCCCTGCCCACCCAGATGTCACGTTCTGTTGCTGGCTTGTGCCACAATGCCCATTGGCTTAGGCTCAGAGTCTAGCCTCCATTCTTATAAAATCTCTATTGTTTTCCCCCCTGACAACACTCAAAGTCCTTTTTAAAGCATCTGTGGTGTTCACCATTTTTTATCCACGCTCCTTCACCCAAATCCCCTTATCTGTTAAACCCAACACGTACCACCCAGTCCTGACCACTGCTTCCCCTACCAAACCCATAATGCTTGCAAGATTGTTTTCTCTTCTCCTAGAAATGTGCTCTTTTCCACCGTGTGTGACCTTCCATAGACCTTCAAGAGCCACAAGGCTCTGTTTGGGTTTAATTGGGGAGGGCAAGTGGCTTACTTTCCTATGCCTTGGTTTCCCCTTTTGTTAAGAACATTTATAATCTCTCCTCTTGTAACAGGCTTGCTATTAGAGCGGTTTTGAGCAAGAAGCAGTCTGGCAACTGACTGTGTCCGAATCTTCTGGTCCACAAAGGACTCCTACTGCACCGTCATAAGAGGTAAACAGTAAACGGAGTGTTTGCAGGCTGGTTCTGATACACAGGAAAACACAAGGGACAATGGAACCCAGAGAATTCCTCCCACCCTCATGCTCCAGATCGAGGCAAAGCCCAGCACCACCAGATTACAAAATATTTTAGAGGAATTTTTATTCTAAATCTAGAAACGCAGAGCTTATCACCCTGACAACAAGACGTTTATTCAAAACCTAGGAAAGAGTCCTCCTGGACCGAAAAAGCTCATAATTAGATCCACAGTTATTTTGTTTATTTGTATTCAAAATAAAACCTGTTTATTAGAAAAAAAAAAACTATCTCAACAAAAAGGGCTTTAAAAAAAGGGAGGGGAATAAACATAAGGGAATAAAAACCTCACTTAGAATCAGTCCTTCGGGCTATTATGGAAATGGTGCTTATGGGTTATCTTGAGCTGTGTGTTTGAATTTCCTCCCTGAACTCCAGCCTACCCCTTCTTTTCCCTGATTTCTACACTGAACTTTTCTGAGGCCCTGCTGAGACACTTTGCAAGTTAACTTAATTGATGAACTAGCATTATAGCAGAGAGAGATTCACCACGGATGCTCAATAAAGCGGGAGCCTCCGGCCTGGCACTTGCACAGACTCCTTGGAAGGCCCTGTACTTAAATCTAATATTTTAAAAATACATATATTGGGCACCTGGGTGGCTCGATTGGTTAAGAATCTGCCTTTGGCTCAGATCATGATCCCAGAATCCTGAGATCGAGTCCTGCATCAAGCTCCCTGCTCAACGGGGAGACTGCTTCTTCCTTCCTCCTTCTCCCTACCCCTCTTGTACTCTCTCTCTCTCTCTCAAATAAATAAATAAAATCTTTAAAAATAAAAATGTATATCCTTTTTTTTTTTTTCAAAAGGGTGCCCCCTGACACAGAACTATACAAGATCCTGGCCCCACAAAACCTGGGTCTGCCCAAGACCAGAGCTGTTGGATGGCAAACCATGACATCAGTGGATAAAAGGTAGATCATTTTATTTCTATTCCTAACCGTGCCTGGCACATGGTCTGCTTATGGGACGGCAACGTGGACTCAGGGACAGTGTCAGAGGACACATCGCTGGGAATCCCTGCCATTACACTCTAGCATGAGATCTTAAACCGTTATCTTAGCCGTCTGAGACACGAATGATTTTCATGTCTCAAATGAGATTATTTCATGGACATCATAGAGGTTAAATGAAGTAAAGCACGTAAGACTGCTAATTACCTGTCCTTCCTCATTCCTTCACTTCGCACTTCTGACTCATTTCTATTTTCTTCCTATCTGACATCACCTCTTTCTTGCATTTTCTTAGCTTGTCCTGTAGACTCTTGGAGCCGACAAAGGTTTGCTGGCTTATCCCTTTGCTGTCATTCACAGACCAGACCTCTTTGACTCTGTATACCTGAAGAATTATTTCAGACCAAATACAACATGGAGCTGGCAATGTCAGATTCGGATTTATTCCAAATAACCAGGCAAAATTCAAGGCAATATGTACATTACTTTGAAGCTGCTGCTAGACACATCCCTTGAATTTTTGAGATTTTATACTGAATTTAATCCAATTACCATGATATCATGTCACCATATTCCACTTGAGGACAATTTCTATTCCTCATTGTCCCCACAAACTTTTGCAGTACATCTCCCATGGGGCAGGACTCAGCAGTGGACAAGGACAGATGCAATCCCTGCCCTCAGGGGGCTTACATTTTACAGTAGCAAAGGAAGACATGCAGAAACCAAGCGTATTCGGGTATTTTCTTGTTCACATGTGATGGGGAAAAAATGCAACTGACTAGGGTCAGTTGGGAGGCTCACCATCCAGGCAAAAGATGATGGTGGTCTAGTCTTGGATGCAGACAGATTGGGTAGTTGATGGATCTGGGAATGAACTTGGTGAAAACTTACTGACCTCTTTCTCTCCTAATCTCCACCCATTTTTCAGTGAGTGAATTTACTCTGACCCAATTTACATAAAAGTGACCCCCCCTCCACCGTTTTTACCTTAGTCGTTCCTTCCTGGCCCCCTGCAACAACACTTAGTTTCTCTACCTCCTGATGACACACATTCATGTATCACACAATTAATTCTCTTTTTTCCAGAGGCCTCAGGGGAATGACCCAGTCCCTGAAATATAAGAGGGTCTCGTGATCTCTAGAGACTTGCTCAATGTACCCCACAGGTTTATGGAATCAGAAATGGGAGGTGTTTTAGTTTGGTTGTGTTCTCATTGCAAAAATTCTTTATGCAGTATCTCAGCCACTGAACACTCTTCAGTTTCTTCTAGAATGCTTACATTGACTGAGAACTCACTTTCCCTGTCCTGGAGATCTACCTACCTACCTTTCTTTCTTTTTTTTTTTCTTTCTTTCTTTCTTTTAGAGAGAGAGCATGCGGGAAGGGGCAGAGGGAGAGGGAGAATTTCAAGCAGACTCCCCACTGAGCACAGAACCTGACGCAAGCCTTGATCCCATGACCCTGAGATCATGACCTGAGCCAAAATCAAGAGGCAGGAACCCAGTCAACTGAGCTACACAGGTGTCTGTCCAGGAGAGCTTTAACTGTGCAAAAGTCTTATCTCTACACTCTCTACCAGCAGTCCAAGGTGACCTGGCTCTACACCAACATGGTGAGAGACTTGTCTTTCTTTCAAATATAACACTTCAACTAGTTATACAGTTTTCAAGGTTTTTTTGCGTGTTTTTTTTCCCGCATGCTAAATATTTCCAATACATTTTACATGTGACCTGGTCCCCAAACTCTTCCCTACCTTGTCATTCTTCTGTGAATGTATTTCACTTACTAACATTCCCCAAATTAATTCCAAGACCCCAAATATGGTTTGACTAGTATGGAAGATGAGTTGATTCATCCTTTTTGTAATCAGATATTTTTGTAATCAATTTGTTTTGTTATTAATTTAAATTAAAACTGTATTCATTGTTATGGTAGCCACAGTCCCCAGTTACGTTATGGTGAGATATTTCTCACCTATTCCATAATTGTACAACTGAGTTTTGAACTTAATTACCAAGCTTTACATTTGTCTCTGTCTTGACTGGACTGTGATATATACAGGCTCCATGGAAGGAAAATGAGGAAAAGGGATTTACATCATCGGGTCCTCACTTTTCCAGGCACTGTGACAGATGTTTTATATATATGATCTCATTTAATCCATTTAATAACCCGTAGAGACAGGTGTTATTATTACATTTTCATTAAGAAGGAAACTGAGGTTCAGAGAGATTAAACAATTAACCTAAGGTCCTGTAACTAATAAATGGCCCCAGACAACTACCATTGACCCCCCCAAACCACTACCTGCTCCCACCTACCGAATCTTCAGTTTTCAAAAGAAAATTTGAAATAGAGTTTATAATGGGAAAAAGAGAATAAACTCTTGTGCTGTAAATCATTTTATAGGGAATCTCTTTAGACAAAAATCGGACCAAAGACCCCACCCCCACCCCACCTCCTGCTCAATACCTTGCAATGGCTTCCTATTCACTTAGAATACAATCCAAAAATCTCTACCAGAGGATCCCCCGGGGAGTTGCAGCTATAGCCCACAGACCAACTCCAGCCCATCACTTATTGTTGCCAATAAAGCTTTATTGGAACACAATCACATCCATTAGCTTATAGATCATATATGCTGCTTTCTTGTTATGACAGCACTATTGAGCCATTGGAATGGAGATCATGATCTGCAAAGCCTAAAATATTCACCAGCTGACCCTTTACTCACCCTCTTCCTACGCACTCTAGCCCTTGCCTGTTTCTGTGACCCGGTCTCTTGCCATTACTCTCCTTATTCTCTGTGACCTCACCCTTCAGCCCTCCATTCTCAAATCTGTCAAGCTCTTTGCCACTTAATGGCCTTTGCACCTGCTAATTCCTTGGCTTGAAGCACCCTTTCATCATTCCCATTTTTCCCTTTCCATCTTTCAGATCTCAGCTCAAATGTCATCTTTTCCATGGGACCTGGCCACCCTAGATCAAGTGGTCCACAGTGCTGTCACTCCAGTCACTCTCCCATTATCCTCTCTACTTTTGTAACACCATCACTTTCTGAAAGCATCTTTGCTGTTTGTGTCCATCACCTTTGACTAAGGCTTTGAACTTGGTGTGTGGGCTTTTTTAAAAAGGTTTTTATTTTTTAAGTGATCTCCATACTCAACACGGGGCTTGAACTCACAACCCTGAGATCAGGAGTTGCCTGCTCTACTGACGGAACCAGCCGGGTGCCCCTAAACTTTGTCTTATTCCCAACTTACCTCTGGTACCCAGAAAAGTGTCTGATGCATGACAGGAGCTCAGCAACTATTTATTGATGCATTCGTTGGTAGAGGAAGCTGCTTTTATTCCCCCAGATCCTCAGGTGGGAATTGAGTATTAGGGATTAAGAGGCCAAAAAGCCATCAATTCTTCTGTAATTAAATAATCAATGAAGTGAACACGTGATGAACATTCAGCTGGGAGCTAGGGACTCCAAAACTAATAAGATAAGGAGCTCGTGAGAAAAAGGATGGAAGAAAAGTAATTAAACCAACAATAGTGTTGAGGGTTGAGCTTAAGGTGTGCACGGAACGCTGTAAAAATACAGAAGATGCAAGGCGGAGAGAGCCTTCTGGAGGGAGGGGAAGGGGGCTAGCTGCAGGAAGATATTTCAGGCACAGAGAAGGGACAAGGTAAGAATGAGGGGACACGAAACAGGTTCATGCTTCGGGGCCACCACGGGTTGCTTGGGTGCGACCAGGGTCGGACATGGGCAGGTAAACCAGCAGAGAATTAGTTGAGAGAGAAGCAAGGGTAGAGCCACAGAGAATTTTAGGAAGATTTTAAGCAGGATAATGACAAGAGCCATTGTGTGCTAATAAGAGGACCTTCTCTACCCGCCCCCCGCCCCAACACCGCTCCAAGCCAGACTTTTGATTTTACTGTCAAAATCCAGAAACAGGGATTGTTTCCTTTTGGGGTCTCTTGTCTAGTCCACTGCGGAGGACATGAAACCTGAGGTAAGGTTAAGGCAGGGTGGTAAAAGGGGAGAGAGGGAAGTGGGGATGGCTATGAGGAGACTCAAGAGGTAGAAGTGGGGTTTGAGAACTGGTGGGATGTAGACCAAGAAGGTAGGGCCAAGCATGAGCCCTACCCTCTGTTTTTGGGGACATGGTGAGAGGTGGTGCCATTGAACACATGGCCAAACACAGGTGCATGCCCAGTGGGCATTGAATACATGTGCAACCTCCAACATGAAACAAGCATAGCATGTGGGATGTGACCAAAATGCAACTTTAATTTTTCCTTTACTGTCTCTGTAGGCTTTATTCAGGAGATGGGGTCTTCCCTTGGCCCTGAGTGATCATGGGGAGTGGGACTGGGGCTGAGGGGAATGAGGGCATGACTTGTCCCAACATTGTCAGAAAATAAAAAGTCCTTCGGTGACATAGTTACAAAATAGTAATCACTTTTCAAGGTCCCATTTCAGTCACTGAAATGTCCCATTCCAGGAAATACCTAAATTGACTTAAAATTTCATCTTCTTCCTTCCTCACCTCATGATTGCTTCAGGATGGAGAACCATACTTGGGAAAGAGCAGTCCTCCCCTTCTCTGCCCCCCTCTCCCTGGCTAGCTGCTATTCCCTGTCTGCCCGACAGAGTCCCAGGGGATGGGATAAACAGGGGAGGAAAGGGAAAGAAACATTTATGGGGACGGCGCCCCATGTCGGGTCCCGGCAGGTGGTCAAAGCTGGCATCCCTGGTGGGCAGGTACTTGACCAGAGATGACATTTCCCCCTGGGCCACCTTCAGGACGTTTCCTTTGTGTGGCCTATATTCAGGCCGATATCTTCTTATTCAGATTGGTGCTTTTCAACTCCTATCCCGCTCAGCACGCTCAGAACCCCTACCTCCAGCCTCTTTCAGTGAGGTCTCGCCCCCGCAGACAGCTCCGTGAGCCAGGAGCCACGAAGCGCCCCTGCTTGCTCTCCCGCCCAGCGAACCACACGGGGTGAGTGGAGAGAAATCGCTGAGCCAGGAGAAGTCACCGCTTCTCACATCCCACCTGACTTACCTAGATGTGTGAGTCAGCCACCAGGTCTCTGTGTTTCTTGGCTGTTAAGAAGGCATTTCAAAGCTTTGTGCGGAGCATCTTTTAAAGCCCTGTCTGCTAACTTGAAGAGAGTGGGTAACACTACGCTGTGTCCCCAAGGAAGCGAGGATGAGCACGGAGAGCACGGTAACAACTCCCCGGAAAGCATCCTTCACAGATTTCCTCTTCTTTTTCTGTCTCTGCCCCTCCCTTATTTTACTGAGGTACAGAATGAAAACAAAAAACCTTACATATGGTGAAACTCACAGATCTGAAGTGTGTACCTCTGTACTCTCTGGTAAGTGTATACATCTGAGCCACAGCCACCCCAACTAAATTAGAGAATGTGGCCATCACCCCCGGAGAATGTAATCATCAACCCCAGTCAATCCCCAACTCCCATGGACAACCACCGGTCAGATCTCTATCTCCACACATTAGATCTGCTTCTTCTTGAACTTGACATAAATGAAATTATACAATGTGTACCTATTTATATTTGGTTTCTTTTTTTTTAAAGATTTTATTTATTTATTTGACAGACAGAGATCACAAGTAGGCAGAGAGGCAGGAAGAGAAAGAGGGAGAAGCAGGCTCCCTGCTGAGCAGAGAGCCCAACGCGGGGTTCAATCCCAGGACCCTGAGATCATGACCCAAGCCGAAGGCAGAGGCTCAACCCACTGAGCCACCCAGGCACCCCATACCTGATTTCTTAAGCTCATCACAAATCTATTCTATTTCTCTGAAGTCTGTCAATGTTTTATGTGCCAATAGTTGACTCTTCTCTTGCTGAATCGCACTCCCTTGTGTAAATGTACAATGATGAGTCCATCCATTTTCCTACTGATGGACATTTGGATTTTGTCTGGTTTGAGATAACTGCAAATAGGGCCGATAGACATCTCTCTTGGGCAAATACCTCGAAATGTTACTGTTGTGTCATAAGACAGATAAATGCTCAACTTCGTAAGTACCTGCCAAACTGTTTATTCTAAGTGTGTAAATCATTATCTATTCCCATATGAAAGAGGCTTCCAGTTCCTCTAGGTCAGTGACAACATTTGTTGTCAGAATTTTAAATTTTGAGACCTATTTTTGTGAAATGATATCTTGTGCTTTTACTTTGCATTTCCAGTGACCCCTCTTCCTTGATGCCCTCCGTCATTCTCTTGCACTTTCTTCTGCATTATAGAATTAATGTGATGTCCGATCTGATGACCCCCTTTACTCATTTGGAACCCAGATGTTTCTTTCCTTCCTTTGGATAGGAAGAGTTTGGATATCCATTTTACTTAGGACTTTTTTTTTTTTAAGATTTATTTATTTATTTTGGGAAGTGGGGAGGGGCAGAGGGAGAGGAAGAGAAGCAGAGCTCCCCACTCCTGAGCATAGAGACTAACAAACTTGGGGCTCCACTCGGGGCTAGATCCCAGGACCCTGAGATCATGATCTGAGTCAAAATCAGGAGTCCAATGCCCAACCAACTGAGCCACCCAGACACCCCATGACTTTTCATTTTTGCAGCTGCCTTAGAACTGTATGAATGCAGCTAGAACCATGTAGGGCGTGCCAAGTACTGTGGGCAATGTGGGTGGCTGATTGTACTGGCCCTCCGGGACTAGCTGCAGACAAATAAGGCTGGGAATCTAGGACTATCTAATAGGTGACTCGCAGCTCCATTATGGGCAGCTTGGGAGACAGAGGAAGTCAGGATAATGGAAGGGAATGTTAAAGTCCAAATAAACATCTGAACTTCTAGGTCATGCTTATTTAAGTTACCCTAAATTCTCTCACTTGTGGGGACCCACATCTGTACAGCTAAAGGACGTTAAAGAAAGATAATATTTGTGGGGCTTTTGCACTTTATGGCTTTAAGCCTCTAGAAAGAGTAAGATCTGCTCTTCTTCTGGGTGTCCCTCATCTCTGTAAGTTTGGGGAGCTAGAAAAGGGGATGCTTCTTCTAGGGCCCCCAAAGCAGAGTTGGAGGAAGGAGTCTGGAGCTTCATTTCCCTTTATGCCTGAGGCCCCTAAATCCCAGAATGGCCATGCCTCTGTCCCATCTCCCAGCCAAAAAGAACCACCTCTCTCCAGAGCCAATTTTGAAAGTCCCTGAAATTTCTGAAGCCCTCACTGAACATGAGCACACATCTGACCTCTGCGTTGATTTCATCACCCAGCTGGCCCCTGTCTGAACCCCAGCCTCCATGGAGAATTCTTGAAATCCATCCTATTCTCCACCTGCAGCTGTTTTCTGGGATTTGAACCAAAAAAAAAAAAAATCATATGGCATTTTTAAGTCTCCCCAATGCCCACGCTCCCAGATTCCCCATTCCCACCCAGACCCTCTCACGTCTGATTTTCATCTGTGTTATCTGGTCATTTTGATGCAGCCATAATGCAAGTGGTTAACTACTGAAAGCAACACTGCACTCATGCTGGACAGCAAAATTAAGATGGCAGGCAAGTAACTTGAGCCAAGAGAGTATCAGAGACCAGCTATGAGCAGTAACCAATCGATAGACATGAGGGCAAATGAAATTCAGCTGTCCAGCTAGAGGCCAACACCCACCGCTATTAATCAAAATAACCCTCATGGGCCTAGAGTGTAGAAAGGACTGTCTTGCTCTGGTCTATTCCACCGCATTGCTCAAGAGGTCATAATCATTGAGACAACAAGTGTTTCATGCTCGTCTACCACCTGACAGGCCCCACGCTGGAAGCTGGTGGTAGAGAGAGACCCCACACCTAGTAAGAAGAGACTGGCATTAACAAGTAATTTTAATAAATTATGGAGTTATGTTTCTGGATTAAATGTAGTCCAGGGAGTTAAGTGAATAAAGAGCTTATAGTCAGGTGTGCCTTAGTCTCTAAAATTCATCATCTGAACATGCCTTGCTCTTAAACCCCAAAAGAAAAAGAAAAGATTATTTCATAAATAAATAAACTAATTGCCTAGAAAGAAATAACGATAGCCTGATTTGTAGATTCTCGCCCCCGCTTCCATTTGATTAGCATCTCGATGACCCCGCCTGGCAAGGTTATACTTGATTACAAGTCTAGTGGTTTCACTGAAGCCGTAGTTACCATTCGATTATTGGTGGCAGGCGGTGGGGATGGACTGGCCAAGTCCTCCCTTTCCCAGAAACTCTTGTCTATTCTGATGTGATATCTACACTCTTTCTCCGAGCAGCCACATTCTTCACACTTGATTTCTCAGAGCTACCCAGCCCAAAAGTCCCCCCGGAGGAAGAGTCCAATGGCTTTTGAAAGGGAGCCAAGGATTCTGTCTGTCCTTTCCGCTTACTCCTTGTAATGTACTGGGTCATCGTCGACAGAAACGATTCGGGGTGTTAACCTACTGATTGACTTGATGTGCCGAGTGCCTGACAAAAACCAGGTTTACACGAAGCTGATGGAACCAGATTTCTCTCAAATGTATGTGAGATTGAAAGAAAGAACAGCCCCCAGCAGCAGCAAGGAGGTCTGCTTGCGGATCTGTCCCTCTGATCTGTAACCCATAACTCGGTCTCCATTCTGCAGTGTGACTCTGAGAGTGGAGAGGGTGGGAGGGGGCAGGGACCCCATCTCTGCCGAGGACACCCTTCTTGGGGATGCCCGTCCTGCCTGGGAGGAGGTTCTTGACAGACTGTAACCCCCCCTCGGGCAGGGACCCACCCCGCAAGCTGCTGCTGTCTTGCCACAGCTGTTTCCGTGTTTTATTACGATTTTCTCCGCCTTTCATTTTTCAGGCCAAGGAGAAGCTCAGGGGGCCCATCTGTTTCTCTCTTGCCCTTTTCCCTGTTCCCAGAAGCAAAGCTCACACATGCCTATGCGCGCGAGCACACCCCACACCAGGCCACCACAGACTGCTCTCAGGACAGCGAAGGGCAGGAACCAGAAGGGAACCCCACCCACCCATCCACACCCCAGGGACCTGCAGTGAGAGGCCGTGTGGGGAGAGGGGAGGGGGCCCTCTCAGAAAGCTGGGAAGGAAGAGTAAATGGTGACAAGGGCAGCAGATATGGGAGCAAAACCTCGTAAAAGCAACAGATTTTCTCCCTAGGAGAACATTGTTTTGTTTTTTTTATTTTTACTTAAACTCTCCTATTTAAAAAACAAAACAAAACAGGCCTCCCATCCAGAAAGCCTAAGAGGAACGATCCCATCGGGCTTAGAAAGAGTTAGAAACAAATTAAAAGAGCAACTTTCTCATCAAGATGGAACAAAATATTGTCCTTTCTAAAAAGAACAACACCAGAACACCACCCAAAGCCCCCCAAGGGCCCAAGGATGATGCTAGGCCTTGGGGGACACTGTCATATTTAAGTTCTAGACTTCAGGACCACCCCCTCCTTCCTTCGGGGGCACCAGTAGGTCTGCATGTCCTGTTGGTTCTTTCTTGCCAGCAGGTCCCTCCACAGCCACCACCCAGGAAGAGCTGGTGCAGCCCCAGCAGACACTGGTACAAGTGTCTTCCTTCTGCTGTCATCAGAGTTTTCTAGGGCACCAATCTTGGGTCTCTGGATTGTCCAAGAAGCTACAACACTAGACCCTAAGGACCACCTTGAGCCAAGCAAGCAAGACTCGAGGTTCTTTTTCAATCTCAGGTCCCCACCACCACCCCCATGGATCCATCCCCAGTTGTCTTTCTGGATAATCTGTCCCACACCCTATCACATTGCTGGGCACCCCGTCCTTTGAGGGCAGCGATTCTCAATCTCTGTACTTTGGGCATCGCCTTGTTGGGTTGTCTGGCGCATGGTAGGCTGGTTGGCAGCCTCCCTGGCCTTTTTCCACTCCCTGTGGGTGGCATCCCGCTCCAGCTGTGACCATGCATAGTCGCCTCTAAATATTCCCAAATGTCCCCTGGGGGAACAAAGTTGCTCTGGTTGAGAACCGTTGCTGTGGATCTCTGTTCCCACAGTTCTTTGGGTTGGAGTATACTTCTACTTCCTCGCCTTACTAGAATTCTGAAGACTTAAATCATCTCCTCCAAAGACCTTGAGCGAGCAAGCCATGGCTGAGCTGGTCTTGGCCATGCATGTTCCCTCACTACCTTCATAAGTCCCAGATATTTACCTGTGCTTTAATTTGTCAGTGCTTCCCCCACTGTTTTACAGGAGTTTGTCTCATTTAGAGCAATTGCTTTCAAGCTTCTGGATAACCAGAGTTGTGTCTTTCTCTTTTTTTCAGGCATTACCTGTAGCTCTTAGCAATGAATACAGCATTCTACTCGTCACAGAGTAGATTTCTCCTGAAATCTCTGTGGAAGGAAGGAAGAAAGGAAGGTAGGAAGGAAGGAAGGAAAGAAGGAAGGGGGAAAGGGGTGGAGGAAAGGAGAGTGAGAGGAAAGATATTTAATAAAGCTCCTTATAGGTAGAAGAATGAGCAGTATTTCTTTTTTTTAAAGATTTTATTCATTTATTTATTTGACAGACAGAGATCACAAGTAAGCAGAGAGACAGGTAAAGAGAGAGGAGGAAGCAGGGTCCCTGCTGAGCAGAGAGCCCGATGCGGGGCTCGATCCCAGGACCCTGAGATCATGACCTGATCCGAAGGCAGAGGCTTTAACCCAGTGAGCCACCCAGGCGCCCATATGAGCAGTATTTCTTAATTATCTCTTCATTATCTCTATCTCTGCCCAAATATTTCTTTATCCCTCTACTGGCACTTGCTTCCCGAATCACTGAAATCATATCTGAAACCGGAAGTCTGGGTAGCCCCGGCTTTGGGCCTGGATGCCAACAGGACACTGCTTCCTGCTTAATGACAACTTCCGTCTCAAAAACCTCCTGAAAGGCACGGTCTTCACTCCAGAGCTTTGGGGTCTGTAGTTCTGTTCTGGTTTTCCACTGGGGCGTGCTCACTTGGGCCTTGGGTCTCACCAGTGTCAAGTGTGAAGAACTTCCAGATGGAGTGTGAAGGTGGAGGAGAGGAGAAGCTGTGGGAGGCCAAGCAACCACAATGGGCAACTTCTGCCCACATCTCACACGAGGCACAATCGTGTGGACTGGGCTTGGGGCAAGGTTGGGCTGAGCCTGAAGTGGGACCACAGGGAGTAAGCGAGCCTGGAGAGGGAAGACAGAGTTGACTCACTGGTTTTTCCCAATAACTTCCAGGGTCATTTCAAAGAGCACATGAGATCATACATGGCGCACTGTGTGGGGCCAAGAGACGGGCTTCCATCTCTCTTCGCCACTTCTCCACACCATGCCGTCCTACTAGCCTCCAAGGTCACCTAGCACTCTGACTCCCATCTGTATGTCTATAAAATTATAATCCCGAGCACAAACCTCATTACTCACCACAATGGTCTCACCACTCCTACCAACAGTTTCCCTGGCCCTCTTCTATTTGCATGATAAAATTCAGAAACTCCTGAGCTTGTCCCTGTCCCACCTTGCCTTTCTCACCTCCTTCCCTTTCATTACCTCTTTTCATTGCCCAAGTGTTTTCACCAGCCTCAAGCTCTTGCTGCTTCCCTTGCTTGTTTCTGTCTGGCTCATGGTCTCCTTCCACCCAGTTCCATCCATCTCAACAGTGTAGACCTTCCTGGGCCTTCCTTCCTGGCCTCACACTCCCACCAAGGTAAAGGACCTTTCTTCCCCCCAGAATAGCAAAGCATATTGAAGGGACTGTTGTATTTGATCAGACCTAAGATGCCACTGATTAAAAGACAAAACATGTATCTCAAAAAATGAAACAAATATATGTTTTGAAAACTCATCTTTCCTGTACATTTAACTTGCATCATTGCTACTGTGTATGTGTTCTCTTTATTTCTGAGCTGTGATCTTTTTTCTTTTATTTATTTGTTTTACAGAGAGAGGGAGAGAGAGAGTGAGCAAGCACAAGCAGGGGGGATGGCAGGCAGAGGGAGAGGAAGAAGCTGACACCCTGCTCAGCAGAGAGCTTGATGAGGGGCTCGATCCCAGGACCCCAGGATCACTACCTGAGCAGAAGGCAGACACTTAACCAACTGAGCCACCCAGGCCTCCCAGAACTTCGATCTTAAAGGTGTGGGCTCCTACTGGCTCGCTTCTGTGCTCTTCCGCCATCCGAGCACAGACCCAAAGCTGTGTTTACACGTAGAGGTGAACGTATTCAGATCTGTACACAAAATGGGCAGTAAGGGGCGCCTGGGTGGCTCCATGGGTTAAAGCCTCTGCCTTCGGCTCAGGTCATGATCCCAGGGTCCTGGGATCGAACCCACATCAGGCTCTCTGCTCAGCAGGGAGCCTGCTTCCTCCTCCTCTCTCTCTCTCTCTCTCTGCCTGCCTCTCCCCCTCCTTGAGATCTCTGTCTGTCAAATAAATAAATAAAAAATCTTCAAAATGGGCAGTAAGAACGAATCAATATTTCAGGCTGCAAAAATCCTGGTACAAACACCCAACTCCTTAGGTTTTGTAGTTAAAAATGTATACTTGCTTCTTTTAACGGCCCAACTCATCACACATCTCAAACTATTAACTTACATGGACAAAATATAGACATTTATACAAATGAATGAGGAAGAGCAAAAAAAATTACAAACTATCAGAACCTATCGCACCAGAGCACCTGCTGAGTGTAGATGCTCTACAGAACCCCCGATGGGGGCATTTTGCCTTGATGCTTGCATAGCCCTGGGGAAGGGTTGAGTGAGTCCCACGAATGCCACTTCTCAGACGAGCACCCATGTCCATCTCCGCGGGGTCGGGTCCCAGCCTGAGAGTGGCCAAGGAAGAATCTGAACCCACTCAATCTTGATGCCGGAATCTGAGCTCAAGAATTTCTAAACAACTGGGGTGCCTGGGTGGCTCCGTTGTTAAGCGACTGCCTCCAGCTCAGGTCATGATCCCGGGACCCCGGGATCGAGCATCGCATCAGGCTCCCTGCTCGGCGGGAAGCCTGCTTTCCCTCTCCTGTTCCCTCTCTTGCTGTGTGTGTGTGTGTGTCTCTCTCTCTCAAATAAATAAATAAAATCTTAAAAAAAAAAAAAAAGAATTTCTAAACAACGCCTAGTCTACCTCTCTCATCCAAGAAGCAGAATGTAGTCCCTCTCCTAGAGAAAAGCGCACCTCACTGCCAGGCCAGCCAGCAGCTGCTCTCCTGCTCCTCGGGAAGGAATTGAGTACCTCAGGAGAGGATTCCAAGGGACGCCACTAGAGCCACAAGGAGACTCCTGGAACTCTCCTCCCTCCTCCAAGGGAGAAACCAGCAAGGATCTTCCCATTTTGTGCCCAGCCCTTGACCGGGAGTTTCCTGGGGGAGGCCTGGCTCCTGCATCGGGGAGGCCTGGCTCCTGCATCGGGGAGGCACTGGGGACCCTAGAGCAGAGACATCTGGTCAGCTGTGTTTGCTGCGGGTGGAGGTCCATTCTCAGTGGTGGCGGCGGGGGAGGGGGGCTTCCATGGAATGAACTAGGCTGTATGCATGGTTGGGGAAGGAAGGAGTAAAACTGGCTGAGCCCATGAGCTGGGGAAGCCTTGAAAACTATGCTCCAAGCCACTGCCTTTTCTCATCCACTCCGTGGGACCAAATAATCACTACTCACACTGCGTGAGGTGGTTTCCCCTTAGCTGCTTCGCTGTGCTGGGGGTCCCAAGAAGAGCCCCCTCGATTTTCACTACTAGGGTATGGAAGCTTTTCTTTTTACGTAGGAAAATGTCATGCATGTGGTGAACATTTGCAGATACGTAGAAATACGCACCACCGCATTGCAGACGGGCAAAAAGAAGGAGTAGAAGACCCACATGCTCCAGCTCCCAGCGGAAGCCTCTGATGACCATGCACACATGCCCTGCCGTTTATCTGGTGCCCTGGAAATGAAAGATTGAGAACTAAGGCAGGATGTTTTCCTGGACTCCTACTTAGGAGCTTTACTGAGCACCTGTCTCATGTAGCGCCCCAGTGACACCCTGAGGCAGGGCCCTTTTGCCCCATGTTCCAGGTACGTAGGAAGGAGGTGGCCATGAGAAGAACCACCGAGACCCCGAGGAGCAAGGGGGCGAAGGACCTGACAGCAGGAGACGGCTGACTGGAGCCTCACTGGGACCCTAAGCTTCTGGGCAGTGAGGTTGCATCTCACACCACTCCTGCCTGTCCTGGCCTCCAAAGATTATACCAGAATGCATCCCTCAACAAGATACCCTATGGGAACTCTGGAAAGGGTTTCCACACTCTCCCCGAGGTAGACGGGGTGTCTTCCTTCCACAACTGTCGATACGCACTTGGACTCAGAATTCATGGGGGAAAATTCATCCCGTTCATCCAAGTACAATACATTCCTGCTTACCTTTCAGTCGTGAGAATAAAACACCATCGCAGGGGACTGATTGCTGAGAGTGGTGCAGAGTTCCCCTTGCTACAGCATAAAAGCACACCATCCTATAACCCCGGCACTTAGCCTAACTCTCAACTGACCACGCGTGCTTTGAACAAACAGATGCTTTCCCAGAAGGAAAGAATACAATGCCCCCAGAGATGCTAAACCTGGACCATGTTTACTTTTGATCATCTCCGTTTATAGGGCTGTGTGATCTACCCACTGGGCTCTATTTTCTACCTAAGGGATTGTTACCCTGAGTTGCTGGGGCTTTGAGTTCCTTATCCCCCCACAGTGGTCTCAAGTCATAAATTTCAAGCGGCTATTAACTTGGCCAGACAGATTTTTAAGACTCCTATAGACAGCATACAATTAACCATCTCCTGTCAGCTGGAAAATCAGCTCAATGGCCATTCAAGTTCATGTCCAAACTCCTTTACATTAAGAAACGCTTAGAAAGGTTCCTTGAGTCTCAGAACTAGGATCTCTTTGAAACTATAGAGACAGGAAGAAGTCCAAATGGGAAACAAAATTGGCCATGAGGAGGAAGGACGACCCCAGTGTTATATATGAACGTGAGCTAGAATTTTTTAAAACTCCATTCTTTTGGAAAACTCAGAAAGAAGGAAAGCAATGCTCCAAGAGGGGTCAGTGTTCTCGCCTAGTTAGTTCCTATCCTTTTGTCTGGTTCATCCTGTCGTGGCTGGGAAACTCTCTTAGCCCCTACGGGCTGCTGTAATCGAACAGCGCAATAACAGAAATTCATATCCCATAGTTCTCGGGGATGGGAAGTTCAAGATCAAAGCTCTAGCAAATTCTGTGTCTGGTAAAATTCTGTGTCTGGTAAGAGTCCACTTTTTGGTTCATAGATCCCGTTTTCTCGCTGTGTCCTCATAGGGCAGAAGGGGGCTACAGAGCTTCTGGGTCTCTTTTACAATGGCACTAATCCCTTTCATGAGGACTTCATCCTCATGACCTAGTCATCTCCCAAAGGCCCCAGCTCTTAAAACCATCTCCTTCATATGTTCGGACTTCAACATATGAATTGGGGAAGGGGGGCTCGGGCGGTGGCAGCGGGGCGGGAAGGGGGGAGGGACACAAGCATTCAGTCTGTAAAGGAGAAACATCAGTACCCATGTAACCAGGACAGGGGCTCTAATGAAAGGACTTCATTAGTGTACATCGTTATTTTAACCATAGTCAAAAACTTCAGCGTGTCAAGAATTAAAAAGTAAAAATATCCTAAAGTAATACAATAAAATAAAGCATATTGGGATTTCCTCTGATTAAGAAGGCATTCTCAACCCTCTAAAAATCCAAAACCAACATGAGACTGCTGATTTCTCTCCTTCTGCCTGGAAATGACAACATTCACCATGAGACCTAAATTTAAAGATCTCCAAAGGGAAAATAAAAAATTGCTAAATCTTGAAATTCCAGGAGAACACATTCTGGGTCTTGAACTTGGACATTTTATGGGAATTCTGTTTAAATGCAGATTATAACTTTCTACCTGGGGTTCCTAATCTGTTTTGCCACCGAATCAGATAGGGACGCCCCTATCTGATTCCCCAAAGTGGAGCCCAGGCTATACTTGAGTTCAGTTCTCCCTTTCTTCTGCCTCCCTCCCTGGCTCTCTCTTCATGATGGCGGCTCCGGTGGGCCTACTTTCCTCCTGCCTGCAGCCCAGCTGTTCAGGAACAAGTGCCTGACAGGGGTGTGAGGAGACAATGAGCAGGGGCTGCGGGAAATGAAGAAGAGCAAAACACTTGTAAAGTCTGGAAGCAGTTAGACCAGAGTTGTCTTTCTGTCCGCAAATGGGAATCAAAGTTATTATTTATACTGTTGTTCAGCTAGATTTCAACTGAAGCTGTATCAAAGCCTGGTTAATTTATAGCAGAGCCAGTAAGTGAAAAGATATATTCCGAATTCCAAACAAAGTTACAAATGAAGGCTTGGGAAATAGTCTGTTCTTGAGTTGGAAATTATATATGTCTTTATGAAGAGACCATGAAGATTGGATTCAATGATTTAACTCCTTTCTCAAGACTTTTGGTTCTTACTAATCAAGCTTGCCTTTAACCCAGATAGCTCGTTTTCGTCCCATGAAAACCATTACCAATTGGATTTTGAAATTAAAATCTTCAGGAATTTCCTGTTGACCCTGTCGAATTTCATTTGGTTTATCTAGATTGACTACCAACTCTCACATCATTCTGAATTTTTATTGGTGAAGCTCTGTACATGAGTTATCCCTTCCAATTACTGATCACCAACACATTTAACAAGCATTTCATCGAATTGTTATTGATGAAAATGTCAAGTGGGACCGTGGCAAAGTAGAATCCAAATGATCTTCCTCTGGACATTTTCTGTCATGTTAACTCCAACTTGGTAGGAACAGCTGAAACATGCTTATAGGAGATGGCCATCTTGGGCACAAGGACAAGTCAGCCGCCTATCTGTCTCAAGTCCCTCCGGTTTTTGATGCCATCCTGCCGTGAGTACCACCCAGTTTCAGTGTTAGAGCTTCGTGAGCTGAGACCCGACAGCTGGTTTTTAATTCCATCACACCTTCTAATAAAGGACTCACAAAAAGGGTATATAAATTAGCACCTACCGGATCTGCATTTAGTGAAAATACCTTTTGAAATACTAGATGATGGTATAGGACTTCGAATAATTCTATTTCTCAAAACCAAACCTGAGCTTTACAAAAACGCGTATGAAGTGCTGCTGAAACCCCTAGTCTCATTCTCCAAGCCAGCTGGGGGGTCACAAGATGCCCTTCTTTCTCCTTCTCAGGGACACTGTGGCAAAGCTAAGAAACTCAAAGTTACTTTTAGGTGTAGTAATTTCGACTCTGGCAATCAAATCTTGGTCTGGGGAGGAGAGAACGCTTCATACCATGAGATACGTTGTAGATAAGCCTTCTAGAACGGGCAGCACCCACAGTAAAAACGGTTGGGCTTCTCAACAGACCTGTTACATACAATGTGACAAAACAGGGCACTATCAGATCACGAGCTGTCCAGTCCCAGCAAGCTGCCACCCCCATGGTGGCAACGGCGGGGCCACAACCGTGGTGGGGTGGGGGACGGATCTGTCAATGCAGTCTCAGAGGCTACCTGGGTTCCTCGTGAAGGGACACGAAGACAATGGAAACCACTGAGTGGAAGAATGAACAAGAGGAGAAAGGAAGGATGGTGACCTCTAGTGCATATTCCACCTTGCTTACCGTGTGCCAGGTATGTTCTGAGCACTTTGTGTCATGGGAAAAGGCACTATGATTTCCATTTTACTTGTGAAGACACTGGGGCAGCAAAGAGTTAAGTCACAGGGCCAAAGTCAGGTGGCTGGTAAATATCAGAGATGGGATTTGTACCCAGGTAATCTGGCTCCAAACCCTCCCTTTGAGTCCTACAGCCTCTGGAGCCGAGGGAGGAAAGCAGTATGGAACAGAGCTGCTCCATCACTCCAAGTTCAAGTCCTTCAAGGGAGGGCTGACGGGAAAGCTAGGAGAGAATGACTTGCTTCGGTCCCAGCTAGATTTCAAGGTCCTTGAATAGTCCATGCCACTTGGGTCTCTATCCTTTGCCCTGTATCCCACTCCCACCCTTGACCTTGGTATCTTCTGCCCCACCTACTCCCATGGCAGCTTCTCTGCCGCCCCCCTCACCATATCACCAATTACAAGGAGGCTGGCAGCATTGACAAGCCATCTGTTTTTAATTAAACTACACATACTCACACCTCTTTCTTGGTCATTTCCTAAGAGGTGGGAGGGAGAAATGAGGGTCTGGGGAGGTTTTGAAAAGCATTCTTTCCACCTCATAGCGCCCTTTCCTCCCCGCTAAGAGCCCCCGCCCCAGGGGATGTTCCACTGGGTGAGGGGCTAGGGCTTTCCACTGTGACTAGGCAGAGGGACAGGAGAGAAAGAGGGAGGGAAAGGGGGAAGGAGGGGCAGGAGAAGGAAAGGCCCTGGAGGAGGAGGGAGAGGAGGAAAGAGGAGGGGGAAGGGAGGGGAAGGTAGAGGAAGGGGAGGAGAAAGAGAGGGGGAGGAGGAAGAGGTTTGCCTCTCAAAGATGCTTTTCCCATGGAAATGCACTGTGGCTGGTGCCCATTAGCATCCCTAATGCATAATAAGGATTCAGCCTATTGTCATGCAAATTAATTCAGATGACAACACTCTCTCCTCGACAACATGCCCGGGCACGGGGAAGTTTCTCACACTGCCTCAGCCAATGCTAACTGGTGGTCTCCACCCTCTTCATTAATTATTTTACCCCCTTCACTCCTGCAAGGTTTGTTTTTGGCTATGACCCCCCTTCACTCCCCAGCTGCTGCTGGCTACTTTTCATTCTAGAGCGCTTGAGAACACACCATAAGCAAAATAAAACAAAAGGAAAGTAAATAACAACTAGAGGACAATTCACATTTCAGAGTCCTGAAAAGGAAGGGTCTGCTTGAAGAGGGAGGTGGGGTTATTTCCAGGCATCCAATGAGCAAAGGCCCCTTTATTCCCTTGTCCCTTTTTGGTAAGACTACCTAAGCAGTATCTCTTTGTCCTGCTGGTCATTTGGGGCCTGATAAGATGGATTCTTTCTGAGCTTGACTACAAAGGGGCTGAGTCATTCTTGCCATTGTCTTCCTGCCAACCTCTTACTCCAGGCCACTGACCCAGTGTTTCCCACTTGTCCACATCTGCAGGCTTCCGGCTAGCGCTGCCCTGGGCTGAGACCAGGTCTTGTTTGGGAGGGAGTTCTCTGTCAAAAGAAAGAGTAAACAGGGATGGCTTGGACCAAGCCAGAGAGTGAGAGCAGTTACAGCCCATTTGCACTGCCGGGGTAGGCTCAGCAAACCCCTTCCATCTCCTGCCCCGCTTGAATGTCCAGACACGTCATACCCTGACCCCTCTCCTGGCCTGATGATTTCTCCCTAAAGTGAAGAATTGGCCTCACCCTTATTTCCAGCACTATCCCTTCTTGTTCTACACACAGCAGACCAGACCAGCTGTACCCCCGTTGGGGAATCTGAGGACCAAGCCAAGTTCGGATGGTCTCCCTTTGCTGCATGATCTCAGGCAAGTTACTTACCCTTTGTGGGTCTCGGTTGACTCATCTCTAAAATGGGAGTAACTAATGTACTCGCCTAGTAGGGCTGTTATGAAGATAAACTCACAATACAAGTAAAGCTCTGGAAACAATGCCTGGTACATTGTGAGCCTTTCTCATTAAGAGTTAGTTATCATCGGGGCGCCTGGGTGGCTCAGTGGGTTAAGCCTCTGCCTTCGGCTCAGGTCATGGTCTCAGGGTCCTGGGATTGAGCCCCCCCCCCCATTGGCTCTCTGCTCAGCAGGGAGCCTGCTTCCCCCACCCCACCCCCACTCTCTGCCTGCCTCTCTGCCTACTTGTGATCTCTGTCAAATAAATAAATAAAATCTTTTAAAAAAATAGTTAGCATCAGTAATTTTCCCAGACATTTTCCTTCTTTTGGTTTATTTAGCTAACTCTTCTCTTTCCAATTCAGCAGAGTTCATTCCCCTACCTGCTTCTAACCCTCTGGACAGCCCTGTCCCAGTTTTTGTTGCCATCTAAGACATTTTATGACAATAAAACTCCTAATTAGGCAAAGCGTTGCCAACACAGAGAGCATGTGACCCAAGGACTACCTTTGTCCCCTGAAAATCCTGACATTTCTACCATGCATCTGAGTAGATGGGGTAAGGAAAGATGGGGAGAGAAAGATAGTCTAGAAATTAACTTTAGCTTAAATATTATCTGAACAACAGACAGGCTTTGTAGCTGGACACAAATTATATGCAAATCACATGCAAATCTGAATGTAAATACTTTGGGCCTAGGGAGAAAATCCTTGAGGAGACATTCCCATTCCCTTGTCCCCTGCTTCTCCAGCTGCACTTTGTTTTCTGATTGGTTAGTTTGGAATTCGTTATAAAGATTCAAAGGTGCATATAATTTTCCGAAAGTGTTCAATTCACCTGTTTGGCAAGGGTCAGAGGCTAAAGAGACCTTGGGAAGCAGAGATTCCTGCATGAACTACTTCCCTGGAAGGGAGTGTTCTGTCTACCCACCCCTACCCTCCCTCCCAACTCCTCTGCCCCCCACCCCCAGCCAAGAAAAAGTGTAAACATCAAGGACAAGGTCAAGAGCCAGCGCAACCAACTGGTTGGGCCGGGAAGGGCTCCTGAGGGTTTTGGATCCTCAAAACGGCCAGAAATCACGTGTGTTTCCTGAGTGAGCTCCTGTTCCCATTCCAGGGAATGGCTGTGTCATGGTTCTGCTCTCCTCCATCCTCCTACTTCCTTTCTGCTTCCTCACTCCAGGGTGATGATCATGCCTCTTACAGAAAAACAGAGAACAGAAGTCCCACTGAAGGCACAGACTCACCAGCACCTCACCTGTCCTCTCCTCCCCTAGTGCTCCGAGGATACATTGTTCCTTCTCCTACAAACCAATTGCTCTGAGTCCTCCTGGGGACCTTGCTTCCTTGTTAGACTCCTCTCTGAGACCCTCTCAAATTCCCCTTTCCTTCTTGTGCTTGTTCTCCAGCATTCAAACATCAAATTGATAAAGACATTCAATGGATGGCCTCTGTCACACACTTAGAATATCGCCCCTTATATAACAAGTGTGCCTAAGAGTTTGCTGTAAGTGTTCAGTGAAAATCTGGTCCAGCTCATTAGTGTCAGGGACATGGATCCCAAAACAATAAGATTCGTTTCTTTGTCCAAGAGCAGCACTATCTAGGAGAGCGTTCTGGGATGATGGAAATGCTCTGTAGCTGTGCTGTACGACATGGTAGCCCCCAGGCCCACCTGTGGCTGTTGAGCTCTAGAAATGTGGCTAGTGAAGCCAAGGAGCTGAATTTTTAAATTTTATTTTGATGAAATTCATGCAAACACACCAGGTCAGCGGCTACTGTTTTAGATAACGGAGCTCTACACATGAGGCCAAAATTTAAAGGATTGATAGCATCCAGTGTAGCCGAGAGTGTGGGAAGACAGGGGCCCCCATACACTGTGAGTGTATCAGCAACTATGGCCTTTTGTAGGACTGCGTGGCCCTACCTGTCCGCTCAAGTGCGCATTTCTCAAGGTCACAGAATCCAGGCTAACAAGAACTCAAGTAAAGGCACAGAGAGCTAAGAATAAGGAACATGTAATTTGCAAGTATATGTGCTTGTTTCCAATTTTTCACTCTTGCACAGTACGCCATAATAAACATCCTGTCTTGTCTGTAAACGGACGATAATCATCGTACAAAGAGTTATTGCGAGAATAGGAGGTACTTTATCTTAAGAGCCTAACATGGGTTCCAACGCAGATGCTTAATAAATGGTGTTTTATTAATTAATCATCATCATCATCACAGGAGTAACATTGATAGGGTCAGAATTGGGAGTCAAAGCCTTGCAAGCGGATTCCTAAAGCTTCCTGGGTTTCTGGGTAAGCAAAACTCAAGGGGTAGTGGCTGGCTGAGTGGAAGAAGTTGCCACAGGAAAATATGTGAGAGATAGAGGCATCAGTCCAAGAAGGGCATACCTAGAATCAGAGCCCATCCCTTACACTCCTCCACGATGAATTACCCTTTCTCTGCATGATGGAAACCGAACAGACACCTGAGTCCCAATGACCTGTGTTGAAATTCCAGCTTTTCCCTTTAAAAGCTCTGTGTCCTTGGGCAAGTTAGCAAACTCCTCTGAACCTTGGTTTACTTACCTGTGGTTTACTTACCTGTCAGCCAGCTGTCAGATCCCTACTGAACTGCAAACAGCCCAGAAAGAACTCCTGTGTTACAGGATGGATTGTGTCCTCCTCAAAATTCACGAGTTCAAGTCTTAAGCCCCCATACCTCAGAATGACTGCATTTGGAGATGGGGTCTTCAGAGACGTAATTAAGTTAAAATGAGATAGGTGGCTGGAGTTCTTGTAAGAAGAAGAGATTAGAGCACAGACACTTACAAAGGAAAGGCCATGTGAAGACACGTGGAGATGATTATCTACAAGCCAAGGGGAGAGGTCTTAAAAGAAATCACCCTGCCGACACCTTGATCTTGGACTTCTAGCTTCTGTTGGGTAAACCCTCCCACCTGTGCTGTTAGGGCAGCCCAAGAAAATGAATAATGAATGAATGAATAAATCCTCCCAGAGTATTTTATTTTACTCTATTTTATTTTATTTTCAGAGATCACGTTTGATTTGAGTTTTATTTTACTTGTTTGTTCCAAGTTTTTATTTGAATTCTGATCAGTTAACATATAGGGTAGTACTGGTTTCAGGGGTAGGATTTAATGACTCATCACTTACAGACGATTACATACACTTACTCTTACATCCAGTGCTCAACACAAGGGCTCTCCCTCATACTCATCACCCTTTCCCCCCACAGCCTTATCCACCTCCCTCCAACCACCCTCAGTTTATTCTCTATAGTTGAGTCTCTAACAGCTTGCTTCCCTCTCCTTTTTCCTTCCTTCTGCTATGTTCATCTGTTTTATTTCTTAAATTACACATATGAGTGAAATCATATGTATTCCTCTTTCTCTGACTGACTTATTCCGCTATGATACAATCTAGCTCCATCCACATCATTGCAAAAGGCAAGATTTCATTCTTTTTGGTGGTTGAGCAATATTCCTTATACATATAGGCCACATCTTCCTTGTTCTTTCATTAGTTGATGGACATCTGGGCTCTTTCCATAATGTGCCCATAGTTGATAATGCTGTTATCACATTGGGGTGCATTTGCCCCTTCAAATCAGTACTTTTGTGTCTTTTGGGCGAATATCTAATAGAACAATTGCTGGTTTGGAGGGTAGCTCTATTTTTAACTCTTTGAGGAACCCCCATGTTGTTTTCCAGAGTGGCTGCCCCAGTTTGCATTCCCACCAACAGTGTAAGAGGGTTCCCCTTTCTCTACACCCTCCCCAATACCTGTTGTTTCTTGTGTTGTTAATTTTAGCCATTTTGATGGGTGTGAGGTGGTATCTCACCATGGGTTTGCTCCAAGAGCATTTTAAAGTTTCACAGTAGCTTCTAGAACACCTTTGAGGTCTACAGGAGTCAGTCTCTAAGGGGAAAACTCTTGCCACAGTGACAAGCAGTAGAAGAAGCACACTTGGCCTGTTCCTGTCGTGTACAAAGCTGCCTCCGTCCTGGCACTATTTCCCTGTACTGTTTCTTGTGCTCTGAGGACAGTGTGTGGAGTCTGAGGACTTCTCCTGGGAATGCTCAGTCAGATGTGAAGGCGGTAGGAAAGATAAGGGGAGATATCTGAGCCACAGTGTGTATGCCCTTGAAATTCCTCTTGCCCAAGACCTTATTTGGTTCAGTGCCTCAGCATTGCTTCCACCAGTCCAAAACAGGACATAGTAGGTCCGGAAGCTGAGTGTGACAGGATCAACACAATCACTAGGTCTCCCCTGCTTTAACATCCTCTAATAGTGTGTGTCATCCTTTCTCTTCCTGTGCCCCCTTCTTCCTCATTCTCTGTCCCATGCACTCGCTCTCTGTCCTTCCCCCTCCCTACCCACATTTCTCGTTTTGTCCCCATGTTGTCCTTTTTCTACCACCGTCATTCCTCCCTCCTTCGGTCCCTTTTAGAATCTTTGGTGGAAATAGGTTGGAATTACGGAAGGCGACCAAGACTTGGTCTAGAGACTTGCTTCCCTTGGTGGGGATAAATAGTCCTGATCTCTCTTTGTAGGGGTCCCTCAGCTTAGAGACGTCCCACGGCTTCACTGGATCCCATAATGGACTTCAACTGGGTTGTCCTTCCCCAACCCCCTTTCCAGGAATGCAATAACCAGGGAAAGAAATCTTGATCCTGAATTCATTTCCACAAGCCCTTCTATGGCCAGAATGTGCTTTTCCCCAGGCCAGTCTCCTACGGGGTTCCCTCTTTTTGCTACTTCCCCTGCACGTTCTACCACCATTTTGCAGGTAGAGAAATGCAAACAAGCGCTCCCATCTCATGCCTGCCCTTAGCTCCAGGAGAACGCAGAGTCCCGTGAAGACCTAACAAACACAGAGGGAAAGAAAGGAACCATGGAATCAAGCCCATTTCTTCCCACTTGTTGCCTGGATCTCGTTTAGACCAGAATGAGTTTTCCGCGGTCGCATGCCTGCTTTCCCGGACGACTTGAGCCCCTTGAACTCTGTTCATTTCACGGAGGCTCCCTCGTGCCTTGTGCCATCAAAAGAGACACATGGTTGGCTCCTCTGGCCATCTTCCATATGACTTCATTTGCAAAGTCCAGGGAAAAGGACAAGCCCAGGCATGGCATTCGGTTACCTTATCAATGTGGGGGATGGCGGGGGGAGGCTGACGGGGCAGAACAAGGCAAGACAACCCCAAAGGCAGCCCTTCCATCAGAGGACTCCTGCTTTTGATTTTCCAGCGTGCACAAAAGATCTCACCATGCCTGCCAAACGCCCCAGCAAGGGGGTGGGGGTGGGGGGGTGACCGGTGTGGGGGGGTGCCGGGGTGGGGGAGGAAAGCCAAGGCATCATTCAAGCTGCCTGTCTTGGCCCGTCATTCCCGGTCTGTGCGTGGACTGTGCTTCTCTGTTCTCATAACTCACTTCCCCCGAGGTGTCACGGTGTGAAGGGACGAGGCAAGTTTCCTCATGGTTTCTTTAATCCTCCCGTGTCAAGTAACATATGCATCGCTCCCCTACCCTCAACACGGTCTTGGCAGGCCCTCCACCGACATCTGTTGCCTGAGGTCTGCCCCATACAAGCTTCCCCTTCATCGGTTGACAGGGCCAGTAGGTAAAGCCCTTGTCTTCCTTCCCCTTCTGCCAGCTCGCAGCTCGGGGTCCCTGGGCCCAGCCCTGGAACCATCAAACAAGGCCAGGAGGCGGAGGCCGTCCCAGGGGTGCCTCCCCAGAGCCATCTCCTGCCCCAGCCCCCACCCGAACGCCGCCCGGGTGACCTCCTCGACAATACCAGTAATTTGTCTTGGAGACCCGCCATACCTACAGCAAACACAGGAAGGATTAGAGCACAACATATGCCGCACAGCAACAGAAACATGTGAAGGTCCTTCCTGGGCCTGGAGGATTACTGAGGGGGAGGAGAGGCAGAGACAGAAAGCGAGACCGGTGAATGTCCAATCAGAGAAACCTCGTGTTCCTCCAGAATGGAAAGGAAATGGATGCCTCAGAACTGGGTGTGTTGAGGTCAAATCTGATAGGGGCTTTGAGCTGCAGCCGCTTTAAAGCTCATTGGTGACAGATGTGGACTTTCGCCAAGTCAACCACAAAATAGGATCAAAGGAAGTTGAAAAACAACAACTGGAGAGCTCCCTAGCTGAAGCCAAGGCTGCCCTCGGAATGCTCGCCCGGTGGACCCGACCAGGAAGTGCAGGAGAGACCAGGGCAACATCAAAATGAAATGCGGATGGGGGGACACAAAAAACACCAAAGATCCAGAAACCGGTCTGATCCCTCCAGGGTGGGAGGCATTCTCTGTTGCAGTGAACAATCAGGAAACACGCACCGGGCGGGCCGCCCCAAGGGACACCTAGAACCAGTGCTGTTAATGTGAGAGCAGATCTCTTCACCTGCATTCAAGGAAAGAGTGGCTGAGTAATAATTACTGCATTTTAGAGGTGAAAGGGACAGGGAAGTGAAGTGGGTTTCAGATGACTGTCTTTGAGGTCAGAGTAATTAAGTTCTAGTCAGGGTGTTGCCACGTCCTGGCTGTGTGACCCTGAGAAAGTCACTTAAGCTCTCTGGGTTTCGTTTTCTCATCGGTAAACAGGGTGGATAACACTATTTATCTTAAAGGGTTGTAAGGATTCAAGATACGTACTGATCGAAACAGTGCGTGGCAAGTGTAAAAACTCGACAGACGTGAATGACTATTCTGACATACATTTTGAAGAATAAATTTACATTCTCTAGAATGTCCACCTGAGGGAAGACAGGATCAAAAGCAGTGTGTGTGTGTGTGTGTGTGTGTTTTCACAGTTACGAATTCCAAGAGTCCTTATCATGTGACAGTAATTTGCACATGAAAATTGTGTTGTACAAACACATGTAAATTTCAAATTCCTCGTTCCTCACGTTTAAAGCCAGGCTCCGCAACCCATCGAGCAACCCATCCAGTGGTCAAAGACAACTAAAATAACAAAAATAATAGCCTTGAGAAGAGAAGCATGCCTCAAAACACACGGGCTAGCACTTTCTAGTTGTGGTCATGTTCTAACCTGTCCTTTAGTGGGTGAGGATAGTTAGAAACATTAACCCCTACTTAGTTACTAGCTGCCTTGCCACCAAGGGAGTACCACCCCGTCTGTCCCTCCCCGGGCCTTCCGAATCAGCTTCTCGCTCGTGTTCTCACACAGTCCAAAGACCTGGAGCTCTCCGATCCCTGCAGCCCAGCTCCACGTGGATCAGCTGCCCAGGGGTCAGGCTTCCTGATGCTGCAGCCCTGTGGGAAAGGGGATATGCAAGCATCACTAATTCTGGGGCAAAGCCTCTTTACACATCCACCCACAAATGTGCCCAGCTGTGGCAGGAGAGCTGGGGGTCCTTCCGTGTCACCCACCACCCCTTAGCCATTCCTCTCCGAGGAGCTTCCTGCAGTAAAGAAGCGGATATCTCCTCCTCGGGCACATCTCCAAGGCCGGCTGCGTGCTCGCCGCGTAATAATCGCCGAGTTTGGGGCCTCACCCCACACTCTGGGTCTTAATGATGGGGGACGGGGACAGAATATCCTGACAAAGGAAATTTCTCAGGAAACAGTGGAACAGAATTTAACTGAATGAATGAAATAGCGTTCCGGTTTTTAGATCTACCCCAAAACGGACAGGAGTTGCAAATAGGTTTCATCCCATCTCGGCAACCAACCCCGAGGGCTGGGTGGCTGGGTGGTGGAGATTCCTGGGCCGTTCAGCACTGCGGGACTGTGAAACCATAAACAAACACTGAGTTCGTTGTGATTGGTCAGCAGTGTGTACCGCATGTGCGGGAGGAGCTTAACAGTGATTGGTCAGCAGTGTCTGCAGCCCGTGTTGTCCTTGGGTAGGTTCCTTGGATGCTGTAAAATAAAACTCCTCGTGTTTTAGTACGACTGTTCCAAGGAGTCCTTGAGTCGTTTCTTAAAGTTCCTAGGCCTTCATTTCCATTTTCTTAGGACATAAAAGGGAGAGGGCAAGGAAGAGTTAATTTTTTAAAAATGTTTGAAGGAACTGGTATTCATATTTGTGAAAGCAGGCATGGAAATCCCCCTATCCAAATACCAGATCTAATCCTAGAGTGTTCAGTAAAAGTTGATTTCTGCAACTGTAGCACACTTCATTTTCTGCTGCCCTGAAATAAATGCATCAGTAAGCTTGACTCTCCAGCCACGTACCTACCCACCGGCATTGTGGCATCACCACGTGACTCTGAAACCTGAAGCATGGAAGAGGTGCAGGAGCTCACAGGGCAAGCAGGGAAATTCACGGCTGACGATTTAAAGGTAAGGCAAGGGTAGGGGAGGTGAAATATGAACTTAGAGAGACTGAAGTAGATCAAAACCCCTGTCTCTGGACAATGCCTTTTCTCTCTTCCTCTCTCTTTCTCTCTCTCTCCCTCTCTCCTACTTTGGAGGTCTCTTTGTCCATCTTTAAGAGACCTACCAGAAGAAATAGGAGCACATAACCCTGAAATATAGCCTAGGGTCCCTTCTGCAAGGAAGCAAGGAAGAAGGGAGAGATTCTAAAGCCATGAATGAACCAGATGTTGGAAGTGAAGTCAGATAGCATTGACTTTACTTGAAAATAACTGTTTGTTCCTCCTGATCTGTATTTAAGATTAGCTTTTGGGGCACCTGGGTGACTCAGTGGGTTAAGCCTCTGCCTTCCACTCAAGTCATGATCCTGGAGTCTTGGGATCGAGCCCTACATGAGGCTCTCTGCTCAGCAGGGAGCCTGCTTTCCCCTCTCTATCTGCTTGCCTCTCTGCCTACTTGTGATCTCTGTCTGTCAAATAAATAAATAAAATCTTATAAAAAAAAAAAAAGATTAGCTTTTGCTGTCCTAATAAAAGGGACAGAGGTAACGAGCACTATTAATTTCTTCTTTTTGCCTTGATTACAAATACGATGCCTGGAGCTGCAGGAGCTCTTTTGTGACCATGAGGCAACATCCATGAGGGGAAAAGGCCAATGGGTGAAGCTAAGGAAGCTGCAAAAAGGCAGACGGAAGCATAAAGAAGCATGAAGTTGAGGTTATCCTTAAGTGCCAACCAGTTCTGCACGACCATCCCGCATATTTTCTTGGGAGGCAATTAAATGATTTTTATCTCTAAACTACTGTTATTAAGGTTTTTATTACTCACAATTCAATGTATTTCCACACAACTACTTACCTCACTGCTACACATTGGTACTTTACAGGCATTGGACCCATACTGATTTCCAGAATTGCCTTACACTGGGGCCTTAAAAAAAGGTGGGGGGGCCTAAAGATATCAATCTACATTGTCAAGTGGTCACAAAGAGAAAGTGAGTCCTGGTGGCCAGGATAAATGGGGGTTTGGGATGCAGGAAGAGGTCTATAAGGAGAGCAAGGCCAGAATTTCCATTGGATTGACTTTTCTAACATATTCTGGAGGATGAGAAAATAGGTTAGGCCACCGGCCAACCGTTTCTAAATACGGCGTTTCCCAAAGCTGTGCCCTAGGTGTCAACACCTTTTGAGACTTGAGTCCGAGAGAGTGCCCATCTGTACACACATTCTCCTCCCACCTGCAGCTTATCCAATAAGCAGAGTGGAGCTGAGTCAGCTCCCCACACCTGCGCTAATAATTTAGGAGGCTTGCAGCCTGCCTTTTCGCTGTGTACAACTCTCAAGAACAACGCAGAAAACTGCTACTGCTGTAGATTTCAATGCCCTGGTACTCATAGGCAGTATCATTTTGCACCATTATTTTTTCCAACAAAGCCTGGAAACAGTCACCAAAGCAATCAGGAAGGGCTCCACCTGGGCTAAGAAAACCTCTTCTTTCCAAACAGCTAGATATTACTCATTTGCCTTGAGAAGACCAGCAAAGAATGCAAATGGCATCTCCTCACATCCTGATTTATCCAATGAAAACCATATGTAGACCATCCTGCCTGCCTCCTCTTCTCCTATGTGTTATAAGAAACAACTCAGAAGGAGGAGGGGTGGGACAGCAAAGAGATGGGGCACCTCTTTAGCCTCTGGCCCTGTGCTGGTAGATACCTTCCAATGTTTTATCTTATTTAATCCTCCTAAGAATTTCAGAAGCTAGGGGATTTTGTCCCCTTTTCATGGATAAACAGGGAAGGCTTGGGGAGAACAGGTGATTTTTCTGGAGACCCACAGCTAAGTGTGTATGGCAGAAAGCCTCCGTGTTCATCCATATTTCTGTGCCTCTCTCCATTTCCCAAGCTTTCTTGCAATTGTGTTGAACACAAGCCAATGCATACCACCTCTCAGATGACCCCTAAACCATCTCACATATGCTTGCTCCTACAATTGGAAGTAAAAGATTCCAAGATGGCAGAACAACCAACTAAAAGGAATCAAGATCTTTGAACCACTTGGAAGGCAGCTGGCCAACTTTTTAGATTGTGAAAATTGATATTTTTAAGTTTATTTATTTTTGAAGCATGATCTGTACTACTCTTTCTTATACAAAGATCCCTTTTTTTAAAGATATTTATTTATTTATTTATTTATTTATTTATTTATTTGACAGAGATCACAAGTAGGCAGAGAGGCAGGCAGAGAGAGAGGAAGGGAAGCAGGCTCCCTGCTGAGCAGATAGCCAGACGCAGGGCTCCATCCCAGAACCCTGGGATCATGACCTGAGCCGAAGGCAGAGGCTTTAACCCACTGAGCCACCCAGGCGCCCCAAAGATCCCATTTTTTTTTAAGATTTTATTTATTTATTTGAAAGAGACACAGTGAAAGAGGGAACACAATCGGGGGATGGGGGAGGGTGGGAGAGGGAGAAGCAGGCTTCCCACTGAGCATGGAGCCCAATGCGGGGCTTGATCCCAGGACCCTGGGATCATGACCTGAGCTGAAGGCAGATGCTTAATGACTGAGCCACCCAGGCGCCCAAAGATCACATTTTAAAGAGGGTCCATGATATACTAATCCATGGAGTAATGGAGGAAACTTTGACGCAACTATCTCCAAATATTACACAGGTCCATGTCCTATACAGGCACACAAGTGAAACTGCCCCAAAATGAGTTCGGAAGGATTGTGTAAGGACATGAAGGCATATTATGAACTCCCTAAGGCACAGTTTTCTGTGTCTAACCTCTTTATCTAAGTTCATACTCAGACGTCATAGAATCCGGAAAATGCCTGTTGCATCTAATCAAGGGTAGTCTCATGCTGGGCTTGAACTTGATGTAAGAACCCTTGGTAAATTCCTCCTAAGGTTCATGTCTCAGTTTCTTCCTTTCTTTGGTGTTTGTGGAATAAAGGCTCCCCTTCTGAAGTGTCCTTAAGGCATATGCAGAGCCCACGCCCGGTCAGTCTGAAAGGAAGGACCCCAAGAAGCCATGAAGTCCTTGGTAGAAATTATTTAAAGAGCCTCATGCGGGTACAATTTCAGTATATGCTCTGACTCTTCAGGTATATATTCCAGGTGGGGCTAAGCTCTGAGAAGCCAAACCAGTGATTATCCCAAGCAGATCAACTTTTATTAAGAAGCTGTCAAAGAAAAGTAGGTGGCCCTATGGATTAGTGGGGTTGGGGTGGGGGGAAGGAGGGGTAGAGGCCGCTGGCGAAAAGCAACAAAGATTTAGAGGATTTTGTATCCTTGGTCCTCCTTCTCATTATATAGCATCTCCTGTGGTATGTGACTATTGATAAATATTCATTGAAGGCGGAATGGACCTAATGTCATGCAAATCGCATGCAAAGCAACATGTAAATTGGAGGCATTATGCGAAGTCAATAGGTGAGGTACTATGCATATTCACAGTACAGGACCTAGAAGAGGCCCATAATACTAGCAGGGGACCTTCCATTCCAAAAGGAATCCCATAGTCAAAGAGAGAATACTGCTGCCAAAGACTGTCACCAAGCATGAAGCCGGGACCAGGAGGCCTATTGGAGAGAAGAAGGAGAATGCGGGTCGCTGTCTGCTCTCTCCATCCCTGTCAAGGCTGTATTCAAGACACGTTCCCCTTCATCGCCTTCCAATACCGATCAGACCCGATACTGATTGATTTGGTCAAATCCACTGAGTGACGGGGAGGCGGTCTGACCTGCTTGTCCCTTAGCCACGCTGCTCGGGACGGTTCCTTCGAGCCTTCTCACAAGAGCAGGGGACACCGAGAGGCTCATGAGGCTGGTCACTTTGAACTCGCTGGCACCCCAGGGAAGACGTTCACAGGCCTTTGTGTCCCCCGAAAGTTCTCTTCCCATGAGCATCACACAATGCCTGCACGTTTGGCACGGATTTGCATGGCCCTGCAGAAGGGCATGAAATACAGAGATGTGCCCAAAGACACCCCGATGCGCACTTTTTTGTGCGTCCACGCAAGTCCTGGGGAGCTGTAGGAAAGTTGACCATCATGCCTGCTCTGGGCTCCAGGAGGTCACGGGCTGTTTCTGATTGGAGCCCTCTGCTGTGTTTGCTTTCTGTGCCCCCACAGACCTCCTGACAGGACTGGAGGACATGGAAATAAGTCAGGGGTGACCCTTCTGGTGACCCAGAGCCTCGCCAGCCAGCTCCTGATTGCAACCTTCTGGCTTTTCTGAGGCCAGAGCGGCGGCAGAGCTGGAAGCGGGAAGCATGCTCGGAGGCCCCATGGCCTCTGTGCCTCTCTCCACATGTGGGCCAGCCCAGGGTTGGTTGGAGGGGGGTGGAGCTGCCGAGGGGAGGAACAGAGGCGGGAGCCTACTTCCGACTACCCAGCAGGCACGGATTCTTCCTCCTGGGGCTACCAGCACCCTCCTGTCCCCACGATTACCCTCTCACCAAGCTAGGACCCGCTGGCTTTGGTCCCTCAGTGCAGACCCATAAGCGCACTGGGACACCCGTCAGAGACGTCCTGCCTTCCCATCCCTGCTCCTCTGACATGTGGCCGTAGAACTTAGTCCAGGGGATATAAGAAAAAAAGACATATTTTTGCAGACACAGCTCACACGCTGTCTGTGAGGGGAACACACACATACACACACACACACATGCACACACACACACCTCTGCATATGGCATCGTCAGCCCAGTCCTGGTCACCCTGGCCATGTGGCTTTTTCAAAAAGGATCCCACCTTTGACCATGGACACCAAGAATCAAAGCGATTCCCTGATTTCTGCCGCTGTATGCCTGGGACTACCTGCCCAGCACAGACGAGGACATATCATGGACTCTGCGATTGCTAAGTCCTCCCACCTAATTGTTTCTTTTTCTTTTCTTTCTTTCTCTCTTTCTTTCTTTCCTTCTTTCTTTCTTTCTAAGATTTTATTTATTCATTTGAAAGAGAGACAGAGAGAGCACAAGCAGGTGGAGGGGCGGGGAGAGAGGGAGAAGCAGAGTCCCTGCTGAGCAGGGAGCCTGAAGTAGGGCTGGCTGGATGGATCCCAAGACCCTGGGATCATGACCTGAGCCCAAGGTAGACGCTTAACCGCCTGAGCCACCCAAGCGTCCCCTAATTGCCTCTTTTGACACATGAGATACCTGGGACCCAACAAGAAGAAGTGACCTGGTCAGAGTTAGTCTTGCCACTGGGTCTTGGGGACGATGGGACTTGAATTCCAGTGTCTGACCTCTCAGCCTGGTAACCTCACACCATACACATTCCCAGACCGCTGGCCAATGTCCAGCACCTCTGGCTGCTGCTTCCACAAACCCTCCCCCTCAGAACCCCTCTCTCCGATACAGGGTTCTCACAGGTGAATTTATAGCAAACAGATCCTAGATAAATGCAATGATGTCCTAAAGAGCGTTTAGAGTAGGAAGCAGAGGGGAAAGGAACACCAGAGCCGGGGAGCCAAACACACCGCGTCTGTTCTCCCAAGTTCTGCAAGCTCTCCAGAATGGACGCAGAATCCTCGCTAGACCTCCACAGGCCAGGAGGCCGGGTCCGATCGAGCATCTTTTAATCCAGGCCAAGCACCACCCCTCCCCCGGCTTCTCCAATCCAAATTCAAATATATCCTATCTTCTGGAAAATTTGCTTTTCGAACTCCAAGGTCCTTTTAGATTTAAGGAGCTGCAAGACAAATAGTATGGAAAGATGAAAGTTGCTAGAAGGAAGTCAGCCTTGATAAGCCAACCTTCAGAGGGGTGTCAACCCCGCTCCTGCCTCCCTCTGGGGGAATCAGCGGGACTGCCCCCTTCCAGCCTCGCCACAGAAGAAAACGGGCCGCCTAACCCCGGCTGCTTATATACACATTAAACCCACACTCTGTCAGGGTGATCCAAGCTTAACACTTGACCTGCTTTTATTTTTCTCTTCCTTTTGCCCAACTGGCGGTGTGTTTCCTTTTTTATTTAAAAACATGTTTTGCCTTCGTTTATATTTAAAGCTTCAAAACAAATCCATGTCGCATTTTCAGAAATCAAAAACCAAATTATCCTCAGCATCCCTTTCCATTCCAAATGCGTGCCTTGCTTTTAAAACCTGGACCCTCTTACTGTGCATGTGTCTGCAGAAGCATTGTTCACTCAGACCCACATTATCGAGAGGCTGCAGGGTAACACGTTCCCCATGGTCCAGGACCCCCCGCTACCAAGTTTCCACAGGGTTAGTTCATTCGGGTTTCTGAGGTGTCTTGTCCTTGAAGAAAGGAACTTGTAATCTTTTCAGCCCTGGGTAGTTTATTGGAAAAGGACCTTTCCTTGAGCCCTAGCTTAGAAGGCTGAGCTGGTGCACATGGTGCCAACTTCAAGCTCCCCAAGTCATTCATTCATCCGTCCATCCATTCGTTCATTCAATCAACCAATAGAGTGAGCAGATAAACATGACCACTGACTTCACAGAGCACACAACCTAGTCGGGAAGACAGACAATAATCAAACGTCCAGACTGATGGCGTGTAGTGGTGGAGGAACTACAGTTTGTGGTATGGTGTGCAGTGGCACAAGGGGGGTCTGAGAAGCAGGCAAGGGCTGGTTCCTTACGACTGGGAAGGGTTCTGTTTTCAGCCTAAGAATGGGGGGCGGGGGGAATGCCACAGATCCAGCCCCCTCCCTTTTCCTGCCCCCATGCTCTTCCAGAAGGGACATACCCTTCTGGTTTGAGTTAAAATTTTACTCCCATCCACACTAAAAGTCTTTCCCCCAAACCGGAGAGGGTCCTTTATGTCATGCCACCCACAACAGCCCCTGACTCCACATGCCCCACATGAAGAAGACACAGTGGGTGTTCAAAGTCTGTGGATCAAGCACGGGAAGGCTGCAAAGAGTTGGGGGCCCCCAGCCTGCACCAGAATTTCAGCCCAGCTGGAAAACAAGTGTTGAGGTGACCCAAGTGTTCTCTTGCTCTGTTTGGAAATGCATCAAGATGGCACGTTACTCGCCGTTAAGAGCCGAGACTGACTGTCCCATCGTGGGGCTGGCTCTTACTCACTCGGAGGAGTCCGTGGTTTAGCCAACCACTCCCTGCACGTTCTGACACCGGCGACAGGGCCCTGCCCCATGGAAGAGCTGCTTTGCTAACAGCCAGGCTTCCCAGATGAGCAGCTGCACAGGAGGCAAAAGGAGCCACGGTGTAATCAGCAAAACGATGGGAAAACATATAATCCATTCTAGGAGCTCCAGAGGCTGCCGATATGAGCACAGGAACTACATTCAGGGCACGAGGGCAAAAATGCCAGAATATGACATCGTTGCCTGATTTTGCAAATGATCTTCGGAACACTCCAGATTG
The DNA here is from genome assembly GCA_004024625.1 of Mellivora capensis. NCBI lineage: Eukaryota > Metazoa > Chordata > Mammalia > Carnivora > Mustelidae > Mellivora > Mellivora capensis. Next base: position 6,294 of record PISX010000710.1, on the reverse strand, counting down.
TGGCATAGTTTGGGTTCAAAATATTCAAGAATCCAGCTCAGAAAACTCATTTTCAGCTATTCCTAAGCAGGCTAAGATGGTCATCCATTTCCCCTTTTCCTGCAGAACACCAGATCTGCTTAGAATGGTTTTACAATCAGGCTGGTGGCTAGGGTGTGGGCCTTCCACTCTCCTGCCGTCTGAGCCCCAGAGTCCCTATGCTTTGGGGTGGATGGTGTTATTCTCACATGCCTATCTGGATTATAATCTTTTAAGGAGCAAGAGGGTTTGGTTGTGTCTAGTAAGTGGTCTCATGGACTAGAATTGAAAAGAAAAAAAGGGAGGAAAAAAATAGAAAACAAACCAAGTCATTTTTAGATCAAGCCCTAAACTGACCTCTGGGGTTGAGCTCTTCCCTCATTTTCTTAAAGGAGAATGGCTATTATATGACTCTCCCAAGATCTGCAGTGACTTATCAAGAAGGACAATGGCCAAAAAAAAAAAAAAAAAAAAAGGGAAGGGAGTCCTGGGATGTGACACCAGCCACTGAAAGCCAAGATGAATCATTATTTTTCTCTAAAGAAACAGTTTCCCCTCCCCACTCTCTGTCCTCCTACTTAAATGATACAGACAGATAGCCAGATGACTGAGCCAGAACACCAGCCCCATCTTGGGTCATTTTCCCTTCTCTCTCTTTCTGAAGCTAGAAGTCCTTTCAATGTGACCTCCTAAATTTTTCTCTCATCTTCCTGTATCATCGCCATTTAATTTGGGCCACGTTTATCCTTTCCAAAATTTTATTATAGTTTCCCCCAAATATTGGCATCACCGGATCCCTCATTTTATCCAGCCCAGGGTCCAGTCCCACCTGCCCAGAGAGGCCTTCTCTGGCCACCCAGTCTCAAATGTGACTCCTGGGGTGCCCGAGCAGCTCTGTTGGTTAAGCAGCCAACTCTCCATTTCGGCTCATGTCATGATCTCAGAGTCCTGGGATCAAGCCCGGCATCAAGCTCTGTGCTCAGTGGGGAAGTCGGCTTGAGATTCTCTTTCTCTCTCCCTCTGCTCCTCCCCCTGACTCACGTGTGCTCTCCTCAAAAAAGTAAAAAGTAAAACAATAAAATAAAATGTGACACCCCATCACTCTTTATTCTTGTTCACTTCATTTGTCTGAAAAGACCCTATTCACACCTCTCATCACTTCACATGCAAACGTATGTATCATGTAACTACATATGATACATTTATACATGGTATATTTTGTTTATGTGTATCACATATTTGTTGTGGGCTTTTGTTTCCAGAAAATAACCTTGTTTTGTTCATTGCTGTGTCCCAGGACCTGGATTACAAAAGCAGCTCTGTAAATATTTGCTTAAGAAACCAAGAAACAGGGGCGCCTAGGCAGCTCAGTGGGTTAAGCCTCTGCCTTCTGCCCAGGTCATGGTCTCAGGGTCCTGGGATCGATCCCCGCATTGGGCTCTCTGCTCAGCAGGGAGCCTGCTTCCTCCTTTCTCTCTCTGCCTGCCTCTCTGCCTACTTGTGATCTGTGTGTGTCAAATAAATAAATAAAATCTTAAAAAAAAAAAGAAACCAAGAAACAGGTCTCCCTCCCTCCACTCTCACATACCCTCCCCTCCATCCTCTGTATCAGCGAGACCCACTTTCTGAAACCCAGACGTAACCGTAATCTTTGACCGGCACAAATGCTTCCATGCCTACTGGTCACCCACAGACTCAGTCCCGTGTGCTGCCATGGAGACCCCTGGGGCACCAGGGCCCAGCCCACAACTCTGCAGCCTCCTTTCCATACTCACTTCCAACTCCCCAAGTCTCACCAACCCAACACGCCGCCATGTGCAATGACTATGGGCTCCCCCAAAAGGCCATGCTCTTTCCATACTCAACAACATCATGGAGGACATTTTCTAGGCCTACAGTGGCCCTCCTCCCTTTGATTGCTGGGCAGACTCTGAAAATCTGTCCCTCATGCACCCAGCACCCTCCATCATCCCCGTCGGTACACCTGACACAATAATCCCATCCCAGGTTATAGAAGCTTCTCCGAGCATGGCATGTGCACTTGTGTCTTTGTCTGCCTCCTTCCTTGGCCTAGGAGCAGCGACCATATTGTAGCCATTTTTCAGTAGACACTCAGTGTTTGCAGTACTGGGAAATTCTTCCTTTGTGTTAACATTTCTTATCACAAAATAAAACATAGGTTGTGAATGAGATAAAGATAAACTTTAAATCTCCCAACTCTGCTTCTCACCTCCCCCTCCACTGGGACCTGTTATTTATTCAGAAAAAAATATATGGAGAGAAATCATAAAAGGGATAAAGTGAGGGAGATACAGAGATCACTAAAAGATGCATTTCTCAGCCAAGTGAGGAGATAAAAAAAATAATAATAATAACTGGCTTTTGCTTTCTTTGGTGCATTGATTACATAACTGAAGCCTGAACTCAGATGACAGAGAACTTGGCAAAAGGACTGCCCCCACCATGAAAAGCAGCTGCGCATGTCCGGTGCATGAAGCTGGCAGCAAGCCAAGACCGAACAGGAAATCGCTTTGGGCTTTGACTTGGATTTCTCTGGAGTGGCAGGGAGGAGTGGCAGGGGGACTGCAGAGACCCAGCGACCCCACCCATTACAGTCCTGCCTCAGCGGATCCACTCCTGCCCCTCTCCTCCCCAGTCCCCAGCTCTCCTATTAAATGACTCCATCTGTCCCAAGACCCCTTTCCTTTCCTTCGCTCTGTTTTCTTTGATGAGCTCACCCTGGGTGCGGAGAGCCGGCTGGGAGTGTGGGCCGTCGGCTAGTGGCCAGCAACACAGGCCACAGTTGTTACTTCCCCTCTCATCACCCACAGGGGCAAAAGCAATATCCACGACAAAAAAAAGCCTGGGTGGCTCAGTGGGTTAAGCCTCTGCCTTCTGCTCAGGTTATGATCCCAGGGTCCTGGGATTGAGCCCCACATCAGGCTCCCTGCTGGGCGGGAGGTCTGCTTCTCCCTCTCCCGCTCCCCCTGCTTGTGTCCCCTTTCTCTCTGTCAAATAAATAAATGAAATTAAAAAAAAAAAAGTGTATTTCACTTCCATGCGAGGGAAAGGGCTTTAAAGCTTTAAAGAGGAGAAGAGCCTGGATTGGAACCTCCAGAGGCCATGGGCTGCTCACTGGAGGAGGGTGAAGCTTGAGAGCCAAGCTCTGGGAAGGGGGAGGAAGGCTGGGGGAGGGAATGCTAGGGCCGAGGCCCCCCAAAAGGACGCTGTGGCTGCGGGGAGATCCTTCCAGTCTGACTCCAGCGTACCTCCTGACTCACTGTGGCTGTGCCCTTGAACAAGGAGGGCTTCCCTATCTTAGCAACTTGGATGTGAAGATCCTGTGTCAACCTCTCTTCGAGTTCTAGAAAAGTCTGGAAATGTGGCATGTGATGTCCCTAACTCAGGCTCCAGAAAATATTTCAGCTGAATTCAGCTTCGTGTCGGCTGGTGCAAGGAGGGACACACATAAATTCTTTCATTTGAAAAATATAGTCACTGTTAATGGGCTGTGGGATACGGTAGCGTACGAAGAAAGAACAAAGTTCCAAAAAAATTCTTGCTCTCTAGGAATTTATTTTCTGCTGGGGGCGGGGGAGGGACCAAGAAAATTAAAAAAAAAAAAACAAAAAACAAAGAAGTAGTTAAAATACATGGGTTTGGGGGGGCAGGGCCCTAAAAGAAGGGGACTCGGTTGCTTTTGGTCCGAGAAGGCTGCACTGAGAAGGGAACATCTTAGCAAAGCTGGGAAGGACCCTATTTGGGCCGCTGCAAAGCTATAAAGCAAAGATTTAGGGTTTTAACAAAGATTCCAAGGAGGTTCACATTCTGTCCTACCCCGAGGCACGAGGAGCAGATAAAAATAAGGAGGAGAAGAAACGGAAACCACATCACCCACTGTACTTGTTGCCATCTGGTGGGCCCTGGAAGTCATCAGCGCGTTTGGTTACTGTGTTTACACAGCCGGCAGGACACACGCTGTTCGCTCAGGGCTCCCCGGAGCTGTCGGAACGGTCCCCGCTTCCCCGGATTCCTGCGGCCCCCGCATCCGGGTGCTCAGCTCTGCCCGCCCCTCACAAGGCTTCGAGAATCCCCTCGGGTTATCCAAAGACTGGGGGATGGGGGGTGCTCCAGGACCTCCCTAGGCTGGGTCGTGATCTTTACCTACCCAGCCCGGGGGGCCTGGGGGTCACGTCGGGGAAGGAGGGCTCGGGAAACTCACTGCCCCAGCCAGGAAGGAGGGCAAGGGGGCCAAGGGGGCTGCCGAACTGAGGCGGGCAAGGGAATGAATCATGTAACATCCTGAGAGCAGTAGCCCGACCCTTGGGAGGAGCTGCCCCAGCGTCAGCCATCGGGCATAACAATCAGCCCTAGGACGGTGTTCCAGGTTCCAGAACCATACACCCACATGCTAAGTGCGTTACGTGCAGGTGGTGGTGGTGGTGGTTTATCGTTGGCCTCTCTCAGATCAAGACACTGAGGTTGAGAAAGTTCAGCACTGCCCCCCAAGATGCCACAGTTCCTCAGTGGGCCGTTGTAGTGGCCCAAGCCGGCCCAAGCCTAGCACATGGGTTCTGGATCTAGACTTCAGGGGGAAACAGAGGAAACACCTTCTCGTCGTCTAGGCAAGACTGACGTTTCTCTTTCCACTTCAGAACCTGAGAAAGAGCACAGTTTGCAGCGTGAAAAACCAAGGAAGGGCAGTTACCAAAGAAGGGGAGCTAAGCCTCGGGAACTCCTGGTGATTCTTTTCAGAGAGGCCGTCTTTCTTTTGAAAAAGACCATCTGAAAAAGATGGTCTGGACGATTTCGACCAGTCCGGGCGCCATCACAGGAAGTGCCCTGTGGTCCTCAGTGTCACACACGTGGTTGTGTCTGTGGTCCCTGACCCTCGTGACCTGATCTGCAGACTATATCCAATGAATATTTGCCCCAAAGATGGAACGTGTTTCTCATTTCAGTGGCACTGAAAGCCACCAGAGGAAAGGCTGGGATGACCTCCAGCCTCCGTCAGAAAGTGGGGGGAAAAGCAGCTCAGGGCTTGAGACGGGCTGTCAGAAGTGGCTCACGGCGTTCGCACAAGAGCCCGCGGCCTGAGAGAACCCAGAGAACTCCCGGTGTCATGGGCCCTCCAGCCGAGGCTGCAGGGACCAGACTCCCCTCTAACCTGCAGGCTAAAGTCATCAAGCAAGCAAATAAGGATCCATATGTAGAAGGAGAATGTTCCAGCGGTCTCGAACCCTTTCCCACCACCTGCCACCCCCCCAAACCTCCAGACTCAGACCCGCATCTGCGACACCTCCGGCAAGTATCCAAATAGACCTTTGGGGCCGGGCTGGGCCGGCTCACCCACAGGAGGAAGCGAAAGCAAACGCTTCCCTCCCTGGGACTGGCCGAGGCAGCGGGTGGACCGGCCCAGGCCAAGTCAAACAGGGATAGGGCATCCGAAGGCATTATTGACAAACTGGGTGTGTTCACGTACCCGAGAGAGGGACCGATGGTGGCTCCGAGGCCGCAGAGAAGGGATAGGACAAAAGGACTTCCAAAGTCTCTCTGTGGCCTTTGCCCAGCTCCCCTGGAAGAACCCCAGGGGTCTCACTGCCCTCCCTCCCTCGCCTCCCTGCCATTGCTGGGAGAGTCGGCCCTTCCTGCAGGCTGGCCTGTTTAACGAGGCAGGTTGAGAATTTTCAGCCTCTAGCTCATGTGTTCTAATCCTATTAAATATGCACCGGCTTCCAAACTCAGCTTTTTAAAAACTGGCTTCCCCACCCCCACCTTCTCCCCCACACTGCCCCCGCCCACTTTGTCTTACTTAGTTAGACTTGCTCCCTTCCAGCTTGAAAAGCCATTGCTCAGTTGTTGGCAGGGGTCCCACCAGCGTTTTTGCAAGGATTTGGGCTGTGATTCAGCTACCTGCAGCTGTTCCCCAGTTACCACCCACGTCAAGGAATTTCTGATATTAAAACGGGTGACAAACTTCCTCCCCCTTCCCCCAACACATTACTTTGATTGACATCCACAGTCCTAGCGGCCAAGTTCACCCGCACTGCGTTCTCCAGGTCCAGTGGATGAGACATTTGTTTCGTTCTGCCCACCCTCCCGTGACTTACACACACCTTCTTCTCACTCTAAAGGGTACCCTCCGCCAAGCACCAATGAAATACCACCGGGGGACTATTTTCTTAGGGAACAACCTATTTAATCTCTCGAGAACTAAATTTTGGTCTCTCTTTATTTATCATTGAATGAAATCCTATCCCCAGCATTGCCGTAAAT
>PISX010000709.1:0-246825 GCA_004024625.1 Mellivora capensis | reverse complement strand
ATGAAAAGCCTGGCATGCTCTTCCAGTAAAGGGCCCTGCTCCAGCACATTAGCCAAGTCTGTCTCCATGTACTCCTGAACAATGTAGACACTGTTCAGTTCGGTAAGAGAGCCTACATCGTCTGTTAACTGGCTTCCACTAGGACCAAGAATTTCAAACACTTTCACAATGTTATCATGGTCAAGTCTTCTAATAATTTTGATTTCACGTAGAGCATGTTTGACACTCTGGGGATCAGTAAGGACAATTTTCTTGATGGCTACTCTTTTGTCACAGTCATTGTCTACAGCAGAAAAAACCAAGCCATTGCCTCCACAACCCAATGGTTTTAAGTCCATATACCTAGAGCCCAGATCAAAACCATGAATGTTCATGAGACTTTCAAATTTCTCTGCCATTTTGAAACCTTTACTATTGCCTTTTCCTTTCGAATTGTTGAACTTGTGTAAACAAGGAAGAAAACTGACATCAAAAGGAAAGATCTTTCAAAAAAGGAAAAGAAAAATAATTTTGCTTCCACAAGATGATTTCTTGATGTTCATTGCATATGCCAACCAGGCCCGTTGAGTTCCCCTTAGATTTAAAGCTCAAAAAGCTCTACTCATACTGAGAATTAAAAAGATTGCAGTACTCATAGTTCAAGAAAGGGGCAGCAACTCTGCAGACATTTAAAGAAAAGACTCAAGAAACTCAAACGGAATGAAATGACATACTATGCACTCAGATTTACTGTGCTAAACGATTTAACATTTAACAAAAATGTGAATAAATATGCACACGACAGGCTTCTATGAACATTCTCCTCACAGTGCAGATACATTCAGTGTTGGACTGGTCCTGAGCAGCATCATTCTAAGGTGCTGGTAAGCACTATTTCCGTTTTGCCTCTTTTCTTCCTTTGTTGCTGTATATTTCAACAGGAAGCCTGGCGGCTGTTGGTTAACAGAAGATGTCTTTTGTTAGTGATCAGGTGGCTCCAGCTCACCACAATCACAATCAAAGCTACCGTCCATCTTACTCTGATAAAACCTGGAGGATGAGAAAAAAGGAAAAGAGTCACCACCAGGAAATACTAAATACTCTTCTTTTTAACTTTGTAAAATGACACAAATTGGGCAGTTAGCTATAAATGACTACTGGTACAGAACTTATTTATTTATAGTTACTAAATGGAAAGATGATCCTCAATCAAAAATAGCTATCCATGCCGTAAGCAATTCACATGTACCGGGCTCAGACTCTAGATCCCACCACATTAGATTCTTTATAATATTTATGGTCAGTGGGTTATATCATTTCTTAAAGGCCAAAGAGCAAAAGAAGGAAGGTTCACAGTATTTTACAGAACTCTTTAGAATTTGAGTAGTACATTACTACCATTTCTCTTAAAAAAAAAAAAAAGAAAAAATATATATATACATGATAAGACTGCAATGTGTTACTTCCTTAAAGAACATGTTTACTCATTAACTACACCAGTAAACAGTGAACAAAGATCAGTACAAATAAGAAACCTACAGCGTATGCTCTTCAATTTACAATAGAGTGAACTCGAACAGTGAATAAACCAATGGAAAGGTGTCTGGCTTCATTGATAATCAGAAAAATCAAACTACCTCAAGAAAATACATTTCAGATTAGAAAAAAACATTTTTAAGAGTCTGTTACTATCAAGTCTGAGGAGGAATGTGGAAAAACAAGAACTTTCATATAATACTGGTGAGTTTAAATTAGCAAAAGAATCCCAAAGAGCAATTTAGAATAAATAAATGCATAAGTAAGTAGCATACCTATGACTTGGCTATTTTTCCTCCAAAAAACACTCCCTAGAGAAATACTTGTAAATGAACATACAAATGACCACTTTTTTTTGTAACGGCAAAATATTAAAAAACAGCCTAAACTTTCAACAATTTGAGGATAAATGAATTTTATTCATAGAGTGGACTATTGCATAATAGTAAAAATGAACAGAGATGGTTGAAATCACCATACAATAAATTTAAAAAGCAAAGTGCAGATAGAAATGTACATGCTGGGGCACCTGGGTGGCTCAGTCATTAAATGGCTGCTTTTGGCTCAGGTCATGACCCCAGGGTCCTGGGATCAAGCCCCGCATTGGGCTCCCTGCTCCGCTAGGAAGCCTGCTTCTCTCTCTCCCACTCCCCCAGCTTGTGTTCACTCTCTCCCTGTTTCTCCCTGTCAAATAAACAAAATCTTCCAAAAAAAAAAAAAAAGGGAAAAGAAATGCACATGCTGAAACTACTTCAAGTTTATAAGCATGTATGATGTTATTTTATGAGTGCATATGTAAATGTGGCAAAAGTATTAAAAACATATTTGGCTGTTAAGTACCAAATTCATGATAATCATTGCTTTGAGGAATGAGGGAAGCAAATATCATAAGGGTGGGATTACACAGTATGCTCCAACTACATCTTTAATGTTTTGTTTTTTTTTTTAAGATTTTATTTGTCAGAGAGAGAGAGAGAGAGAGAGAGCGTGCGCACAGGCAGACAGAGTGGCAGGCAGAGGGAGAAGCAGGCTCCCTGCTTAGCAAGGAGCCCGATGTGGGACTCGATCCCAGGACGCTGGGATCATGACCTGAGCCGAAGGCAGCCGCTCAACCAACTGAGCCACCCAGGTGCCCCTTTAATGTGTCTTTTTTTTTTTTTTTTAAGATTTTATTTATTTGACAGACAGAGATCACAAGTAGGCAGAAATGCAGGCGGTGGGGGGGGTGGGGGAAGCAGGTTCCCCGCCGAGCAGAGAACCCAGCACGGGCTCGATCCCAGGATCCCAAGACCATAAGCTGAGCCAAAGGCAGAGGCTTACCCCACTGAGCCACCCAGGTGCCCCTAATGTGTTATTTCTTTAAAGGAAAAATTGTGGAAGTATGACAAATTATTAGAATCTCATAGAGCTCAGAGGTATGTATATGAAAAGATCAAATCATAGTGTGAGAAGACAGGCTGACAAATAAGCAAAACACAGATATCAGATGGCAATAAGTGATGTAAAAAAATAAAAGAGAAAGAGCTCAGGAGAGTGGTTAGGGAATGCCTCTAGTAAGGTGGTACTGGGAGCAAAGCTCTAAAGTGGGTGGGTCTCGGGGGTGCTATGTGGGAGTAACTGCTACGGAAAGAGGGGCTAGCACATGAAAGCCAGAGGGTATGTGCCTCATGTCTAAGAAATAACTAGGTGGCCAACATAGTAGCTCATTTAAGTGTACATGCCTATAAGCAAATAATATAGCCTAAACCTTAAATGGAAAGGCTTCTTGTTGCTGGTTTTTTATCTAAAAACTGGTATAGGTGTATATATAGTGTTATATTCTGATTGGGTCTGAAGAAATTGGAAGTGGGACAGGTGCAATATTCATTTATTCAAAGGGCTAATCATTTAAAGGCAATGAGAAACTGTACCAAGACATGAAATAAAGCAGCCCACTCTGAACTTGAATTATGTGACAACTTTTAATCACCTTCAGGTTTGGCTTTAGAGAACTGCTAGGACTCTCAAACACATCAGCTGTTTCACAAGGGTGAAGCTTTTACACAACAAGGAATCTGCCTTTATTTCCTTCCTGCTACATATTCCCACATAACTCACATGTGGAAATACAAGAATCTGAAAAATACAAGGTAACAGCTACTTGCCACAATCTGAGCAAATCTTCAACTTCAAGAAATCCACATCCATTACAACTATGTGACAGAGAAACAGATGATACTGATAACTCAGAGACTAAGTAGATGCAAAATCCTTAAGGCAACAGCTTTTTTAAAAGATTTATGAGAGAAAGTGCACATGCAGTCGCCACAAGAAAGAAAGTGGGGAGGGGCAGAAGGAGAGAACCCCAAGCAGACTCCCCTAATGCTGGGCACGGAGCTAAATCTCAGGACCCTGAGATCATGACGAGAGCTGAAATCAAAAGTCAGACACTTAACCAAATGAGCCACACACTCGGCCTGGCTACAGCTTTATTTAATAAAAGTTGATATTTACTATTGCTGAGTTCTTTTAATAAATATGAGCATTTCTTGTATCTGTTTAACGTTGTAAAGGACATTAACAGCATAACAGCTTTCTTTGTTTTACTCTAACAGACAGTTTCTTCTGTTTGCAAGTTTTTGTCTGCTTCTCAAGGAAAAAAAAACTAACTCAAGGAAAAAAAAACCAAGAGGACTCCTAAAAATTCTCTACTTTGTCAGTCTGTATAAAACATTTAAAAGTTAAATTTTGCAAATAAACTTGAATTAAAAAATATTTCAGACTTTTAAAGGACTTTAATGAATACTGTCTCCCCTTCCCAATTTTTTCCTATTTGTATACACCTTGATGTTTCCAGTTCCCTACTAAATGTCCCTTTAAAAACAGTATTTTTTAAAGTCTCCAGTATTTGAGATCTTACATTTCTAGTCTCCACCTGAAGCAGATGTTTGTTCATACAAACATGCACGCACATGTATACTTTCTCTCTTTTCTGTTCTTGCCCTTCTGTGACCAATCCCTTAAACCTCAACTTTTAGGTTATTGATAAATGTACATTTTAAAGTCAGTTCTACAGACTTGACATAAGAACCTTAAAATCTCTAAGTACTCTCTTAAGCTTCTAGTAGTTCACTAGTGGAGCAATCATAGTCAAGCACAAATAATTTAACTTTGCTAAAAAGGACATCACTATTATTTGACTATTAGCACTATTACAGAACTGCAGCCAGATTACTGGAGAGAGGTAAGAGAATGAGAGCTCTACTCAAAACTTCCACCCACATCTGCTCTCTTTAAATTGCAGTGAAACCAAGAAGAATCACAGACCAAAAACTACAAGGATGACAATACTTTTTCAGAAATCTCTGTGATTGGTCAGCACTCAACAGGGGTAGAGTAGGTAAAAATTCACCTTGGGGAAGGCAGGAACTTGTGCCTAGGCCGAGAACTGCAGAGTCCTCGTTATAGATTCAAGTGATGACTATATTGAAAGACTTGAACAGACTTTTCAGAAATACAAGATGATTCTCAGCAAGAAAGGAATATTAATCACCAAAACTATAACTCTAGGTTAGAATTATGCCAATAAAAAGTTGGGGGTGGGGGGTGGAGCAGACCAATAGCAGTGCTTGCCCAGTGATACGCCTCACTGCTCTGCACTATTCTTCAAAATCCTTCAATAACTATTAGACCAAAAGCTATTGGAGCATGTTTTCATCCAGGAGCTTGGAAAGTAAGCCTACCTTAAGCAGTAAGTTGAAAGTAATGTTACACTGCTGTATGATGAAGTGGATCCAGTGAATGTTTCCAATTCAGTCATGCTCCATTCAGCAAGTAGTTGCTAACAATGATATATACCTGATAATACACTAGGTACTGGGGATAAAATGGTAAGTAAAACAGACTTGTGCCCTGCCCTCATGGGGTTTACAGTATGGCTGGGGATAAACAATAATAATAAACTAATAAGAGGAAAAGGGGGGAGGCAAAAGGGACAAGTGGTACTAAGGAATGGTACAGGATGCTGAGAGCCTGCACATTGGGGGATCTGACCTAATTAGGGAGATCAGAATGTATGCCTCTGGAAGCCATAAAAAGGCTTAGTGACCATGAAGATCCTCCTTATCACCCTGATACCAGATTGTGAGGTGTCCAACTACCTTCCACTTTCCACATCCATCGTGGAATTCTCGGGCCAGACTCAAGTATGCAGATACATCTCAACTGGACCAGCAGACTACTGGTCAAGCACGCTCCATTAGAAATCAGCAACCTAGAAATGTCCCATTTACACCATTTTCTCTATTATATTTGACATTTCACTTCATTAAAACAAGTTCAAAGAAAGATCTGGGGCTCCATATTCCTTTTGCACTTCCACACACTTCAAGGGAGGAAAACAGTTTAACTAAGATGAGACAGTAACTTAAAATAACCCCTCCCAGCATCCAGTTTCTCTGCCTCCAAACCTCAGTGCTGATACTGTGTTGCTTGCAGAGGGATCCTTACTTAAATTTTAATTAGCTGGGCCAATGTTTTGCTTTTAACAATGGGGTGGAAAAAATGAATTATAGGGAATGATTTATAAAGTTGGCTTAGGGTGCCTGGGGGGCTCAGTCGGTTAAGTGCCCAACTCTTGGTATCGGCACAGGTCATGATCTCAGGGTCCTGGGATTCAGCCCTGAGACACACTCTGCACAGCGGGGAGTCTGCTTGGGATTCTCTTTCCCTCTCCCTCTGCCCCTCCCTCTTCTCTCTCTTTCTCTAGTGCATGTTCTCTCAATAAAGAAATCTTTTTTTTTTTTAAGATTTTATTTATTTGAGAGAGAGACAGTGAGAGAGAGCATGAGAGGGGAGAAGGTCAGAGGGAGAAGCAGACCCCCATCAAGTGGGGAGCCCAACACAGGACTTTATCCCAGGACTCTGGGATCATGACCTGAGCGGAAAGCAGTTGCTTAACTAACTGAGCCACCTCAATAAATAAATCTTAAAGCCCTCAATAAATAAATCTTAAAAAACTAATAAAGTTGGCTTTATGCTTTCCCCTTTGGCTTTCTTTCCACCATAAAATGGAAGTAAAAGTTTTCTATGTAGCACAGTCTGGGCACCGGCTTCCTACATTTATAAGGCAGTTCCCTGAAACTGCATTAGCCACACTGGTTTCCTCAAGCACTCCTTCTTTCCTTAATCACCACCTGCTTTCTGTCACTGAGCCTACCTCCAAGCCAAGAAAAATGCAGGTACTCTGAGTCAAGCCTAAGTATATTCAGTAAAGTTATAAAATGCAAAAGAAAGAAGACAGTAACTTTGTGCCATTTCTCCATTCTGTAGAAACTGGGTTTTCCTTCCTTTCTTATCTAAGAACAACTTGGCCGCATAGTAGAAAAGGAGTCTGGATGTGCAAAGCAAGTTTGAGGTGAGAGCCTTAAACATAAACCTTACTTACCTGGTTTTCTCTTCCATCTTCCACTCGGCCGCTTATCAGGTTAAATGTTGACATGGGTCATCTGGCCTGATCACATGCACTGACAGCTCTCCACCTCCCCACTCCTCAATGGCTCTTGCCTATTTTGCTCTTCTCCTGGGTCAAATGAGTAACTTGAGTTAACTGGAATCCAGCCAGCCTCACATCTCCTCAGCCAAAATCCAGTTGCTTTTGGAGAGAAGGGCAAGGTTGAGCTCTATTTAAATTCACATAGGACTATCTCTTAACCCTGGCACAGAGAGGTGTTGTTATAGCAAATTCATCCTTCCCTAAGATCATATCTCAAGCTCTCACCAAAGTTACTAAGTTTCTAGGGCAGAGAAGGCCAAAGGCTACAGCTTAACTGCGTGTTCAGATGCATTCTTGACAATGCCCTTGCTCCTGATGTAAGGTTGCCCTTATAGTTACCAGAGATCCTTCTCAGGATTTGGACTTCAAGGAGGCTTGTGGTGTAAACTAATGTCAGTGAATGATCTTAGTCATCTGGAGTGGGAGGGGGGAGCTTGAAACTCAAACACCAAAGTCTAACAAGGCCTTGCCTGCTACCAGTAACCAGTGTGTGCTATAGAACAAACTTAGAAAGTCAAAGAAAGGATTGCTTGGCTTCTAACAAAGTATCCAAAAACTCTTCTACTCCCCAAAAAACTCTTCCACTCCCAACTTCTGTTCTTAAATTGTCTGAACCTTTGCCTAAATACACGTTAACATTAGGGACTTGCATTTGCCTTAGCCAGTATGTGGGATGCCTAGATAACTCAGTCAGCTAAGCAGCTGCCTTAGACTCAGGTCGTGATCCCAGGATGAGCATCAGGCTCCTTGCTCAGCGGGGAGCCCACTTCTCTGCCTGCTACTCTGCCTGCCTGTGCTCTCTCTCTGACAAATAAATAAATAAAAAGCCATTATGTTTGGGGCGCCTGGGTGGCTCAGCAGGTTAAGCCGCTGCCTTCGGCTAAGGTCATGATCCCAGGGTCCTGGAATCGAGCCCCACATCGGGCTCTCTGCTCGGTGGGGAGTCTGCTTCCCTCTCTCCACCTGCCTCTCTGTCTACTTGTGATCTCTGTCTGTCAAATAAATAAATAAAATCTTTTTAAAAAAGCCATTATGTTTATTTTGATGCTCATCTCTAGTTGCTATTTCTTCTAGGGTATCTGTATTAGAATATAAAGAACTCCACAGATCAGATAAATTGGTCAAAAAATCTTTAAGGACCCTTCCAATTCTCAGTCTATCATCTATGAAAGCCCAGTACAAGTCTTTTACTTCACTGGTCATTTGTTCCCAAGCACTTATTACGGTGGTATGCCCAGATTAGGGGATATGTGATTCAAACTGCTGTATACTAAACATTAAACAAACATAATCCTCTCTATATATTTATGGCTAGAAATTTAAAAATAATTATAAGAACCCTTCATCCCCTCTCTTATCTTTCTCCTGCCTAAGCCCTCATTTCTAAGACTCCTCTCCTAACTCATGTTAAGGAAACACTGGCGCATATATATAAACAGGAGACATGTGGGCAGCCTCCTTCTTCAAGTATCTTTGGCCATATGAGGATTCCAACCAGATGAAAATTAATATAAATTTCTGTAGCAGTCAGGATAGGTTAGAAAATTGTATAGTTAACAAATAACCCCCAACATCTACTGACTTACAAGAGAAGTTTTAAGTCTTGCTAATACAACAAGTCCAACACAGCTGTCATGCAAGTTGTCAAAGTAACTACTAGCTCTGCCCACTGCCACTCAACAAGCTGGAAGGAACAAAGTGGGAATATTTTGCTAGTCTAAAGCTTCCATCCAAAACACATTTCACTTTTGCTCACCTTTTACTGACCAAGGCAGATCACATGGTCACACCTGCTTCAAGGGAGTAGGAAAATGCAATCCCTACATGGTTTCAGTAGCAGAGAACCAAGATGTTATGAACAGCTTTGACTAAAACAGCTTCAATTCTACCATCCATCCATTTTTACTCTACAAAACCTTGCTGAGTGTTTATCACATGCTAGAAGTTGTTTTTGGCATAAAGGTATAGCAGGGGTCAAAATAGGTTAAAAAAACAACAACAAAGAAATCACCCTGACCTCATGGAGCACAAACTCCTAGGTCATTGTAGTTGCTTCCTCCCTTTCCCACTAACTTCTTCCTCCTCTCTTTTCTAATACTATTCTCCTTCCCTGTCTTAGGCCATTCTTCCCTAGTCTAATCTAATCTCTATTCTTCAGGTGCCTCTACTCTTCTAGGGTACCATTTTCCAGGGCACCATCTTACCACTTTCCCCTCCCTCAGCTTTGTTGTGTGTAACTCTATTTTAAAATAAAAGGTTTGAGGGGTGCCTGGGTGGCTCAGTCAGCTAAGCGGCTGCCTTTGGCTCAGGTCATGATCTCATGGTCCTGGGATTGAGTTCTGCATCAGGCTCCCTGCTCAGCAGGCAGCCTGCTTCTCCCTCTGCCTGCCACTCTCCCCGCTTATTCTCTGTCAAACAAAATCTTTTAAAAAATAAAATAAAAGGTTTGAGGGGTGCCTGGGTGGCTCAGTCAGTTGAGTGTCTGACTCTTGATTTCAGCTCAGGCTGTGATCTCGGTGTCATGGGATCAAGCCCCATGTTGGACTCCACACTCAACATGGATTCTGCTTGAGTTTCTCTCCCTCCAGCCCTCCCTCTACCCTCTCTCTCTCTGATAAGTAAATAAATCTTTTAAAAAAAATAAATAAAAGATTTGAAACTCAGTTGTTTTACTAATACTTTGAGCTAGTTCCTGGGTGCTTAGTAGGCACTTTACAAACTGTACTAACTGAATTAATGTAAACAGCATATTTTATTTGATAGTAAAACATTCTGGAGAAAACAAGCTCTAGCCTCAACTTCTTCAGAATCTGCTCACACTTTGACCCACTGGGGGAACATCAGTGATGACTCCTAGATATGGTACTTTCCTTTCCAGGAATTCCCCCCAGGAGCTTCACTGTATGGTAAACACATAGGCTTGTCAATACGTGAAGAAAGCAAGGATTTCAACTAACTCAGACTGAAGAAAAAAAGAAAACTTCAACTTTGTTATAGCTCCCGCTTTATTCTGTTGAGGTAGTAAGAAGGGATTATGCCACTGAAATAGTGTCTTATATTCTCAGACAAGCAGGATTCTATAAAAAGTCCCATTAGCCCATGTGATACCAAGTAGGTATCGTGAAGATATGTGAGACCTTGACATTATTCTGATTATTCTTCAGTCCATCCTAGCAGGCTCTATGGCATTTAGCACCACAGCTTTCCAGACTGCACACCAAATATAACTGCTGTCATTTTTCAGCTAACCCTAGTGAGGGTATGAAGAAGGCCACAACATGCAAGGCCATCCATACAAAATATTTCTGGACTCTCATCAAAGGGAGAACCACATGCTTTACTGGTGAGTACCCAATTTTTAAAAAATGAATCAGAATAGCATATAACTTTCCTGGAATATCCTTCTTCCTTTGTTTCTCATTTTCTTCAAGGCTGAACAAAGCTTACAAGATTTAAAAAAAAAAAAAAAAGTGTAAGCTTCCTATCAGATTCACACTGAAGTTTCATACTATTGAAAAATTCCTCTCTGGTTTCACTAAGACCATATTAAAAGGGGAAAAAAATGAGTTAAGGAGATGTGACATCTAGTCCAGGGTCCATGGCTAAATTAGCTTATAATCAAAGCATTTCTAGGCCTCAGTTCCTCGTCAGGAAAATGATGTAGCTAAAACTACATGATTTCTATGGCCTCCTCCAGCTCTAAAGTTTTATCATTTTAATGAAAAGTTCAGGATTTCCACTTCTGATTAGAATGCAGAAAAATTACAAAACACCATTACTCACACCATATAACATGATAAGATAGATAAGCTACAATACTGTAGTTTTTGAAAAACCCAACAGGAAAGCTAAAAATGCGAAGAAATCTAAATAAACTAAATTCCAGAAAATATTAAGCCCTTCATAAAAGAGACCATGGCTATTCTCATTCCTGCCAAAGTGGCAAAGCAGGGAAATTTCCACTAACAGAATTGAGAAGAAACCAGCCAAATTTATAACCAACTTTTAATAGCTGAATGTGGTTGCAATTATAGATTAGAATTCAGAGGAAGCCCAGCTATAAGTCCCACCTGCCAATTCCTTCCCACAGGTCATCACAGAGAGCGAAAGTCTGAGGGCAGGGCAGGAAAGGTAAGAGAGTATCTCATAAAGTATACAGGCCTCCACCACATCCAAGGCAGCTGCTCTGAAGATGGAGGACAAGTCAAAAAGCATGAGATAAACCCCTCCAATGCATTCTGAGTACAAGGCAGATAGTCTCCCTAAGGCAAATAAACAGGGCACAAACATGAAGTAAAGAAAACCTGAGGTAAGGGGTGCCTGAGTGGCTCAGTGGGTTAAGCCTCTGCCTTCGTCTCAGGTCATGATCTCAGGGTCCTGGGATCGAGCCCTGCCATCAGGCTGTCTGCTCAGTGGGGAGCCTGCTTTCCCCTCTCTCTCTGCCTGCAGCTCTGCCTCCTTGTGATCTCTCTCACAAGATAGAGTTAACTATATACTAGGGAAGTACAATAGGAGGGATACCTGATTTATCACTAGAAACGATGAAAGCCAGAAAACAAGAGAACATCATTTTTCAAGTGCCAAAAAGAGAAATATCAACCCAGAATTTTGTACCTAGGGAAATGAAGATGAAATGAAGATCTTCATTCAAAAATGAAGACGAAATAAAGACATTTTGAAAGAGACAAAGGTGAGAAGAATTGGTCTCCCTCATGATGTAGGAAACAAAGGCAGAAGAATTATTAAATTTCCTTACTACCTACAGCCCACTGACAAGTCCTTGAAACATGCAGAGTGACATTCCTCTAGGGACTCAACTGCCTCCACGTTGACACTTTGTCAAGGGCAAAAGGCAAATCCTAGTTCAACACCCCCACCCCACCAGATCCAGTAAGCCTACTTTAACATATAAAAATTCTTTTGGAAACTTCCTTTATCTCTAAAACCCCCAAGATACATGTTAGCAATCACTTCTCCCCGCCCCCAACCCAAGGATATGGCCCACCAATATACATCTGAAGGGTCGCATGACTAAGGTTTTATTAGACAGTGATAAATGACCTTTTCCTAACAATAGGTAACCCCTTCAAGGTCCTGGAACCTCATTTCCAAATTCCTTTGAGACTTACGCTATCCCTAACCCCCTCCCAACTTGAAATTATATAACAGGCCACTCCATGACCCCGGTGCAGCTCTTTCTGCCCACGGGTCATTTCCCCGTGCCTTACTAAAATCACCTGTTTGCACCAAAGATGTCTCAAGAATTCTTTCTTGGCCATCAGCTTTGAACCCTAACATCTTTCCTATAGCACTTCAGAGTTTTGCTAAAGAAATGTTAAAAGTTCTTATGCTGAAGGAAAATGACAATAAATGGAACCTGCATAAAGGAACAAAATCTCCAGAAAGGATGAATAATGAGAAAATATAAAAGGTCTTAAAAAAAAAACAAAACCAGAAAACGTATCTACATTTTTTTTTAAGATTTTATTTATTTGACAGAGATCACAAGTAGGCAGAGAGGCAGGCAGAGAGAGAGGGGGAAGCAGGCTCCCTGCTGCGCAGAGAGCCCAATGCAGGGCTCGATCCCAGGACCCTGAGATCATGACCTGAGCCAAAGGCAGAGGCTTAACCCACTGAGCCACCCAGGTGCCCCTACATTTATTTTTTTAATTTTATTTATTTGAGAGAGCACACATGCACACGAGCAGGGGGAGAGGCAGAGGGAGGAGCAGCAGACTCCCCCAGCTGAGCAGGGAGCCTCATTGAGTCACAGGACTCAATCCCAGGACCATGGGATCATGACCTGAGCCAAAGGCAGATGCTTAACCAACTGAACCACCCAGGCATCCCCTGTCTACATGTTGAAATGTCTTTAAGAGACTACTGATTATTTAAAGCAAAATAATAATGTATTACAAGGTTTATAGCACATGTAGAAATAAAAAACAAGCGCTCAGTGTTGGAAGGGGGTGAACTGAATCGTGTTATCATAAGGTTTACAGTATTGGTAAAATAGTTTAGATTATTTAAAAAAAATTATGACAACTACTGAAAGGCTCATGGGTCATCTTTAAACACCTTCCTTTTTGGTCATTATGTTTACTTAATAACATGCCCATCAATGGAGAGTAAAAGGAAGGTTAAAAAGAAAACTAAGTAAATCACCAACTGCAAGTAGTTTTTGTGTACTTTTACATCAATCATAGTATAAACCAGTATGTTAACATTAAAGTACCATCACAGATTCATGGATAGATCCAAAGGAAATGGAAATTAACCATGTTAATCAACGTAAACATACATATTTTAACTGAAATAACTTTGAGGGGCTGTACTTCCTGCTTTAAAAGTATACACTTTCAAAAAAAAAAAAAGTATACACTTTCAAGACAGTAAAAAATTGTATTATGGACGATGTCCCCAAAGTTCAAATTGGAGGACATAAATATGTTTGGCACATATCTCACATTATCAACTATTATAAAAGCAATTAATGGGAAAAAAAAGGATTTGTTTATATAATAAAGGGACTGAACATGAGAACAGCGTTTTTAATATCTGAATTTTCAAAGAGTATAAAAAATAAAAATATCAAGCTTGACTAAGAATGTATTATGTGTAAAGCAGTGTACTGGACATATACTTTTATAATAAATCCTAACTAGACTGTATGGGTTTTATGTACTTTACTTCAGAGAATTTAAATAATACATTCAACATTATACATCAATGAAATAACTATGATTTGAATCTCAACCAAAGCCCAAGATCTTCTTTCAAATAATGATGAATTTTTTTTTATTGACCAGTACACCAAGAGAACTTGGTGATAGATTAGATATGGGGGATAAGGGGAAGAGGATTTAAGAATAACTCCTACATGCCAATTACTGAGATGGGGAAAACTGGGAGAATGATATGGGAAATAGAGTTCTATTTTGGATACATTAAGCCTATTCATGCAGTGTCTATTTAAATAACTGAGTGGTAACATTAAGCACGCAATTGGATAATGTGTCTGGAGTTCAGGCAAGAAGTCCAAATGTAAATCTGAGAATTATCACATGTAGAAAGTACTTAATAAACTGAATGAGACCACTTGGGGAAAGAATTTAGAAAGGTGGAGGAGGGCAGGAGCTAAACTCTGGGATATGCCAATACATGAAGGCAAGTAGATGACAGAAGGCTGTAAAAACTTATGCCAAGGTGTGAAGTAGGAGAAAATCAAGAAAATGTTTCATAAGCTAAGAAAAGCAGGTGAATATGCAGAAAACAATGGTCAACTATATTGAAAGCTGTCACAAGATCCTGTAAGATGGATTTGGTAAAGTCGTTGATGTCTTGATTAGAGCAATTTCAAGTAGTGAGATGGTTTAACAGAAGTCAATCCGTAACTGGTTGAGGAGCAAAGTGAAGAGAACACACAAAGACACTCTTGAAAATTTGCTTGAAAGATGATCAGAGAAATGAGAAACTAGACAATAGCTAAAACAGAAAATGGAATCTGAGAGGGTTTGTAACAGATTTCTATAACCATACTGTTCAAAATGGTAGCCAATTACTGAATAAATGAAATGTGGTGAGCAGGGCTGAGAAACTAATTTTTTTCCAAATAAATTTTTATTTATTTATTTACATTTATTTGACAGAGAGAGACACAAGCTGGGGGAATGGGAAAGGGATAAGCAGGCTTCCCCCTCAGCAGGGAGCCTGACACAGGGCTCGATCCCAGGACCCGAGGACCATGCCCTGAGCCGAAGGCAGATGCTTAATGACTGAGCCATGCAGATGCCCCATAAATTTTTATTTAAATAGACACACATAGGGTGCCTGGGTGGCTCAGTCAGTTAAGCATCCATCTGCCTTAGGCTTAAGTCACGATCCCAGAGTTCCAGGATCAAACCCGCATTGGGCTCCCTACTTAGCAGGGAGTCTGCTTCTCCCTCTGACCCTACCCTCCTTCCCCCCATGCTCTCTTTCACTCACTCTCTGCCTACTTGTGAGCTCTGTCAAATGAATAAATAAAATCTTAATAAATAAAATCTTAATAAAAAAAAAATTCAGTTCCTCAGGTGCACAAGCCACCATTGTTAAGTGCTCAACAGTCACATGTGGCTAGTTGGCTACTTCAATGGACAACAAAGAATAGAGCCTTCCATCATCATAGAAAGTTCTACTGAACAGTGAATAATTAGATCTTCAATTTTTCTTCTGACTTTTTTCAGAAGAGCCAATAAAATAAATAACTCAGAAGATCTGAGTTTTCCAAATCAGCACTAGCCAGCTGAGCAACGATGTATGTGTATCATTTAACAGTGCTTCTAGAAACGAATGTGCATTTGAATCACCTAAGAATCCTGTGAAAATGTAGATTCTAATTCAGTAGGTCTTGGGATGGGGTTAAGAATTCTGCACTAACATATTCGTAGGTGATGTTAATACTGTTGGTCCAGCAATCACACTTTGTGTACTAAGATCTTAATTCTCTCTGGGCCTCGGTTTCCTCAGCTGTCAAGTAACTGGGGCAAGACAATGGTCATGAACCCCCTGTAAACACTAACATGTAGTTTGTACAGAATGAAATGCAGAGATTTCACTTTCTGCAGAGGAAGTTTCTTCCCTGAAGTGCTAGGATTCTAACAAACAATATTTGTGCTACCATTTTTTTTCCATGAAAAGACATTCTAAATTTAAATGAAAAGCAATGGGAAAATGTGATTTGCCATATAAATATTCAATCTCTGTACAACTTTTCAGAAATGGATTTAAAAGGCTGATGTGTATAAAAGACAAACCACTAAGAACCACCAGAGGGGCGCACTATATTTTCTAAATACACAGCTCATGGAAGAAAAAAAAAACAAAACAATGCAGGACTCAGCCTGTACTACTGTTACCTGAAAGGCACCAGTTCTACATGAAAAGCAACTCCCTGGAAAAAGCCATTAACTACAATAACATTACTGTTGTTTTGTTTTTGTGAAGTTTCAGTCAAGGCTCTGAGCAATCAAAAAGTGACCAAAATCCCCATTCCACTAACAGGCAACAAAGTAATGTTAACAGTCCACAGAACAGGCTGAAAGAGCTGACATGGGGCAGCCAACAATGCCACAAAGAACTACCCTTGGGACAGCCTCCTATTTCAACAGGGGCCCTAACAGTCACACATGGTTCAAACAAGCAATGCAAACAATGAAATGGACAGCAGTGGTGTGGCTCACCATTTCATAAAGCAGTATCTCATAAAAAGGAGACAGGCTAAAATATACAATAAAATATCCAGTCTGTTCATAAATTCTCAATTATGCATGATAGGTAATTACTTATATTCTTAAAAAACAAACAAAGAAAAAACTGGAGGACTCCTGAGTGGCTCTAGGTGGTTAAGCATCTGCCTTTGCCTCAGGTCATGATTCCAGGGTCCTGGGATCAATTTCCATGGCAGGCTCTCTGCCCAGCGGGGAATCTGCTTCTCCCTCTCACTCTCCCTCAATGCTTCCCCTGCCTCCGTGCTCTCAAATAAATAAATAAAAACTTGAAGAAAAAAAAACAACAACCCTGGAAATAAATACATGTTCAACTTCTAGGTGACAGGATGTTTTGAAAATCTACACTTTATATTTATATTTTTATATTTCCTTTAATAAGAAATGTATTTTAAAGTTTAAATTAAACTTCATTAAATTTCTTCTATATAAATCATGTCAGGCACTTCCAAAATCTTTCCAAAGATTTAATTCACTTTAACAATACACTTTACTACTTAGGAAACTCTTCAAAGAAATCACTTTGAGAAGATAAACAGTATATAAAGAAAACCTAAGAGATGAGTTTTTCTTCTCATTTTTAAAACAAACTGCTATTCTCACTCTTTTTTTCCTCCCAATCTTAATTTAGGACAACCTGCTAAAAGGTGGCTTTTAAAAATCAGTCAAGGGACGCCTGGGTGACTCAGTTGGTTGAGCAGCTGCCTTCGGCTCAGGTCATGATCCCAGCACCCTGGGATCGAGTCCCACATCAGGCTCCTTGCTCGGCAGGGAGCCTGCTTCTCCCTCTGCCTCTGCCTGCCACTCTGTCTGCCTGTGCTCGCTTGCTCTCTCTCCCTCTCTCTCTGACAAATAAATAAATTTTTTTAAAAAATTTAAAAATCAGTCAAAATATCTTATTACCAAATTTCAGTGTGGGTCCTAAATTTGGAACTGTACATTCTGCTTATCTTTAAAAAAGACTGATGAGGGTCGCCTGGCTGACTCAGTTGGTGGAACATATGACTCTTGATCTCGGGGTTGTGGGTTTGAGCACCATAATGTGTGCAGAGATTACTTAAAAATAAAAAATTTTTTAAATCTTAAAAAAAAAGATGGAAAAGTGCCTATAACAATACCTTCTTCAAACTATTGAAAAATAATCTTGAATTGGGTGGAAGAATCTCTAAGATCTCTAACAGGTAGTTGTTCAAACACGTTTATGAAGGGTTTGCTTGCTATGTGCCAGGGAGTGTAAAGTCCTTTCACATATATATGTTACATCACTTAATAAGAATTGCCTGGTGAAACTTGTAAAATTGCTTATTGGTGTTCTAAATTCAGTAATTGCAGTCATCAATTTAAAACAGAAAATTGAGTCAATTTAAACAGTCAATTTAAAACAGAAAATTCATATATATTATAAATACACATAGAAAATTCATACAGATTGGGAGAAAGCACTATTGTATAATTGTCTGAATGAAATGTTCATGTTCAGAGCTATATCTGATTAATACTTCTGCACTTTTACAACACTTAAACTAGTTTCTAGATATTATAAAGGTAACTTTTACATTACCAATGAGAACATAAGCCTAATTTCTACTCACACCATAAAATTCTTTTATAAATAATCTGTAACAAATCTTTCTCAATAATGAGAAACTGCTAGTATCAAACTTGTAACTGACCAGCAATTAATTTCACCTTTTCCTCTCAACAAATGTTATAAAATTCCACCTGTAGGATATCTGATCTCCTTTTAAAGTGCAATTTAAGAACCCATTACTCTTAGAGAAACTGTGGTTCTTTTTGAAAGAGAATTATAATGTGGATAGAAACATTTTAGCCCTATCATTTAAAAAAATACAGTGTATAAAAAAAAGGGCCACGTAGCAGTCCGTGGGCAGTATGAGTCATCACCCAACTTAAAACTTGCAGCACTTCTGAGCTTCCTCCTACCAGACCCCATCCCCTTCACCAATGTACTCTGAGTCAGCAAACCTCACTATTTTGTCAGTTATGAATTCTCACGATGTTTAAATGAACTTATGCAAAAACACTGCAACACATTTAGTACTAACACTTGTCATCAGAACATGTACGGTTTCTTTTACAAAATTAACCCATCTTCAAATCAATCTTCTTTAGACTCTTTCTCAATCACAAATAGTCAAACACTACATTGAATCCTCCTTTGCAAGAAACCAAACTCCAAAATATATATAAAGGCTTTTTATAAACAATTCTGTTTGCCAGTTGTTTTTTTCCTGAACAGTAAAATCTAAATAATAAAACATGTCCTGCTCAAATCTGGCATATTTCCTAGATGACTGCAATTACTGAATTTAGAACACCAATAAGCAATTTTACAAGTTTCACCAGGCAATTCTTATTAAGTGATGTAACATATATATGTGAAAGGACTTTACACTCCCTGGCACATAGCAAGCAAACCCTTCATAAACGTGTTTGAACAACTACCCGTTAGAGATCTTAGAGATTCTTCCACCCAATTCAAGATTATTTTTCAAACATTAAAATCTGACATCTCTTAATAATAAACTCTAGAGGTAGTTCCTTTTCAGGGCCAGGCCCTGTTTGGACTGGACCCTACCTTCTTCTAGTCAAAGTACTGTTTCCATCTCAGTTTCCCAAGTTGAAGAGAGAGACTATGTCCAAGCGGAACCTTAAAAACTAACAAGGCTAGAAGCAGCAGCAATCAGAAAATTACTCTGGAGCGGTCTGCACTCCATTTTGTCCCCCATTTTTTTTTTTTTCCCCTTGACAAATCATCTTCTATCGTTAAAAAAAAAAAAAAGTTAATACTGACTTTTAAGAGCATTTTTAGCATTGAGGAAAACAACACGAATTCTGCTGCAAATGCAGTAAGGCTTCTAATCCCACCACTTCACTGGACCTCTGCCAATGAGCAAGCAAAAGAGAAAATAAAACAGGAAAGGAATCAAAAAGATCCTGCTTCACAGAGCTCCCACGTAACACCTGAATCAGTGGAGTCCTACGAAGCCGAGGAACAAAAGGCGGCCGAAAGACCTCTACTTCTCCACGCACCTCCCCAAGGCAGCTAGAAACGCACGGCCCAGCCAGGAGGCCCTAGCCGGGGACGGACAAAACAAGTTTCCACCGAGGCGCTTTCACAGACCAGCGCTCCGCGTCCCCACAGCCGGGGAAAGGCAGCAGCAGGACGGGGGAGCGGGGGAGCAGAGAAACGAGCAATTCCGAGCCGGACAAGTTTTCTGTACCTCGTTTACGACCAGAACTCAGAACTTGGGCAGAGGACTCCGGGGCTCCGAGACCAGCCGGGTGAGCGGAGCGCGCTACGCAATTCGCCGAGTCCGCCGGGGACTTTGCCCGGCCGGAGTCAGCTGAGGCCGAGTCACCCGAGTGGGATGGGGGAGGAGACGCGGGAGCATTTCGAGGGCAGCGCGCCAAGAAGGCGAGACTCCGCGCCACCTCACGCTCCCCGGGCCGCCCCTCCCGGCCGCCGCCCCTCGCCCGCCGCCCGCCGGCCGGGGCGGGCTTCGAACCCGCGGAACCGCGCGCGGGCGGCGGCGCCGCAGCCGAGCGGCGGGGCCCCGGGACTGGCGGGCGCGGCCGGGCCGGGAGGCCGGCGAGGGGCGTGCCGGGTGGGAGGGGCGCGCCGGCCGCTCCGCCGGCCCCACGCGGGGACCCCGGCCCGCCGCCCGCCAGCCTGCCAGCCCGCGCGGGGACGCGCCGGCCAGGCCCGAGCGGGCGGGCCGGCGGGCGGACGGGCGGGCCGGAGACGGAACAAAAGCGCCTTTGTTGAGCGGCGGCCGCCGGAGGGTCACACACAATGGAGGAGGGAGCCGGCTCCGCCGCCGCCGCCGGGCCCGCAGCGGCGCCCTCCCGCGCCGCCCCGCCAGCGCGCCCCGCACACGTACACACACACACACTCACGGGACTTCTCCGGCTCATCGAGGGAGTGCGGGGCCCGCGGACAGCCCCCAATGTCGGCTCAGGTCTCCGGCTGTGCTGGCGGCAGCGGCGTCTCCGAGGCTCGCGCTTTGCCGCAGTCGCCGCCATGTAACCCCGACCCGCGAGAGAGGGCGAGGGAGAGGGGGCGGGGTTTTCGCGAGCCACGCCCCCTCGCGTCACAGGCTCACTCCACGGGTTCCCCCGCCCCCGCCCGGCCCCGAGCGCTTGCACGCGCCGGAATTTCCAACGCTGGTGACTGGGCTCCGCGCGCTACGGGGGCGGTGGGAGAGGCACGCGGTCTAGTCAGCCGCCTCCGGGGGGCTGGGCCGGGGGCTGGCGGGCGGGTGGGCAGATAGGCCCTCCTAGCTCTGCCCTTAATCCAGCACTACAGCTCAAAGTGACCAGACTCCTTGGAGGGGAGTAGGAGCGGTGGTTTACTGTGCACCTCCGACTGGCGAGCCACTGGGCGATCCGAGAGGAGTTAGCCTTCGTCTCTGTGCCTAGGGATGGGCCTGAAGATGGATTGGCTAGAAGGCAACAGCCGAAGTACCAGGCAAACGCCGTTAGAGGCCCAGTGCTTAGAAGGTCCTTAATTCTGCCTGAGGATACGGAGGAAGGAGGAATGCTTCTTAGGGAGGTCGCCACGGGTGACCTTTCAGCTGGATCAGAAGGAGCCCATTATAACCGGAGGAAGGGGGGGGGGGGTGGTACTGTGAAAGCAAAAACAGGAAGGAGGAGAGCACCTGGCTTGTTGCTGAGCTGGGGCTAGGCCTGAATCGTAGAATTTGGGAAATGTAGATTGGTGCCTTCTTGGGACCACTTGGATGAGAACAAACTTGTTTTATTTACCACGGCTTACTGGGTCCAAGGAGCCTTTCCGGTGTTTATAGGAAATTTATATAGGTATTTATGAAATTAGAGATGCGAGTCAGCATAATTTTTCAATGACTTAATCATTTCTGATGAGAACCAAACGTTTGGCAGTCCCTTATCCATTATTAGATACATCTTCAAGCTTGAGGCAAATAACCACTTTAAAGATCACGTAGTACCTTGAAGTTAAGTGATTGGGATGGAACTTGAATTTCTATGTTCTATATTTAAAGCAATACCATCTGAGTACCAGGTGTGAAGAGATGGGGAATAGATAAAACCAAGAGAAAGGGAAGGCCTGGTCCAACTGCAGGATTTCTAATGTGTGGTTGCAGCTTCTCTGCAGCAAGAGCTCCTTACCTGTGACCACTATAGGTCCCTACTGCCCCTGCAATAGGATACTCTCAGACTCTTGAGACACCTTTCCTTCCTCATCCATCAGTGTTTCATCACTGGGAGGAGGTAGGAGGAAAATAAATACTGCGTTTTTCCTTGAGAGCCTGTAATATAGTGTCAGCTCCTGACTTCCCGCAAAGACCAGCAAAAGAAACTGTTGATCAAACAAAGCTAAGTTTATTGCTTACAACAGCAAGTGATACCACTATGTTGATAAGTCTTAGTAGCCTCTCAAAGAGGAAAGTGTAGAATAGTTAGAAGATTCAGGGCATCTGGTTTAAGACAAGTCTTGCAATGAGAGCACGATTGAGATTGGACTAAATTTGCTATATAATCATTTAAGATGATTACAGGCAGGGGAGAGTTTTGAAGCAAGGCTAGAAGAGCAAACAGTTGTTTGATAAACCCAACAGTAATTGTGTTGAGGAGCAGGCTTTTTATCCTGATGAAGGCTATGTCAGTCAGTAGTCTATTGTTCAGATAAATAGTGAGGAAGTTCCTGAAACTGCAATTAAGTTATTTGCAACTTCATCTTCTTGGGCAAGAATTTCTTGGAATTCAAGTCGTGTTTATGCAAACAGTGGAGGTGTAAAGTCATGTTACTGCAGTCCATCTGAGTTCTTAATCCTATTGTGTCTCAGTAAATAGTCTCAATTTTTCACACTGCGGGTTATGATCAAGTAGTAAGTAGTGAAATGATTTTGGTGGATTATGACCAGCATTTTTCTTCTTAAGGAAAGAGAGCAAAAAACTAGAAAGCATTGCCCACAGGGTAAATATGGTTTTATGAAACTTTTGTTTCCATTATGTACTGTATTTCAACAAATCTGAAATGTCATAAATTATGAAACACCATTACTTTATGTACTATTGTTTGAAAGGAAAAACAACAAAAAAGGAAATAAAATCTCTTATCAAAATATACTCTGCATGGGACGCCTGGGTGGCTCAGTTGGTTAAGCAGCTGCCTTCGGCTCAGGTCATGATCCCAGCGTCCTGGGATCGAGTCCCACGTCGGGCTCCTTGCTCAGCAGGGAGCCTGCTTCTCCCTCTGACTCTGCCTGCCACTCTGTCTGCCTATGCTTTCTCTCTCTCTCTGATAAATAAATAAAATCTTAAAAAATATATATATATATACTCTGCTATATCGTGATTTCAGAAATATTAGCATAGAAGTATTTCTTAAACTTGATGAAATAAGATATATATAAATGTGCCAATTGGATAAACAATGTAAAATGTATTTCTACTTATCACCCATTATTGCTACAAACTATGCTACTGTTAAAAGAGTCTGAAAGCCACTATTGTAGTGGAGTAATGCAGGAGAGGATCAAGTAAATACACCATAAAGCAGCATGAGATGAGGGCTTCCAGAGCAGAAATGCAAATTACCTGCTCTTATTGGAAGGAACAATTAATGAGAACATCAGGAAAGGTTCAGCTGGAAGAGAAAATATCTGAGCTGGGCTTGATTCCATCAGGAAGGATCAGGAAGAAGATTTCTGAATGAGAGAGCAGAACATACAAAGGCAGGAACTTGGGTGGCTCAGTCAGTTAAGCATCTGATCTTGATCTCAGCTCAGGTCTTGATCTCAAACCCCAAACTCAAGACCCTGAGATCAAACCCCCACTGGGCTCCACACTGGGCGTGGAGACTATTTAAAAAAAAAATGTACAAAGGCATGAATGTGCAAGGCACACTTTGAGAATGAAAGAAATCTGACAGGCCCAAGGGAATGAAGACAAGTTAGCACCAGACTGAAAAGGCCTTGATTTTATGCCAAAACTTTTAGATTTATGCTAAAGGAAGTAGGAGACACATTGAGAGGATACAATTAGTATTTTAGACCAATGATTCTGGCATACATGGGAAGGGTAGGTTAGATGAACAAGAAATTGGAGACAGCGAGAGGATAGGAGAACCCATTGTTTTTTCTGCCTGCATCCTTAATCTGATAACAATACTCTGATGTCCTCTAAGAGCCGCCCTTTCCTGAATAAGTCAGAATGCTGTCACAGTGATGGAAAACCCAATCCAAACTCTGGTTTAAGCATGAGAGAAAAAGAAAGGGAGAGAATGTGTCTCTCTGCTGGGCACAGAAAGATGATGACAATACAAGTGATATTCTTGGGGCAGAATTAGCTAGTCTTGGTGAATGCTGAGATGAGTGAGGGTTAAGTCTGCAGTCACTTCACCTGTTTGAGTTTAAATTCCCACATTAGGTTACTTGTTTACTTGTTTAATTTTTCCCAATTCGATTACTATCTTCCTATTAAGATAAACTGCCAGTGTCATTATTTTCAAGATGGAGGGAAAAACAGATTTTAAAAATACAGACCACTAAGCTTGATGCCAGTCCCTGGAAATTTTACAATATAAATCATTGAACACATTGTGTTAGGGAAAATGTAACAGTTAATGGGAGTCATTGATTGTTTTCGAGTAAATCATTACAAAGAAATACTACTTCCTGGGGCTTGTGGGTAGCTCAGTCCGTTCCATGTCTGACTTTGGCTCAGGTCATGATCCCAGGCCCCTGGGATGGAGCCCCGAGTCAGGCTCCCTGTTGGGCAGGGAGTCTGCTTCTCCTCCCTCTTCCTCTGCTCCTCCCCTTGCTTATGCTCTCTCTGCCTCTTTCAAATAAATAAAATCTTAAAAAAAAAAAAAAAAAAAAAGAGAGAGAAATACCACTGCCTTTCTTAATAGGATTATTATGTCACTGAACAAGTGTTGGGCATTTCAAAAAGTCAAGACACCTTTTGGATGAGATGAAGAGATACAAGTTTATATTACTGCAGAGAGAGGTTGATTCAAACAGTGCTGACTAATGGAGTGACACAAATCTTGAGGTTTTGACTTCTCAAAAACAAACAAACAAACAAAAAAACAACAAACAGGGGCACCTGGGTGGCTCAGTGGGTTAAAGCCTCTGCCTTCGGCTCAGGTCATGATCCCAGGGTCCTGGGATCGAGCCCCGCATCGGGCTCTCTGCTCAGCAGGGAGCCTGCTTCCTCCTCTCTGCCAGTCTCTCTGCCTACTTGTGATCTCTCTGTCATATAAATAAATAAAATCTTTAAAAAAAAAAAACAAACCAAACAGACTTTTTCCCCCCCTTTTGGCTAGTCCTGAGTAATATTTTTGTCAATGTTCTGAGTTAAGATACCAAATTTAAGAACTCAAAGAGATCAGAAATGATAGATAACAGAATAATTATTCAAAATCACGTTTTTTGTGTGTGTTTTTTTTAAAGATTTTATTTATTTGACAGACGGAGATTACAAGTAGGCAGAGAGGCAGACAGAGAGAGAGGGGGAAGCAGTCTCCCTGCAGAGTAGAGAGCCCGATGCGGGGCTTGATCCCAGGACCCTGGGATCATGACCTGAGCCGAAGGCAGAGGCTTTAACCCACTGAGCCACCCAGGTGCCCCACGTTTTTTTCTTAAAGATGACATTAATGTTAATTACAGTTAATATAAAGTCTAGTATCTTCGTTCAGAAAAATCATTTGAGGGATACCTGGGTGGCTTAGTCAGCTGAGCATCTGTCTTCAGCTCAGGTCATGATCTCAGGGTCCTGGGATTGAGCCCCGACATTGGGCTCCCTGCTCAGTGGGGAGTCTGCTTCTCCCTCTCTCTCTACCTTCTCCCCCCATCATGGTCTGTCTCACTCTCTCTCTCAAATAAATAATTTAAAATCTTCAAAAAAAAATCATTTGGAAAGGACCAGGATTTGGGAGATTCAGCTTGACCTGATACTGTGAGAATAAGTTACAGATACTCATGCAGTGTGAGCAACCGCCAAAAAACTAACATGACATAAACTGTATTAAAGCAAAACAGCACATTCAGGTCACAGTGTTGACTGGTTGTTGAGCTCGGGATTTTTCTGAACTTATGTGTTCAAATGTAGATATCACATAAAAAGAGCTACCATATGTAAAAAAGGTAGGATTCATTTGGAAGAGACATCCAGGAAAAGGGTGGAAATCTTGCCCTCTGAAGAAAAGATGAGGGAATTGGGTCTACTTAACCTGCAGAGGAGAGAGTAGATTTATTCCATGCTGCTCTGGAGTTCAGATCTAAACCATCAGGAGGGCAATTTCCAAGAGGAAGATCTTGGCTTAGCATAAGAAAGGACAGTTTTGAATATTGGTACTGAGCTACAGTGGACAGGACTTCCTGGTGAAGTGAGCTCCACATCACTGGAAGTATTCAATCAGAAAACAATGGCCATCTGTCAGGGATGCTGTAAAAGGAATTAATGGGGTGAGGAGGGGCCTGCAGAGAGATGATAACATCCAAGGTCTTCGCTAACTTAAAGCTTCTATGTGTCTATGTTTATACTCTTAATTTAAAATGATTGCTCTCCTAGACATGGTTTCTAAAAGAACACATTGTAATTTGATTTGTAAGTGAAATAACTTTCCACTGAAGAAATTCTTTGCCAGATACAGTTGACTCTTTGTTCATGGTAGCTTTGTTCTATAAAGTCACCAAGAACACTGAATCAGTGGCTGCGGAGCCATTGCTCCTAGGGGAAGTACAGGGTTAGGTTCCCGCAAACCTCTAGTCACAATGTTTCTGTCAACCAGTCAATATATAATTTTATGTGTGCTTCTCTTTAAAGACACCCAATTTAATATATATTGTTGATTTGCTAAGTGACCTAAAGTACTGCAACTCATGCTAAGTGAAGATTGTCTAACATATTTTCTCTGGAAGGCATATCACACCTTTCTTACACTTAGGGACACTACCCACGACATCAATATTATGCTTAGAGGGCATTTCAAAGAGCTATATCACCAAAAAAGAAGAAGAAAAGGCAAAAAACATGGCACTAAAGAGACCATGGAAAAGACACTTGTTTATAGCATGAGAGTTGAAACAAGAAGGCAGAGTACTGCCTCGTTCAACCTCATTAGGAACAGACACAGAGGGCAACAAATTTTTCACCACTCTGTGCATGTCGGCAAATGACAGCAAAAAAATACTGACTACTGATTTTGCTTTTCTTGTGTTCTTAATGGATTGACATCTGGTTTATAGTTCATACACTTTGGGACATATAAATTAAAATAAGTAGTCAAATTTGCATTCAGAATCTGTGAATAATGAGCATTGACTCTAGTTAAAATTTCTGAAAGTCAGGACAGCTGGGTGGCTCGGTTAGAGGCCAACTCTTAGTCTCAGCTCAGGTCATGGTGTCATAGGTCATGGGATCAGGCCCTGCTTCAGGGTCCACACTCAGTAGGGAGTCTGCTTGAGATTCTCTCCTTCTGCCTCTTCCCCTGTGCACACGTGCGCACACATGTTCTCTCTCTCTTTTCCAAAATAAATAAATCTTTAAAAAAATTATGAAGGGGAGATACCTGGGTTACTCAGTGGGTTAAGCAGCCAGCTCTTGGCTTCAGCTCAGGTCATGATCTCATGGGTCATGAGATCAAGCCCCACATCTGTCTTCGTGCTCAGCAAGCGGTATGCTTAAAGATTCTCTCCCTCTGCCCCTCCCCCCACCTGCGTGGGCGTGCACACTCTCTCACTTAAATAAATAAATTTAATATAAAAAAAATGAAGAGGATGTTTCCAGTCAAAATCAATTGAAGCTGTATATAAATTTCATTAAGAGGCAGATCAATGGAATGCTTTTTTGCAGTGGGAGACACCTATAAATGAAAATCAGAGATCCAGCATTTTGCTTGATAGAAAAACAAAGAGCTTTCCCCTCAGGAGAATGGTAATAGTGTCATTTATCAAGTTCTCACCAAGTAGCCTGTTTCAGGTAAACACTTTATAAACATGATATCATTCTCTTAGGCTATGATAAATGGGATTTTGTAGAAAAGCTGCAGTATGCTACTTAAATTTTTTAGACAGAGCCAGGCGTTCTGTGTAATAAGATTGCTTTATGAAACAAAAATCTGTGCACTTCTTGAATAATGGTGATGTAACTAAACACTTAAATGTACTGGGAAATGCCTATTGGAGTAATTTTGAGAACAACCCAGACTTCTGCCACATGACCACTGTAAATAAAAGGAAAGAATAGACATGATGTCCTTCAGCCGATCCACAGGGAGTGATAAATATTTTGAACTGTGGGGACAAAGCAGCTTTCACTATACAAGGTCATTCCCTTCCCTTTTACACTCCGAAATAGACAAGCTATCTGTCACTTGGGGAAGAAGGGAATCACTATCTATAACTCTAAGTAAACTTGTGTGGAAGGTTTGTTTACATTGATCATTCTGAGTACTCAAGTTATCAACTAGTTTATAATAGGCTTTAGTAGGTCTGCCTTCCACAACCTCTCACCTCCTATTTGACAAACATTTTACCACTGGCCGTTGTTACTACTAGAGTACACTTCCCTGAAAATGTCATCATCCCTAGAGGTCAGTACCCGCCTCTGGGGGCTTGACTGAAGCCATCACAGTGTCTAACAATACCCTAGGTGTGGTGTCCTGAAAGGAAATTCCCAGGCCCTCAAGAGGCCCAAGATCCATCTGCCCACCCTGGGTAGCTCTATCTTTGTGAATACACCCACCTAGGCTGCCACAGGCCTCTTCCCTCCCCCCTACCTTCCCATACCTAGGGCATTATACAGAACCCCACATTCAGAAAGACCCCATGCTTGGTTCAATACCCTATTGCTGCCACCTTGAAATTCCTAACAAATTTATCTTTGAACTCAGGTTCTGTAGTGCAGTTGATGAGACAATGGGGTACACACGTGAGCAAGAGAAGACACAGTGTGCACGTCCACCCTTCCTTGCTGCCCCATTCACACATAGCATTCTCAGGGCCCTGTGAGCACAGAATTCTGGTAGACCCACACAGTGCTGGATTCAGCAAAACAAAGCGAATAAATACAAGGTGTGTTATGCCTACAGGTGAGTAAGTAGGGGTGCTGATAGCTCTGAAAGGCCGTGCTTTCCACTGAAACCAGAACTTGCTTTGAACGCAGAAAGAAGGCAATGGTATTCTAAGAAACACAAAAGACCAAGGAGCCCTATTGTACCCTTTCTTTCTTGTGTTTCTTCTCTGTATTACGAACCACCTATGCTGAAAACATTCTTGTTTCCTTTCAGTCCTTTCTTACTCCTCAATAAGGCAAAGTGGTGGAATGTGTGTGTATCAAGAACTGAAATAATAATGGTTAAGTTAGTTTTCTGCAATGTTCCCACTGCTCTAGTAAGAAGAAAATATATATCCATGTATGAACTACAAAACAAAAATTGTGTCATTTTTGGTGATTTCACATAGGAGTTAAATGCTCTTGAATTTCAAACTGGCATTGTACAATATAAAATTCTTGCTAATAAAATATTTCCTTACTTGGAATGATATTAAATAGTTGTAATAAACTATCTATCTAAATTAAAAAACCAGGAAAAATCGAGAGAGCAACCAGAAGAAAGGAAAAATCTTTCTGTTTCAGTACCTTTAGCTGCATTTTTTTCTTTTTGAACAAGGATCCCCAGAAATTATGACTTTGAACCCCTCAAAAGAATCCCAAGAGCCCGATTCTCAAAAAGGTGAGTTGGGGAATGACTGCGCACCTTCTCCCACTCCCCTCACTGACAGCCTTAGGGCAGGAGAGGTGAGAGACTGTCTCTGCCCAGTGGATAAGGCATTCCAGGCTGCCAGAGCGCCCAGCCACCCACACCGGGAGCTGCACTTCCTGTAGTAAACCCACTGGCTTCATTACTCATGGAGGTAGGAAGTGGGGGAGGAAGGAAGACCTTCTTCCGTTGCTGCACCACATTTTCCTCATAGAAACAATGTTGTGGTCACAGTTCTCATCCTCTCCTAGAGTTGCACATGTGCTAATGGGCTCCTAAGAATGGGCCTGAGAATCTAACCCCGGTTTGTCACCTTGTTTCTCTGGGGAAAATGCATTTGCAAACAACCAAGTTAGAAGTCAGCTTTTGGAACGTATCTTGATCTTACAGGGCCCGTCTCTACCCTCCTAGCTCGGAAATGCTAACCACAGAGAAGGATGGTGTCTGTAAGACCTACGTAAACAACTAAACATTAATGAGAAGGTTATTAAAAGTAATAACTTCATAGGGCGCCTGAGTGGATTAGTCAGTTTAAGCATCTGACTCTTGATTTCAGCTCAGGTCAGGATCTCAGGGTCCTAGGATCAAGCCCCATGTCAGGCTCTGTGCTTGGCACAGTTTCAGCTTTGGATTCTCTCTCTCTCTCTCTCTCTCTCCCTCTGCCCCTCCCCCTGCTCATGCACGGCATGCTGTCTATAAATTAATAAATTAATTAGTTAATTAATTAATAAAAGTAATAACTTCACTTCATCCTCACGGTGGTATGAAGAATCCAGTCCTGTAGATCTGTAGTTCCAACAACTTGACTGCAGGTTCTCCAGGGGGTGCTTGGCCTCTGGCGACCAACAGCACCTACCAAGCCCGAGACAGTGTGTGCAAACCGGATGCCAGTCCACTTAAGACACTAGAAAAGCTGTGTTCATCTGGCCTAAAGATCCAACCAGTCTGGTATTCTCTGACAATGCTTGTGAACTTCTGCGTTTTATCCATGGTAAACCCTAGTGTTGAGCATAGGGCCTGAATATAATATGTTCGCTCAATAAATGTTTGTTGGAAATGAAGTGTTTTTTGAATATTGTAATTGCTCTCTATGACATAAACTTCAGAAAGGTAAGGATTTCCTTCAAGTATCCACTTATTTATTTATTTATTTAAGATTTATTTATTCATTTATTTGATAGAGAGAGCACGAGAGTGAGGGGAGGGTCAGAGGGAGAAACAGACTCCCTACTGAGCAAGGAGCCTGATGCAGGACTTGATCCTGGGACTTTGGGATCATGACCTGAGCCAAAGGCTTAGGTCATGAGCCAAAGGCTTAACCAACTGAGCCACCCAGGCACCCTCCACTTATTTAATAATTTTTTTAAAGCTACTGTCTTCTTGGGAACATACTTGGTTATTTTAGTGGTCCTTTACTATGACCTCATGTATCTACGAGCCCCCCCACCTTTTTTTAAGTTTCGGGGCAGAATTTGGTGCATGATTTCAAGTATAGCTTCATTATCATTTTGTCAAATGCAAGATAAAATAATGCTTTCAGTTTTATTTCCCACATTCTTAGCAATAAGACCTAGCATTTTATATGACTTTAAGAAACAGTCAACAATAACTTGTGGTTCTCTTTCTCTCTCTCTCTCTCTCTCTCTTTTTTTTTTTTTTTTTAAAGTAAGCTCCATGCCCAGTGTGGGCTCAAACTCATGTGCCTGAGATCAAGATCTGCAGGATCTAGCGACTGACCTAGCCAGGCGCCCCTAATGGTTCTCTTCCTGAAATAAAACATAGCTCCAAACTCCTCTTCTTTTGAGTATGCTTCAGACTAACAATCCTAAATACATTATCCCAAATTAGTACAGAATGAAACTCATTTGCCATACTTCTGTCCACTCACAGAGGTTTGTGCAATTTATCTTTTCCTCAATTTAGATCCATCTGCTTGGTATTTACTACTCCAGAGAGCCTGAGGACATCTCAGCCCTGTGACTTTTTTTTTTTTTTTTTTTTTATAAGCCTGCTTCCAAGCAGTCCCTGCAAGTTTTAAGTAAGACAAGTTCCCCAGCCCTAGCCCTTGAGGGCTCCATTCTGAAATCAGGAGAATCTGTCTGGAATCCCGGCACCAACAGTAGACAGCTCACCTGAGCCCTGGCCCTAGGTCACCACTTATTATCATTGAATCTTGTTCTCTTTTTAAAAAAATTTTATTTATTTATTTGACAGAGAGAGAGATTGATCACAAGTAGGTAGAGAGACAGGCATAGAGAGAGGGGGAAGCAGGCTCCCCGCTGAGCAGAGAGCCTGATGTGGGGCTCAATCCCAGGACCCTGAGATCATGACCTAACTGAAGGCAGAGGCTTAACCCACTGAACCACCCAGGTGCCCCTGAATCTTGTTCTTTCAATGGTATCAATAATACCAGCCTCACTTCCCTCGAAGGGTCGTTCCAAGGATCACCTGGGACAATGTGCATAAAAATGCTGAACGACCACATAAATAAGGGATGCTATTAATATTTCACCCAGAAGCTTGCCAGATTAAAACATGGTTTCCTGAAGTTAAGCCAGCTCTTTCTTTCTTTCATTCAATTTATTCCCCAGATATTCTTCAAGTGCCTACTTTACCCAAAATAGAACTTTCTTGGTAACTTCGATGGCTAAAATATTTTTTCCCATTGTTTATTGGGTAATTTGGTAGAAACTTTTTAAAAAGTGCCATGTTCCCTGTTGCCATGTTATTTCTCTCTCCAAGAAATGTGGTCAAACAGTGAAGCATGAGACATGCTCATGCCTGTTGCTGCGAAGGTGGATGGCCAGAACACAATCTGTTCCTGCATCTCCCCACAGAGAGCAAGAATGCCTTCTACCCCTCTCAGGCGAGGACAGACAGAAGGGAAAGCCCAGCGGAGGTGCAGCAGAGGGGACAGTGAAGAGGGGGTGAGCAGTAGCTGTACACAACCTCTCAGATCCCAACAATCAGTATTACAATAAATAAATTTACTTACATGAAAGTGGCTTAAGGCAATCCCCTTTAATTTAGCCTCTGGTCCATTCAGCAAAGACAAATGTCTTCCATTTTTAGAAGCTGCTGATGAAGATTGATAGATACTGTTTCCAAAGGAAAAATAAAAGGCAAATGATTGTTGAGGAAGAGGGGGGGGAAAGACAAAATTTTAAAATGATTTAGCTGTACAGCAGGTTATGAAGGAGGGAAAAGGAAGAGATTAAAATGGTTCTTTCCCTCCTCCCTCTGTGACTCAGAGATTCATCCTAAAAATAATTTTCATCCCAGTCTGGGGAAGCTGAGCAAAGACTCATGTCTTCACATTCCAAGTTCCATGATGGCCTTGGACAGGGAGGGAACAAAAGGGAGATGAAAATGGGAAACAGTAATTATTAGGTAATCCGGAAAGGACTTTACCTATTCTGAAGAGGTGAGGTAAAATTAAAGGCCTGGCTGACTGTGATGAAACAGGCATTTTCTGTTCTTGCCCTAGTCTGAGGTATGTCGTTTCAGCAAGGATGAAGCCTCAACTTGCCTCTCAGCCTCATGTCCCACCAGCTTTCCTGGTGATCTGTGTTTTACTCACTCAAATGAATGTTTGTCTTTCAACATCATTCCCCTTGCTTGTTCTTTTTTATTTTAATTTTTTATTTTTGTTATTTTTTTAAATTTAGGTATGATTGGTCATTTCCCTTTCTTTGTATCAGCAACAGGGGGTTCTTTTTTAGGTATTTCTTTAGTCATATTTAATTTATAGAGGTATGCTCATTTTTAGAAAATATATTTTTTAAAAATACTTATAGAAATGTTTTTATTTTGAAAGTATTTTTTATGCTTTTTTAAAAAAATTAAACTTACAGAAAAGTTGTGCATAGAGCATAATGTATAGCATAATAAACTTTTTTTTCTTTTCACCCGAGCAATTTGAGATAACCTGACATATCTGTGGCAGACATTGAGATACATGGACTAGATGCCCTTCAAGGAGGGACTTGTTGCCCAGCTGTGGGGACAGTGGTCATCACACAGCTGTCAGCTGTCATTGCCTTCAGGGTTGGCTTCATTGGTAGAGAGCCCAAGGAGATGTTCCTTTTCCCAGGTGACCCAAATTCAATGGCTGATCATGGAAGGACAGAAAGGACTGGCTATTTTGGCCCCGTGTAAGACAACCTCGGTGGGCCATTTCCACTCAAGAGCTCCCAGTGGGGTTAGCTGAGGCTATCCCCCTGCAGCTCAGATCAACTTCTACCTCTGCCCAGTCCTGTTTGCTTCCCCTCCCGTCCACAGATGTTGATCCCAAGACTCTCCCTAATAATTATTCTGAACACTGAAGTCTGCCTCAGAGTCTGCTTGCTGGGAAACCTAAACTGCTGCCGTTGGAGCCAGGAGAGGTCTGAGAAAGCAGACAATAAAACGGAGTTTTGGATCTGGATCACTCACCCCTCTGCTGGTAGGAGGACCTCGTCGCTGGTGATAGGTGGAGTACAGATCGCTACTAGGAGGTAGTAGTCCAGCTGTTAAGACCTTCACCAGTGGTGAACTGGGATAGTATAGCAGTGAAAGAGAGTATATTCGCTGGTGCACTATGTGGGGGAAAGAATAACTGTAAAACAGTTGAATGGTTATTGTTTAGCTCCACTGAAACTCCAGACAAAGAAATAAAAAAGCTGAGAGAGGTCTAGCAGACAGCTGAAAGCCAAGTGTGAGCGCCAGAAGGTCTCTTTTGTAGCAAGAGGCTTTCATCACGGGCAGTAGATCGTCAGAGAGCTGCGGACCAGGTCGAGCTAAATCATCAGGTAGCCGAGCTCCAAAGGTTAAACTACCGACTGAACTAGGTGTCCTATGCTAGAGACACCACTGTGGGTGGGAAAGAATGAGACCCTGACACGTGGAATGGGGACATCTGAGTTGATGCCCCCCTAAATCTTGAATTCCCAGATTTCTCTTGACCCTCTGTGCCTGCAGAAGTGAGCCACCCTTCCCTACTAAGAGCTGCATATTCCCTTTGCTTGAGATAATGCCAAGGCCTCTTGGCCAGACAACATGTCAGCCCCAGGGATCTGCTCCCACCTACCCTCCTATCCACTAAATCTATAATTAAGGTTAAGAGGCAGTATAACCCAGCTGGGGATATGCTAGGCAAGATAAGGTAGGAAAGAAACCAGACCCCAAAGGCACAAAAAGATCTAACTAGCATGGACTGCTGGAGGTGGAGGAATACATGTGGGACTAGATTTTGAGGGTCCTTGATTAAGGGGAGATAGAACATGAGATTAGGTAACAATTTGTGTGTGCTTTCCCAAAGTATAAAATTTACACCCTGAGAAAGCCCCCAGGAAGTGGTGCAAACTTGCTATAAGACGGCTTCTATGAAACATGGTAAAAGTGATGAGCCAAGCTAAGTGAAATCAAAATGCCATAAATGTCTTGGCAGGTGGTAGAGGAAAGGATTAAAATGTTAAGAGAAATGTGGATGCCCAGGTGGCTCGGTCATTTAGGCATCTGTTTTCCACTCAGGTTATGATTCCCAAAGTCCTGGGATTGAGTCCTGCATCGGGCTCCTTGCTTGGCGGGGCGCCTGCTTCTCTCTCTGCCTGCCACTCCCCCTGCTTTTCCTCCCTCTCCTTTCTCTCTCTCTGACAAATAAATAAATCTTTAAAAACAGAACAAAAACATAGCCAACCAAAGAAAAATAGGTAATCTGGCTTCATCAAAATTAAAAGGCTTTGTACTTTGAAGGATACCATCAGGAGGGCTCCCTTCTGCTCAGGTCATGATCCCAGGGTCCTGGGACTGAGTTCCACATCGGGCTCCTTGCTTCCAGCAGGAAGCCTGCTTCTCCCTCTGCCTACTGTTCCCCTGCTTGTACTCTCTCTCCTTTGTCTCTCTCTGACAAATAAATAAATAAAATCTTAAAAAAAAAAAAAAAAGAATACCATCAAGAAAGTGAAAAGATGCCTGGGTCACCTGGGTGTCTCAGAGGTTTAAGCCTCTACCTTCAGCTCAGGTCATGATCTCAGGGTCCTAGGATCGAGCCCCACATTGGGCTCTCTGCTCAGCAGGGAGACTGCCTCCCCCTCTCTCTCTGCCTGCCTCTCTGCCTACTTGTGATCTCTGTCAAATAAATAAATAAAATCTTAAAAGAAAAAGAAAGTGAAAAGACAACCCACCGAATAGGAGAAATTATTTGCAAATCATATATCTAATAAGGGTCTAATATTCAGTATCTATCTATCTATCTCTATATCTTTACTCAATAAAAAGAAGAGAAATAACCCAATTCTAAAACAGGCAAAGAATTTCAATAGAGATCTTTCCAAAGAAGGTACACAAATGGACAACAAATGCATGAAAAGATGCTCAACATCAGTGGTCAATCTGTAAGTGCAAATCAAAACCACAGTGAGGGGGCACCTGGGTGGCTCAGTCGGTTGTCTGTTCTTGATTTCAGCTCAGGTCATGATCTTAGGGTCCTGGGATTGAGCCCCATGTCAGGCTCCATGCTTGGTGCAGTGTCTTCTTGATATTCTTTCTCTCCCTCTCCCTCTGCCCCTCCCCCCTGCTTGCATGTGCTCTCTCTCTCTCTCTCTCTTTCATGCACGCGTGCTCTTTCTCATAAATAAATAAATAAAATCCTAAAAAATAAACCACAGTGAGATGCCACTTAGCACCAACAGAATGACTATAAGAAAAAGATGGAAAATAACAACTGTTGGTGAGGATGAAGGGAAATTGGAGACAACATACATTGCTGGTAGAAATGTAAAACAATGCAGCAAGTTGAGAAAACAGTGACAACTGCTGAAATAGTTAAACATAAAGTTACTATTGGCCTAGGATTCCACTCCTTTGTAATACCAAAGAGAACTGAAACATATGTCCCCATGAAAACTTATATACAATTATTTATAGCAACATTATTTATAATAGCCAAAAAGTGGAAACACCCCAAATGTCCATCCGCTGATGAATGGATAAATGAAATATGCTGTATCTGTACTATGGAATACTATTCAGTTATAATAGGAATGA
Organism: Mellivora capensis; assembly: GCA_004024625.1. NCBI lineage: Eukaryota > Metazoa > Chordata > Mammalia > Carnivora > Mustelidae > Mellivora > Mellivora capensis. The sequence continues at coordinate 210,710 of PISX010000709.1, read as the reverse complement.
AACTTTGGTCCATGCTACAACATGGATAAACTTGGGAAAACATTATGCACAGTGGAAGAAAGCAGATGTAAAAGGCCACATTTATGATTCCATTCAAAAGACATGTCCAGAAGAGGCAAATCCATAGTGACATACTGTGAATGAGTGGTTGCCAGGGGCTGTCGGTAGGGGAGAATGAGAAGCGACTGCTAACTGGCACGGGGTCACGTTTTGGTGGGATGAAATATTATAAAATTGATTGTCGTAATGACTACACAAACTTGTGAACATACTAAAAACCACTGTTGGGGCACCTAGGTGGCTCAGTGGGTTAAGCATCTGCCTCTGGCTCAGGTCATGATCCCAGGGTCCTGGGATCGAGTTCCACATCAGGCTCCTTGCTTCCAGCAGGAAGCCTGCTTCTCCCTCTGCCTGCTGTTCCCCTGCTTGTACTCTCTCTCCTTTGTCTCTCTCTGACAAATAAATAAATAAAATCTTTTAAAAAAAATACCGTCAAGAAAGTGAAAAGACAGGGGTGCCTGGGTGTCTCAGAGGTTTAAGCCTCTGCCTTCAGCTCAGGTCATGATCCCAGGGTCCTGGGATCGAGCCCCGCATTGCACTCTCTGCTCAGCGGGGAGCCTGCCTCCCCCTCTCTCTCTGCCTGCTGCTCTTCCTGCTTTTGCTGTCTCTCTCTCCTTGTCAAGTAAATAAATAAAATCTCTAAAAAATAAAAATAAAAAATAAAAACCACTGCTGTATGCTTCAAAATGGAGAATTTTGTGTATGTTCATGTTACCTCAATTTTTTTTTAAAGATTTTTATTTATTGATTTGTCAGAAAGAGAGAGAGAGAGAGAGCGCACACAGGCAGACAGAGTGGCAGGCAGAGGCAGAGGGAGAAGCAGGCTCCCTGCCGAGCAAGGCAGGCCCGATGTGGGACTCGATCCCAGGACGCTGGGATCATGACCTGAGCAGAAGGCAGCCGCTTAACCAACTGAGCCACCCAGGCGTCCCCATGTTACCTCAATTTTTGAGAAAAGGGTTCAGGGACATGGGAGTGCTGGTGTGGATATATTAGTAAGTAAGATCAGAAACCCCCCAGATGACTGTTCTACAGGAGGACCTGGAGTACAGTGTCTACCAAAACAAAAAACATGTGTTGTTAAATGGCACCATGATCACTGTGAAGTCTAGTTGTGGCTTTCTTTTGAAGGCCGGACTTATAAGTAGGGGAAGCTGTTATAAACCTGAGCTCCTTATTAACAATGGACATAATACAACCCAGAAATAATTGAGCCAGATGGCATCATGCAACTGTCAGAAATCATGTGGATACAATTATGATAATGAGTGGCAAGATCAAAGTGGTGGCCCTGAGTACCCGACCTACAGAGAGTTATGCAGATAGTTAATAAAGCATGGTGTCACTTGCTGAAAAATGGATGGGCAGCATATAGGGATACTGCTCAGTCTGTACAAGCAAAAGAAAACAAAGAGGGTACAAGGAATGGAATATGTGGGAACAAAGTTCTTGTATACTACTGAAATTGGGATTAATCTGAATGGTCATTATAAATTAAGATGTTAATTGTAATTCCCCAAGCAACCACTAAGAAAATAACTCAAAAGATAGATACATAGGTACTAAATAAATAAACAGAGGGAAAAAGAGAGAAATGACAAGGGAATTGGAAAATATCTTTTTAGCACAAAAGAAGGCAATAATACAGGAACTAAAAAAGACATGGCATATAGGGAAGAAATCAAAATGGCAGATGGGCAGATATAAATCCCGAGTATAAAATGACTCAGCCAGTTGATTCTGCTTCTGTCACTGACCACACTATTCCTGCCACAATGAATACATGAATGAAGTGGCCAATGTGACAGAGATTGAGATTATTCTGGGTCAATAGCATGGGTTCTTACTTATCAGGACTCATCTAGCCATTACCACTGCCAAATATCCAACTTGACAGCAAAATATTGATGCTGAGCTCCTGATAGAGCACCATTCTTCAAGGAGACTGGCTAGGCAGTTGGTGGCAAGTTGATTGCTTCGGGATCTTTCTACCTTGAAAAAGTCAGTAATTCATCCTGATGGGATGAACATATACTACCGGTAAGGGTTTAGATATCTGGTCTTCAGGCATCGCCCTAGCCTTACACAATGTTTGAGCCACCATGAGGGGACCCCCCATAACATTGCATCAGACCAAGGAACCCAACTTACAGCAAAAAAGGTGTGAGAGTAAACTTATGACACTGTTATCTACTGGTCATATCACTTATGGTAGCACTCTGAAGCTTCTGGCCTGATAGAGCATTGGAATGCCTTGCTGGGCTGAATTATTAGCTCAGGTGAAATTCTCTGAGTACCATCTTTCAAGATATGTTAAATCTACTGAATAAAAATCTTCATATGATGCTATGTACCCAACAGGAAGAGATGGGTCTGTGAGGCAAAATATGGAAGTAGGAGTGGTCCTGCTTATCATCACTCCAATGGGCCGTTGGGGAATTTGTGCTTCCTGTTCCTGCTATCCTGGACTCCACAGGGTGGGGGCCTGGTTCCTAAAACGTGAATATTTCTACCAGGTGGTACAGCAAGAGTTGCTTTGATTTACTAATGAAAACTGCTGCCTGGGCACTTTGGGCTCCTAGGATTCAGGAATGAGTGGGCTATAAGTAGAGGACCAATCTTGGCATGGTGTCTACCCTGATCATTAGAAGGAGTTCGGTTTGCTGTTATACAATAAGGGTAAGGAAGAATATTGATGAAGGATAGGTGGAAGAAAGGCAGGCAGGGACAAGGGGCCTCCACCCTAAGAGGTAACCACCCTCAAGAGGATTTTACACCATCCTGGAAGGAACCCTCTACCCTTTCCCACAGGAAAGATAGATGACGAAAACCTGATTGGATGACAGGTGCACTGAGGATTAATCAGATTAAAACAGCCCACCAATAAGCCCATAAAACCCCCTAGATCTAAATGCCAAATCAGCAACCCTCTCAGAGCCCTTCCTTCTTGGGGAGCTTTGTACCAGGGCTCGATAATCTTTGCTTTGCCACCCACCACTCTTTGGTCTACTATCTCTTCAATCTTCAAAGAGGTGTGACCAAGAACCACGGGCACTAAAGAAAAAGAAATCCTATAACACCCCAAAAGCAGCTGCAGCAGAGGGCTGTAGATTGTCCTACAAACCTTCCTCTTCTAAGTTTTCCCAGGAGGAGACGCTCATCCGAAACCTGGAGAGGCTACTTCTCAACAAAAATGAAGAAGTGGATATGAGAGCAACACAGGGTAGGAACATGGTGATGAGCCCCTGAGATTTCCCTTTGCAAGACTTCTTGTCTGAGCTATTAGGAGGACTGTCAGCAGACAGCCTCAGTTACTAGCTCCTACAGCTGCAGAGAGCTGCCTCATCAAAGCTCATGGGAAATGGCCCATGTCCAATGCCTGATCAAGGCCTGAATTTAAATCCCAGCCTTGGCAGCCTGGTTTGGGACAGTAATGAAGGGCCATTTCAGTGCCAGGGCCCCTCATGGGGTTAATTGAGGCTGCTGGGCCTTCCTTACACGCAGCTTGGTATTCTTTCTGTCCAAGCCTGTTTCCACCTCTTCCCTTCCACAGGTGTCAATACCAAAGGCACTCCCTAATAAACATCCTGGACACTAAACTCTGACTCAGAGTCTTCTTCCTGCAGAGTCTAAACTGTGAAAATGCCCTGTCATCTCAAATACTTCACGGTGCGTTTCTTACTAATGAGCACTTTCATTTAGATAACCTCTGTAGAATGACCAAAATCAGGAATTTAATATTGATATATGTTACTATCTAATCCTCAGCCCCCATACAAATTTTGTTAGTGGTCCCAGTAATGTCCTCCCCACCTCCCCCGAGAGAGTAAGTACTCAAGCAAGGGGTTTGGGGAGGGGTAGAGGGAGAGGTTGACAGATAACCTTAAGCAGACTCCATGCTCAGCACAAAGCCTGATGCGGGGCTCAGTCTCACGACCCTGAGATCATGACCAGAGCTGAAACCAAAAGTCGGGCAATTAACTGACTGCACCCCCAGGTGCTCCCAAATTATGTAATTATGTCCTTCTTAGAGGAAAAGGATCCTGTCCAGAAATTACACGTTGTAGTTGTCTCTTCAGTCTTGAAGAGTTCCCTAGTCTTTCCTTTATTTTCATGACCTTGACACTCTAAGATTACAGGCCACTTCTTTTGTAGAATGCCCCTCAATTTGGGTTTGTCTGTTTTTGTTTTGTTGTTGTTGTTGTTGTTGTTGTTTTTCAAGATTAGCTTCTTCACTGACAGAGCTCTTAGAGGAGTTGTGCTTTGTTCTTGTCATTTCCCCCTAGAGGTGGCAGGTGACTGATTTGTTCCATCACTGATGGTGTGATTAAAGTGGTGTTTTCCAGGGGCGCCTGGGTGGCTCGGTGGGTTAAGCCTCTGCCTCTGGCTCAGGTCATGATCTCAGAGTCCTGGGATCCAGTCCTGAATCGTGCTCTCTGCTCAGCAGGGAGCCTGCTTCCTCCTCTCTCTCTGCCTGCCTCTCTGCCTACTTGGGATCTCTGTCTGTCAAATAAATAAATAAAATCTTTAAAAAAAATAAAAATAAATAAAATGGTGTCTGACAGGTTTTTCCACTGTAAAGCCACTCTTTTCCCCCTTTATAATTACGTATTTTTGTGGAGAAGTACTTTGAGGCTATATAAACATCCCATTCTTTATCAAATTTCCTATTTATTCTTTTATTTATAACCCTATTGGCTATGGAATTCCTATACTGTCATTATTTTGATGCTTAAACTGTTCCACATTTGGCCAGTGGGAGCCCCTTCAAGTTTGGTCCTTTATCCTTCTGACATGTCTCCACCATTCTTTTTACACTGCCTTGCTTGCTGCACAAGATAGTCGAAGCTTCTTTTATACTTTCCCTGCTCCAGCCCTAGAATCAACCATTTCTCCAAAGAGCTCTGGCTCCCTTTGGTGGAGAATGGCATTTAGAAACCAAGATTTCAGCATTAGGTGTGCTCATTGCTATTGAGGTGTCACTGTTCTCAGGCCCTTTCAGTGGACAGGGCTAAGAACTACATGAAATATATGCATGTATATACATAAATACATATGTATGTATATCTGTGTTTATGTATGTTTGCATAAACACACATTTGCATCTATATTTCTGTATGTATACATATTCAAAATCATGAATTCACACTGATATCTCTAATTCCAATCCAATACCCACCAATTCATTCTAGTTTTTTCACTTTTCATATATTTAACTACCATCTCTACCAGTGAGAAAACTGACTCTCATTATCCTGACTATTTCTACTTATTTAATCAATCCTTCTGAGCATAAACAACCTCCTGTGATTGTCCCTTTCCCCTGGTGTGGACATGCTTCTCACCCTGCACTGGGCTGCTGCTCTGCTCAGATACCTTCTACATTTTGCTTGGGATCTAGTGCCCCAGGATGGACCACCAGGATGAGGAAGCCTATATGGTCACCTTCATCTCCCTAATCTGACTCTGACACCTGCATCACATGGCCTTCATGCATGGGTGCCCCTCAACCCACCTGGGACTCTGCACCCACTCGAGGCCTCCACTCTCCTACTTCCCTTCTCTGTTTCAAGTAGATAGATATCTTACTGCCCTCGGGCTCCAACACCTGGCACCAGGCTGCCTCACTACAGGGACTCCATTCTCATTCTGCTCATGATATTACACTAACATCCCCCCCCCTTATGGGGACACCCTCCTCATCCCAGTTAGGTCACTGTCTTACCCAGATGCCCTCCTTGATGACCTCTTGACCACTATGACTCCATACCCCTACCTCTGTAATGACTTTGGGACTCTGTAATGACTTTTGAACTGATTTGTGCAGGAAGAAGGAAGAGAGTGGGAAAAAGGAGGAAGAAGCAGCCCAGCATTGTTCATCTTTTAGTTAATTTTTAATAAAGTAATTTTTCTGAGATTCACTTCCACTTTAGTCTTCGGATAGATCTATTTCTGTCATCATGTCTGTTAAATTTATATTTGCTGGGAGAGCTGCCTAGTCAGGTCATTCCTTATCTATGACGGTTACCATCTCCTCTACCTGAAACATGGTTCACACAGGCCAATACATAACTGAAAATCCCCCTTTCTCATCATTCTTTTCAGTGGGGTTTTCAGCATAATACACAGATATATCTAGCATACCTGGGGGAAGGGCATCTTGCTTCAATACTTGCAACTTCTTTTCCCTGTTTCCTTTTCTCCTCTTCCTAACAGCCCTCTGCTAATCTTGCAAGGTTCATTTAAATGGAACCTCAGTTGCTTTAACTTTCTGCTAGAATTTTTCTCATAGGAAGTACTTCAAATGTCCTAAAGCTCTATGTACCCCAGATCCCAGTAAGAATGGATTATTCACCTCTCTTCAAATGTCCCAAGCTGTTCTACCTATGTGCCTTTATCTGGTCCATCCTCTCACTGCCTCTCCAAAGGTCAAAGCCCTGCATCCTGCAAGGTACATTTCACATGCTACCTCCCATCAAAGCCTTTGCCAATATCCCCAATTAAGGACCCCTACAGAGCTTTGTATGCATCTGTGATATTTAGCCTTTCCTGACATATTCTAAATACCCTTCTTAAGAAGCCAGAAATTAGGGCACCTGGGTGGCTCAGTTGGTTAAGCAACTGCCTTCGGCTCAGGTCATGATCCTGGAGTCCTGAGATTGAGTCCCGCATCAGGCTTCTTGCTCCATGGGGAGTCTGCTTCTCCCTCTGACTTCTCCCCTCTCATGCATTCTCTTGCTCTTTCAAGTAAATAAATAAAATCTTTTTTAAAAAAGCTCCAGAAATTAATTCCTTAGGTACAAGTACCATTAATTTTTCATATCTTTAATTTTCATATCTTTATTCCATATCTACACTCCATATCTTTGTGTGACTTATAGACTATGTGACCATGGAGGACTTGCATGTAGGAGAGGCTCTATATATGTTTAATTGAAGCATAATAAGGGTTTATATATTTTATATTATCTTTTCTTTGCATAGTGCAGTCTTCAAAACAGTTAAAGTTCCTAGTAGTCCTTTCTGGCATGAGACCTAAATTTTCTACTTTATAGAAGAGAAAGATGTTTACTTTTATCATCTAAAGGACAAGAGAGTGAAAATGTTCATTTTTCCAACATGATGCATTAGGTTATATTAGTGTATCAAGAGATAAAATCTACTCTCAAGGCAAATTCATATAGGTCTATGGACACCTGAATTTTTATCCTGCCCAAATGGCATTCTAAGTTTTGAAGTTTTTTTGTTTTGTTTTGGTTTTGGTTTTTTTGGAGATGAAAGCAGAGTTTATTGAAGATATGGAGTGAGCAGATATAGATGGAGTGCTCAGGAGACTTGGAAAGGAAAAAGAGGAGAATGAGTCTCCAGTTTTGAAGTTATTAGATATTGACATTTTCTCTAGAACATATGCACTTACTTTGCATAGTGAATAAAATCATATTTTCACCTGCAGAGAGATGGCCCCAATTCTTCACTCCCCACAGGAATTATGTAACTATAGGAGGAGAACGACCTGCTTCTTTTGTGTTGATCTTAGCCCAGATTCTCATAATCTGTCCCAAAGTAGGGCATTATCAAAAATCTAGGCTAGTTTGTCATATTTTTTTCCTCCATTTAACTGTTTATTGCAAAGGCAATTATCCGATTGTAAACACTTTGACTCAGAGTGTCTTCTAACTCTTTTGCATTATTTTGTGTATAATAATAGCACATTATATGGATATGCAATGAATTATTTCACCAAATTCTCTTAGAGGGCTTTGCTTCCCTAGGCTATCACTACTGATCTTGGTGTATTCAGTAGCCAAAAATATGAACTTTCAGTGTTTTTCTCCTCATGCATGATCCTACCGGTTTTAGACCTCTTCATCCCCACTGATAGACATTGCACCAAGGTTTTAGAGTTGGCAGTTTGAAGAATTTTGAGCTCCTCTTTCTATATCATGCCACAAAGTGGTAAGAATTCTGTGAAGAAAAAAGGGTTGGGGTCCACAAAGAGCTTTCCTGTATACTAAGAGAACTCCTTCTGACAGATACCTGTGGTAGGCTGAATCAAGACACCCTGGAAGACCGTTTTGCCCTAATCCCTGGACTCTGTGAATGTTACCTTGTATGGCAAAAAAGGACTTTGTAGGTGTGCTTGAAGATTTTGAGATGAAGAGATTATTCTGGATTATCTGGGTGGACACTATGTGCAAATACATGTATCCTTTGAATAGGAAGACAGGGAGATTTGACACACAGAAGAAGAGAAGATAATGTGACCATGGAGACAAAGACTGAGTGACAAGCCCACAAGCCAAGGAGTGTTGGTAGCCACTAGAAACTGAAAGAGGTAAGAAACAGACTATCCCTATAGTCTCTGGAGGGAGAACAACCCTGCTTACATCTTTATTCAACCCAGTGGAACTGATAAATTTCTGGCCTCCAGAAATAAGAAAGAATAAATTACTGTCGTTTTTTTTTTTAATTACTGTCGTTTTAAGCCAAGTTAGTGATAATTTGTTACAGCAGCCACAGAAAGCTAGTATATAGACTTTGTGTGGAAGAAGGCAATAAAGAATAAACATAAACTCCATCCTTAAGTACCTATAAATTAAATCAGAAACAATTTGTAAAATATATGACCCAATGGGTGATAAAATGCAAAGATAAATGTCAAAATCAGTAAGTACTGTAGAAATTCAGAAAGGTGAGTAATCTTTAATGAGGAGCTGGAGTAAAATCAGTGGGTTTTACTGTATAGGTAGATTTTGAAGTTAGACACTTGGACAAAAGGAGAGGAGTTTAGATTTCATCCTCTGGGCAGTGAGAATTCAGAAACAAATTCCCTCCTCATTTTATTTCTTTTTGCAGTAGAAAATTAATCTAGGTTTCTCTTAAAACATCTCAGAGACATAAAAGTTAGAATGTAAAATTCCCCTATAATCGCACTACTCCCGGAGAAAAGCTTTGCTAACAACTTGGTATATATTCTTCCAGATTCTTTTCTGTATATATATATAAATTCTTTTCTGTATATATATATATATATATATATATATATATATATATATATATATATATCACCATATATATATATGGTGATATGTTTATATAATCATTACCCAAATGGGATCATGTTGTAAATATTCTTTTGCAACCTGCCATTAAAGATTTTTCAGCAAAATAAAAAGGAAAACTATATTTTAAGATGATTAGTCTTTTGGCAACATGCACGTAGATCTCCGTAATCTGTCCTAATTACAGCATGGACTGTACTGAGAAGAGAAATGGAAAGAGAGAAAGAAAGAGTTAGCTAAAGGTTGTTACAATAATATGGGCAAAAATAAAGGTAGAGTCTGTGGCAATAACCAATAAAGAAAGGGATTCAGAAATTTTTCTAGTACAAGTCAGGAAATATGTATATATATTTCATTTCAAGATCTTGGGCCACATAAATAAAACCTAATTCCTCCTTCTTCCTTTTAGAGAGAGGAAAAACATGAAAGATTCCAATTACCCACATTTGAAGTTAGTCATATGCCCTGATCGTAGTAATAGCAATCCTAAAGGGAAGAAACTGCTTTCTAAGCAGTCATAGTAGGGCTAAGTATTTTTATATGCAGTGATGTGTTTTTTGATTGCAAAAGCATTACATATTTATAAAAGCATTTGTGGAAAACATGGGAAATACTTAAAAGTTTAAAAAAAAATTTCTTTTTTTTTTTAGGTAGGCTCCACGCCCAGCATGGAGCCGAACACAGGGCTTGAACTCACAACCTTGAGACCAAGACCTGAGCTGAGACTGAGTCTGACACTTCACCAGTTGAGCCACCCAGGTGCCCCTAATTATCCTTTTAAAAATCTTTGTTTTGGAGTGCCTTGTCTGGGTGGCTCAGTCAGTTACGTGTCTGCCTTTGGCTCAGATCATGATCTCAGGGTTCTGGGATGGAGCCCCACATGAGGCTCCTTCCTTGAGCGAGGAGCCTGCTTCTCCTTCTCCCTCTGCCTGCCATTCTCCCTGCTTGCGCTCTCTGTCAAATAAATAAATAAAATCTTAAAAGAAAATCTTTGTTTTTCCAAATTGGCATTTTGTTGTTGCTGCTGATTACAACAGTATGATTTCATTATAAAAAATGAAAATGAACGCAGACATATACAAGGTAGAATATTGAACACCTTCTCATAATGTCACCACCCAGAGGTATAGAGAGATGCTGGAACATGCTCACACAGGCTCATTGAGCTAATCGTGTGCATTTCTTCCCAGATCTGTGTTCTATAACTATAGCTTGAAGTCAGCCATGGCAGGAGCATTTACACCATGGAAATTAGCAAATATCACTTATCAAGGCTTTATGTTCTGGAGAGCTGGACGTTAAAATTTTACCATTACGTTACTATGTATTTCTTCCCAGAGATTTTTGTGCATATTGAATATTTGTTTGCAAAAAAAAAAAGAAAATATTCAATTTTCTCTTTTCCCAGATTTTATTAAGCTATAATTGACATGTAACATTGTATAAGTTTAAAGTATACGATGTAATGATTGATATGTGTATGTATAGTAAAATTACTACCATAACAAGGTTGGTTAACCCATACATCAGGTGAGTACTTAATATTTATTCTCTTAGAAAATTTCAAACAAACAATTCAATGTATTTTTAAAAGATTTTATTTTTAGGAACACCTGGGTGGCTCAGTTGATTAAGTGCCTGTCTTTGGCTCAGGTCATGATCCCAGAGTCCTGGGATCGAACTCTGCACTGGGCTCCTTGATCAGTGGTTTTCCCTCTCCCTCTGTGTATGTGCTCTCTCTTTCTCTCTCTCTCTCTCTCTGTCTCAAATAAGTAAATAAATAAATCTTTTTAAAAAAAGATTTTATTTTTAGGGCACCTAGGTGACCCAGTTGGCTAAGCATCTGTCTTCAGCTCAGGTCATGATCTTGGGGTCTTGGAATTGAGCCCTGCATTGTGTTCTCAGTGGGGAGTCTACTTGTCTCTCTGTCCTTCCTCCCATGCCCTCTCTCTCTCTCTCTCTCAAATAAATAAATAAAGACTTGGGGCGCCTGGGTGGCTCAGTGGGTTAAGCCTCTGCCTTTGGCTCAGGTCATGATCTCAGGGTCCTAGGGTCAAGCCCTGCATCAGGTTTTCTGTTCAGTGGGGAGCCTGCTTGCCCCTCTCTTTCTGCCTGCTGCTTGTGATCTCTCTGTCAAATCAATAAATAAAAATTTTTAAAAATTAAAAATAAAAATAAATAAAGACTTTTAAAAAACTATTTTACTTTTAAGTAATCTCTACACCCAAATGTGAGGTTTGAACTCACAACCCTAAGATCAAGAGTTGTATACTCTACCAGCTGAGCCAATCAGATGCTCTTACATTCAATATTTTTGTTAAAGATTTTATTTATTTGTCAGAGAGAGAGCACAAGCAAGGGAGCTGCAGGCAGAGGGAGAAATAGGTTCCCTGCTGAGCAAGGAGCTTCATGTGGGACTTGATCCCAGGACCCTGGGAGATATTTAACCAATTGAGCCACCCAGGTATCCCACAATTCAATATTTTTAACTATAGTCACCATCCTTTACATTACATCCCCAGGACTTATTCATCTTATAAATGGAAATTTGTACCTTTTGATCTCTCCCCCCACCCTTACCCACCTCCCCAGACTCTGGCAGCCATCAGTCTCCTCTGTTTCTAAGCTTCTTCTTCTTCTTCTCCTCCTCCTCCTCCTCTTTCTTTAATGTATAAGGGAGATCATATAGTATTTGTTTTTCTCTGTCTGATTTATTTCAACTTTGCATAATGTCCTTATGTTTCATCCATGTTGGCCATGACGGGATTCCCTTCTTTTTTATGGCTGAATAATAGTCCATTGTATATTTACCACACTTTCTTTATCCATTCATCTGCTGATGGACACAGGCTTTTTTCCCCATGTCTTGGCTACTGTAAATACTGTTGCCGTGGGACGCCTGGGTGGCTCAGTTGGTTGGACGACTGCCTTCGGCTCAGGTCATGATCCCGGAGTCCCGGGATCGAGTCCCACATCGGGCTCCCAGCTCCATGGGGAGTCTGCTTCTCCCTCTGACCTTTCTCCTCGCTTGTGCTCTCTCTCACTGTCTCTCTCTCAAATAAATAAATAAAATCTTTTAAAAAAATACTGTTGCCGTGAATATGGGGGTGCAAACGTCTTTGAGATAGCAATTTCATTTCCTTTGGATATATACCCAGAAGTGGAAATGCTGAATCATATACTAGTTCTATTTTAAATTTTTCGAGGAACCCCCTTACAGTAAAAAAAAAAAAAAAAAAAAAAAAAAAAAAAAATCCTATTTTCTAACTGGTTTTGGCAATCCAACAATATATAATGCTCCCCTCTTAATACACATTCACCTATCTAATCCTTGCCACTTAGTAGTTCACCATATGACTGCATGATAATTCATTTGAATAATCCTCCACAGATGGGTGTTTTGATAGGTTACCATTTTTGGCTATTATAAACAAACTTCCAGTAAACATTTTGTTCATATATATTTGCATATCTGTCATTTTCTCGGGATAAATATCTAAACATGGAAATGTTGACTCAAAGTGTATACACCCATTTACAATTTAAATAGATGATACCAAATTGCCCTTTCAGAAGGTTGTCTTATTTTTATAGTACCTTCACCAGTATCTGACAATGCCCTGAAAAACATAATTTAAATGATTGCATAGGATTTCAGTTTATGGATGTCTGATAATTTATTTGATCCATTCCCTACTATGGTGTTTCCAGTATTTCTCATTTCTATAAATAATGCTATAATACAGGGGCGCCTGGGTGGCTCAGTGGGTTAAAGCCTCTGCCTTTGGCTCAGGTCATGATCCCAGGGTCCTGGGATCGAGCCCTACATCGGGCTCTCTGCTCAGTGGGGAGCCTGCCTCCCCCCCCACTGCCTGCCTCCCTGCCTACTTGTGATCTCTGTCAAATAAATAAATAAAATCTTAAAAAAGTTCTAATAATGCTATAATACATACCCTTGAACATTGTCATGCAAATTTCTTATTTTCCCAAGATAAAATCTTGATATGGAATTACAGAGTCAAAGGTAAGAATATGTTTATGATATTCTGATACATATTATCAGATTCAGGCCAGTTTTGAAACTTAAGGTTTTTAAGAATCTACTTCCTGCTGAAAAGAAAAAAAATACTTCTAATGACTATGACTACTATTGTTTTTAGAAATAAAGTCTCATGGCTCTCAAATACCTTTACACTATTTTCCCTTTAGTTTCTTCTTTAGCATTTTAGACCCAGGATTTTACCTTATTCCCCCTTCCAAATTTTGTTTCTGTGTTAAATGGCAGATAAAAAGTAGGCATATGTGTGTTAGCAAGTTGGAAAATTAAAGGGACACATACATCAACAGGAATCATCATCAACATAAAATGTCACCCATTTATGGGATTAACTCTGCCTGTCATTTCCTTAATGAATAAGAAAATAAACTGCAGTCAAGGAAATAAAATCTTTACTGGATTCCAGGAATATTTCAAGAAAAAAAATTGAAATTTCCCAAAAAGTAATAGTTACTTTATTCAAATGTATCACTTTATCAATAGATACATAATAATCAGATACAGAAAGAATTTTCTTGGTGTTTACCAGTGTTAAGAGTACTGCTTTTTTTTTTTTAATTAGGAAAAACAGAGAAACCAAATAGGTAAATATTTCTAAATGTTGTTAAAGGAAGTGTTTTTATGATTATCTAAAGTTAATGTTTTTCAGATGTCTCTCTCTCTCTCTTTTTTTTTTTTTTTTTTTTTTTGACAGACAGAGATCACAAGTAGGCAGAGAGGCAGGCAGAGAGAGAGCGTATGCTGGAAGCAGGCTCCCTACTCAGCAGAGAGCCCGATGCGGGGCTCCATTCCAGGACCCCGAGATCATGACCTGAGCCGGAGGCAGAGGCTTTAACCCTCTGAGCCACCCAGGTGTCCCCACATCTCTTCTTCATGCCACTCTTCCTCCACTAACCAATTATTAAGGAAAAGCTGATAAGGGTGTGTGTGTGTGTGTGTGTGCAACGCACCTCATTTTGCTGATGAATGAGGTCTCTCCAGGGTATACCATCACCATCTTGTGGCCTTTTGCCATATTACTGCTAAGGGTTTTAATACGGGAATTTAATAATTGCAATTGCAAGTGGGAAATACAGTGTATCTCCTTTTGGTAATCCATCTGCAGATTATAGAAAGTATGTTGAGACCCAGATACAGCCTGCATGCCAGGATCTCCCATTTTACAGTGAGATGATATCTTTGCATTTGTACTGTGTTCTCACCTGATTCTAAAAGAACCAATTGAATAAGGAAATCCAGTGAAGAGATTGATTAGCTTTATTGTAAAGTCACGTTTTCCGTTTTGTTTTAGGTTTGCGCCGAATCTGTTTTACTGGTTTCCTTTTGATTTGTAAAAATACTGGTGGGCAGGGTAGTTGGTACGTCTCTTACCTTTTTTTGTCTGTCTCTTCCGTTATAACGTTGGCAGTGCTTTCCTACTTTTGTTTTGATATTCTCCCTACCTTTGTACTGTTTTATTCTGTTCTTTAAAAAGAATTCTCCCCCCCACCCCCCGCCCCATTCTCTTCTCTTGTGGATGGTTCCTCCTTTCCCTTTGTCTCTATAATCTATTTCTCCTTATTTCTCCTTCCTTGTGCTTCTCATTTTGCTTCTTTGGTATCCTTGCCGCATATGGCTTTACTTACTCAGTTTCCTCTATTAACACCCACAAGCACAGGGCCCCGCCTCCTCCTTCCCGGTCCTTCTTTCTTTGTTCCTTCTAACTCCTTCCCTCAATAGGTAGTCGGTGTTCTGGCTCTTCTGGTGTAGAGTGCATCAACCTCTTGTGTTTGCTGCATAGGTCTTTTAAGGACATAGCTCCCTGGTAACCCCGAAGCTTCAGGGAGAAACTTAAATCCTACCTATTCAAGGAAGCCACTCTCTAAATCAACTGAGATTCAAGAGTGAAGGTTTCGAAAGGGCAACCTTTGCTTCAGTCCTAAGAAATGAATCATTACCTGACTCATTTTTCTTCCTTTTTTTTCCCTCAACGTAAGGCAAATTTTCATAAGAAGTAAACTGGGACAAGTTACAAGCTTGTATTTGCTGTCCAAACTCTCATTTGCATAGGGAACAGTTACTGACTAGTGCTTTGGAGTTAACGATGGAATCTTACAAAAGTGAGTTAGATTAACGATGCTGAGAGGAAAGAGATTTGGGAGAAGGGCTGTTACCATTTTGGAAAACAGGTTATTTTATTTTATTATGAGATGTATATTTCTGTCTTCTTCTTGGTAGCCTGAAAACTCTTCCATGAGGTAATTAGTTTTACATTCCAATAACTTTTTTTTTTTTTAAGAGAGGAAGAGACTGAGGGTGGGGGGAGCATGGATGGAGAGGGAGGGAAAGGGAGAATCTTAAGCAGGCTCCATAGCCAGCAGGGAGCCCAACTTGAGACTTGACCTTATAGGGCAGAGATCATGACCTGCTCAGCAGGCGGGAAGCCTGCTTCTCCTTTCCCACTCCCCCTGCTTGTGTTCTTTCTTTAGCTCTCCCTTTGTCAAATAAATAAAATCTTGGGGGGGAAAAAAAGAAAGAAAGAAAAAAGAAAAGTACACAGTGTAAAGTGAGGTTTCTCTTCTCTCCACCAGTCCCCTAGCTTCTCGCCTATGTTTCAGCTTCTGTTGCAGTCTTCTAGAGACAGGGTATCCATTTACATGTTGCACACACACATTTAAAATTTGATGGTACCTTTATACACACCCTATTCAGAATGTTTTTTTCCTCTGAACTCAAATGTCTTGAATCTTTCCATATTAAAACATAAAAATAGTCTCCACTAAAATTAAGAGTGTGTGTGTGACATTTTAAAAGTCCAATAGTACTACTAAACTCAGTGTTTACATAATTATTACCAAGCTAATCTTATTAGCTATGTAACCAAGGGCAAAGCTACTTAGGTTCTCTGTGTTTCCTTCAGGTTCCTTATGTATAAAATAAGAATATAATAGGATTGAATACTTAGTTCTGGCCCAGAAACCCTTATTCACAATCCTGAAAACCAAAAAGCTCAGAAATGGAAAGTATGTAACATTTGGTGGCAAATGCTTCCTGGAACTGACTTAAAGATGCTTAAAGTTCTTTTTATCCCTCTCAGTTTGGATTTTTGTACACTTTACCATAGAAATTTAATTTTGAGTTAGGATATTCCTTAGACATAATTGGATGTGTTGAGTAATAAAGATTATATATGTGCTCCATTTCCTTTCTAAAATGTGGGAAAGTATCTGAATTTTGAAACATATATGGCTCTAAGAGTTTCAGATAAAAGACTGTGGACCTATATAAAAAGTACTCAAAACCATACCTAGCACAAGTCATAGGTATTATGTGTTATCTGTTTTAATTCTTACCAGTTGAGCTACATCGCTCTCTGTATGTACATTCATTTTCTTTTTCTTGGAGGTAATAATTGTCTTGGTTTTCTGTTTGCTTAGTTTTAATGTGTCAGGTACAAATTTTTATATATGAATTATAGAAAAATACCCATTCAAAATATTTAAACACATCAGATATAAATATACAAAACTGAAAGTGTATTTATTCATAAATTTATTAGTTTATTCCTATATTGTGTCGCATCCTCCACCAAAATGCAAGTTTCTGAGAACAGATGCTTGTCTATTTTGTTCTCTGTTGTATCTCAAGTGCCTACAATAGTTTCTTGCATAGAGAAGGCACTTAAATCCCTACTGATGCGTGAATCTAGCAGGTATTCTATTAGCTTCATTTTCTTTTCAGGCTGTTCTCTCTTGGAGCCTTCTGTCCTCTTGCTCCATTCAGGACCAGCAGCCTTCTAGGATAATAGGGATTCTTTTTGCCTCTTTCTTTCCTCTTTCCTTTTTCTTTCTTTCTTTCTTCCTAAAGTAGGCTCTACACCCAACATGGGGCTTGAACTCATGACCCTGAGATCAAGACCTGAAATCAAGAGTCGGTCGCTCCACTGACTGAGCCACCCAAGCGCCCTAACTTTTGCCTCTTTCCAATATTTTCTTTTTCCCTAAAACTTTCTCTTCCTTGTTTAGTTCTTCATTTTGGAGGGTCACAATTCATAGATTGTAAAATGTTTTAGTAACTCTTCCAATTGCTATTTCTTTCTTTTTTTTTTTTTTTTAAAGATTTTATTTATTTATTTGTCAGAGAGAGAGGGAGAGAGAGCAAGCGAGCACAGGCAGACAGAGTGGCAGGCAGAGGCAGAGGGAGAAGCAGGCTCCCTGCCGAGCAAGGAGCCCGATGTGGGACTCGATCCCAGGACGCTGGTATCATGACCTGAGCTGAAGGCAGCCGCTCAACCAACTGAGCCACCCAGGCGTCCCCAATTGCTATTTCTATATAACAAACCACTTCAAAACATAGTGGTACTCTGCTGCAACGCCCACTCATTGTATTCTAGATTGTGTGAGATAGGAATTTCAGAAAGTTTCAGCTGGGCATTGGTGGCCTGGGGTCTCTCACTGAGGTTGTATTCAGATGGAGCTTGAACCGCAGGAAGTCTACAGCAGCTAAGGGCTGGTTAGGTCTCTCTCTCTCTCTTTAAGGTATTTCTTTGTTATTAAGAGACTCTCCTGGGGTCCCTGGGTGGCTCAGTGGGTTAAAGCCTCTGCCTTCGGATCAGGTCATGATCTCAGGGTCCTGGGATTGAGCCCCGCATTGGGCTCTCTGCTCAGCAGGGAACCTGCTTCCCCCCCCCCCCCACGCCTCTCTGCCTACTTGTGATCTCTGTCAGTCAAATAAATAAATAAATAAAATCTTTTTTTTAAAAAAGGAGAGAGACTCACCTTTTGGTCTCTGTGTGTCTAGTTTGGGCTTCTTCATAGCATGGCAGCCTCAGGGCAGTTAGACTGCTTACATAGAGGCTGGCTTACATAGAATTTCATTATTCTTGCCTTGTATTTAATGATAGATTGGTGGGTATAGAATTTGAGAATGGATCGTTTCCCATCAGGATTTTGTTTCCTAACTTTCAGAAGCATTGTTGAGAAGTCCAATCTCATTTTAATCCCAGATCCTTTCTATGTCAGCTGATAAATATTCTCTTTATCTACAGTGTTCTGGAACTTCATGTATATCAGGGAATAGATTTGATTATACTAATGGAAGTTTTACTTGGTTGAATTTTACATTCTGCTCAATTTTATATCCTGAAAACTGGGTTCCTTCCCATTACTTCAGTAATCTAGCTTGAATCAACCTGAGTCCACTGTGACTGCTTTAACAAAATACCACAAGACTGGGGAGCTCGTACTAACAGAAATTTTTTTCTCATAGTTCTGGAAGTTGGGAGGTCCAAGATCAAGGTGCCAGCATGACTGTGTTCTGGTGAGAGGCTTCTTTTCTTCCTGGTTCATGGCCAGGACCTCCTTGCTGTGTCCTCACATGTTGGAAATAGCTAGGGAGTTCAGTGGGGCCTCTTTTATAAGAATACTAATCCTACTCATGAGGGCTCCACCCTCATGACCTAACCACCTCCCAAACTTCCCTGGCATCCTCTTAATATCATCACTTTGTCATTAGGATTTCAACATGAATTTTAAGGGGACACAGACATTCAGACCAAGAGACCTTTCCTGACTAACCACCATTCATGTTGGTAATTTTCTGACTTTCCATTCTTCAGCGCCTATATGTAAAGTTTTGTTTTGTTTTGTTTTTTAAAGATTTTATTTATTTATTTGAGAGAGAGGCAGTGAGAGAGAGCATGAGTGAGGAGAAGGTCAGAAGGAGAAGCAGACTCCCCATGGAGCTGGGAGCCCGATGCGGGACTCGATCCCGGGACTCCGGGATCATGACCTGAGCCGAAGACAGTCGTCCAACCAACTGAGCCACCCAGGCGTCCCACGTTTTGTTTTTCAAGATTTATTTATTCGAGAGGGAGAGAGACAGAGAGAGGAAAGGGGGGAGGGAGAGGCTAGAAGGACAGGGAGAATCTCAAGCAGACTGTGTACACACCATGGAGATGGACACAAGGCTGGCTCTCAGGACCCTGAGATCACAACTTGAGCAGAAACCAAGAGTCTGGCACTCAATGGGCTGCACTACCCAGGCGCCCCAAACTATACATGTTTTATAATTTACTTCTTTTTTTTTTAAAGATTTTTAATTTATTTGTCAGAGAGAGAGCGAGCACAGGCAGACAGAGTGGCAGGCAGAGGGAGAAGCAGGCTCCCCGCCGAGCAAGGAGCCCGATGTGGGACTTGATCCCAGGACGCCAGGATCATGACCTGAGCCGAAGGCAGCGGCTCAACCAACTGAGCCACTCAGGAGTCCCTATAATTTACTTCTAAAACTTAAATTCCCCAGATGTTTAGCCTATATGTTTCATTTCCTTCAAACTCATTTATTTTTATAAATTAAAAAATATATAAATATTATATATACATATAAAGAAACTATGTTTGCTCTTATTTTTTACATCCCTATAGCACCGACTGCAGGACCCCCATTCAGTAAAGAATTGAATAAAGGCAGTCTATGAGTGAATACTCCACATCTTCCAAGAAATGAGCTGCCCCAGGGACACCTCAGCAGCTCACTCCTTAAGCATCTGCCTTCAGCTCAGGTCATGATCACAGGTTCCCCAGATTGGAGCCTGCTTCCTTCCTCTCTCTCTGCCTACCTTTTGTGTCAAATAAATAAATAAAATCTTAGAAAGAGAGAGAGAGAGAGAGAGGAAGAAAGAAGCTGCCCCATTGTTGACTTACTGCTATAGGCAGAAACTTAGCACTTCTTTCTTCCTCTTTAGCTCAGATCAACCTGTCCCTTTTAAAGGCTAGCTCCTTCCACAATACTCAGAAATAAGTCACATGATCCTCCTGTGGCACAGCAGTTTACCATAAACGGAGTGAAATTTCAATTAATGCATTGTTTAATCAAGCTGTTGTTTTCCTTCTAAGTCTTTAAGATGTTGTACTGTTTTGCAACTTGATGTTAGCTATATTTTATAAATCTTGAAGGTATTGCTACCTTGTAAAAATGTTTGTAATGATACAATAATTGTGTTGTGTTATATAATCAACCTGGTTGAATCTCTGTTCTTTGGGGATATTGTAGTGTCTCAAATGTCACAATTTTGAGGATCTATCTTCACCGCACAAGGCAGAAAACAGGGAAAAAGAGACAACCTCTTAAAAAATTTGGAAACAAGGTAAGGCTGCTCTGCAGTTCTTTTATTTAATCACACATCAAACAGATGAAGTTCTCTATCTCTGGAAGCAAATCAAGAGATAAACTTAACACCCAAATTTAAATGAGTCAAACACAAGCTCAATAGGATGAACTTCTCTGTCTTTGGCAGTAAGTGGAAAGATTATTTTAATACTCTAAACATCAGCGAAAGTGACCTGAGAGTAGCCTCAGGTAAGCAGTACATCAATGATTGTGATTGATTTGGCTAAAATCTAACTGAATATATTGAATTCTGTACTAAGAAAGACAATGAATAGAAGAACAATGATCAGCATAAAGTATAACAAAACAACAACAAAAAAAGTACTAGAAGTTATTTGTTTTGCAATAGTCATATGAAATAAACACAAATTCTGTTAGTCATGAATATAGTCATGGTAATTCAGTAGGCCTCACTATAATTCAATTTGTTGAGATTTAATAAATGCATTTTTCAAAGATAGTACTCTGAATGAAAATGAAATCGAATCACAATCAAATACTTATCTTTCCAGTTGTCAGAAAGTTTTAAAGTGATCCCATCTACCCAGTCTTACATTTTCCACTTTATATACAACAGCTCTAAGATTGATAACATACCAGGTCCCACCTCTTGCCTATTTGAACCCTGTCAGGCACTCTTTTTTTTTTTTTTTTTAAGATTTTATTTATGTATTTGACAGACAGAGATCACAAGTAGGCAGAGAGGCAGGCAGAGAGAATGGAGGAAGCAGGCTCCCCAAGTTGCAGAGAGTCCGACGCGGGGCTTGATCTCAGGACTCTGGGATCATGACCTGAGCCGAAGGCACAGGCTTTAACCCACTGAGCCATCCAGGCGCCCCCCTGTCAGGCACTCTTATTTGCAACAAAAACGTACCTCATAATCTCCAAACTAAAAATCCATTGTTGCCTGTCCAACATGAAAACTCTTATATGAGACTAATTAGATAATAATTTAACACAAGATGTACATTTTTAAAAACCACAATATAAGCTTTCTAAAAAAGACCTAATCTTTAACATGTGCAAGTCACTTCATTACCTTAAGCTTCTACGAAGAGGGTTTACCTAGCACTAACTTATTATGAAAATTATCTTACAGTCTGATTTTATAGCGTACAATTATAGCCACATTTCCTACCAAAATAAAACTTTGCCAGCAAAATAAACACAGTGGGGACGCCTGGGTGGCTCAGTTGGTTGGGCGGCTGCCTTCGGCTCAGGTCATGATCCCAGCGTCCTGGGATCGAGTCCCACATCGGGCTCCTTGCTCAGCAGGGAGCCTGCTTCTCCCTCTACCTCTGCCTGCCTGTGCTCACTCTCTCTGACAAATAAATAAAAATCTTAAAAAAAAAAAATAAATAAACACGGTGGAACCCTCTGAACAGTTTTTCTAGGGGCAGGTTGCAATCCATTAGTAAATCATGAAAGCAATGTAGTGGGAGCACTACTTCTCAGACTGTATTTTGGTGGTAAAGGAAGTATTGTTTTGTGAAATACTTATTTCATTTTATCAATTAAGTGTGTACTGTGTTGAGATGGAAAATTTTTTGAGATACACTGCTCTACAGCTGCAGTTTTCAGCAAGTGGTTTGAGGAAGACTCTTTCAAGAAGGCTGAGAGATCCTCCCTCTCCTTAATTACACATATCTGTATGAGGCCAGATTTTCTTCATCCAAATGCTTCAACCAAATCATTTCTCAGCAGACTGAATGTAGAAGCAGCTATGAGAATTGAGCTGTTTTCTTTAAAGTCAGACATTAAAGATATTTTAAAAACTGTAAAACGACTCCACTCTGCTAATTTTTTTGTTTCATAAAGAATATTTTAAAATGCTATTTATGTTAATGTTTGTTATTTAAACACTTTGAATTTAAACTTAATATTTGAATGTATTTACTTTAATTGCTTTAATTACTAATACGGTAAATAGCAATTGGTAGAACCTACACGAAAAGCACTTTGGCGCTCTCAACATTTTGAGGCCAATATGGTCAATATGAAACAAAGGACTTCAGGCCCGAATCCTGGCAGTTTTAACTCGGTCTGAGGGCCCTTCAGCAGAGCGCCTCGAGCACCACCCACTCCGCGGACACCCAGACGGGGGACGCCCCACCCTCGGCGAGGGTCCCTGCAAACAGAAACAGATATCGACGAAAAGGCGGGACTTGTCCCCTGTGTGGACGTTTAACAGTGAACGAGGGTAGGTTCCAATTGCAGAGGAAACCAGGTCTCAAGAGGAAAGCAGCCTTTTAGCGAATCTTTGCGACACTGTCGCGTTTCGTTGGTTCCGTGCCGTAAAAACAGTCGCGGAGCCGCCCCCAGCCGAGGCAGAGGCAGACGTGCGGGGCAATGGCGGATATGGAGGACCTCTTTGGGAGCGACGCCGACAGCGATGCTGAGCGTAAAGGTGGGATCGGTTGGGCTTCAGGGGAGGGGGTGCGTGTAGGGGCTTTGCGGCGGGATCCCGACGGCGGTCCAGTTCCGGGTCTGCGAGCCCTCGGGCACTGCGGGCCAGTGGTGCCGCTTCCTCCACTCCTTCCTCAGCGCCCCCTGCACTCCCGGCGGTACCAGCCTCCCAGGGCTGGCGGGACTGGAGGGACAAACAGCGTGAGCCTCGGGGTTCTTGGTGTGCGTGGAGCATGCGGTGCCTGGGAGCGTGTGGGGCGGAGGGGGGCGCGGGGCAGGGGTGGCGGCGCGGGCGAACCTGCGCAGCCCGCGTAGGAACCTTGGGGTCCTGCTCCGTCCTGTCTTGCACAGGCTAGCGCAAGTAAGGGCTCTTGGTGAATGAATGGGCATGGGGTGCTCGGGAACACCGGGACGAGATGGATGGATTTACAGAGGGGTTCGGGAAAGCCACCTGCTTGAAGCCAGGGTGTGGCGTGGTGCGGAGTTTGAAATGTCTGGGGTGAGGAAGACTGGCGGGATACCGCGATCGAGCTTACAAAGGCGTTACGCACCGGAGACAACGTGTCTTCTGAGAGCCTGTGCAGAAACTGGAATTTCTTGAGTCTGTGGTATTAGGTTGGAGAGCGTATGGGGGATCAGCGTTTGATTTGGAGAGATAAAGGATTTGTTGATGAAATGATTACTGGTGCATGGAAATATTTCTGCCATAAAGACCGTAGATAGTTTGAGTTTGAAATATGAATGGGAGTTATTTGAAGTAAGAATGGCTCCAAGATCCAAGTTCAGAATTCTTGCAACCTTCCAGGCTCAAAGTAACGTATCTACTCTTTCCCTTAGCAAAATGCGTTATTGGGGTTGCTCTTTTTTCTCTAACTCTTATTTATTTTTAAGAGTGTAGTGAAGGGAGTACTAGGTGGAAATGTAAAGTGAGGGCTCTATGGAGATGGGGGTCTGGGAGGTTCTAGTAAGGATGAATCCGGAAGTATAGAGTCCTGTGTACTAACTCTTGTTCCATTATCTTTGCTAATGTTTTCATTTCCCCCCTTATTGTTACTTGTCTGTATCCCATTTGCCTTTCAAGGCACAGTTTTATGTGAGCTCTCCCGTGACTCACTGTTAGGAAGTTCATTCAATAAATATGCATTGAGCCCCCTATCATGTTCCAGCACTTTGCTAGATTTTGGGGATAGAATGATGAAAAGATTGTCTCCCGTTGCCCCACCGGCTTACCTGGATGTTTAGTACTATTTGATAAGTACTTGGATGGGTGGAAGCAATGGGTTTAGTAAGTGTACCCTGCACTTTCTCCTAGTGAAAACTCAGTGTATGGGGAAGTGACATATGGAGATGGTTGCTTCTCTGGCCTTTCTATTTTACTTTCTTGTGAGTCTGTTGCTGCTTTTTTCCATGTTGTCATTAGATAATAGGATGCTATAGGATTTACTTCTAAATCTGTTCTTGAAGGTTGCTCTTTGATCTTGAAGGTAGTATGGATGTGGCAGGGTAATTCCTGTTAGGTCTAACCCATTTCATTATGTCCTTGCACTAAGAGCTGGAAAATAACTACACCTGACAAACTTTTTGCCATAGCAATGGGTAGAATCTCTACCTAGGCCCAACGTGTTTCTTTTAAGTATAATTGTGCCCGGTGTCTTTAATTTTTTTCAACAATGTTTTGTAACTTTAATTGTATAAATCTTGCACCTCCTGAGTTAAATTTATTCCTAAGTATTTTATTCTTTTGGATACTATTGCAGGCGAAGTTGTTACCTTAATTTCATTTTTGGATTATTCATTGTTAGTGTATAGAAATACAACTGATTTTCTTGTATCTTGCAACCTTGCTGACTGTATTAGCTGTAATTGTTTTGTGTGTGCGTGTGCGTGCGCATTCTTTCGGATTTTCTGCATATGAGATCATGGCTTCTATAAATAGGGATTGTTTTAAGTTTTTTCTAATTTGGATGGTTTTCTTTTTCTTGCCTAATTGCCCCAGCTATGACTTTTTGTACAGTGTTGAATAGAAGTTGTGAGAATGGACATCCCAGTCTTGTGGAGAAAGCATCCGTGCTATCACAATTACTTATATTAGCTGTGGGTTTTTGTAGATGCCCTTTATCAGGCTGAGGAAATTCCCTTTGGTTCCTAGTCTGTTGAGTAGTTTTATCATGAAAGGGTGTTGGATTTTGTCAGGTGCCTTTTCTGCATCAATTAAGATGCTCACTTTCCTTTATTCTGGTAGTATGGTCATATTAATGTTGGACCACCATTGTATTCCTAGGCTAACTCCCACTTGGTCATGGTGCATATCCTTTTAATATGCTGCTGGGTTCAGTTTCTTAGTATTTTGTTTAGTATTTTTGCATTTGTATTCGTAAGAGGTATTGGTCTGTAGTTTTCTTTTTGTGTGACATCTTTAGAATGAGTTAGGAGGTGTTCCCTTTGCTTCAAGTTTTTGGGAGACTTTGAGGATAGGCATTAATTCTTTAAACATTTGGTAGGATTCACCAGTGAAACCACCTGGTCCTGGGCATTTCTTTGTTGGATTTTTTTTCTTTCTCTCTGTTTTTTAAGTGGGCTCCACACCCAACATGGGGCCTGAACTCAGGACCTTGAAATCAAGAGTCACATGCTCTGCCAATTGAGCCAGCCAGGTGCCCCATGTTTGTTGGAAATTTTTTGATTACTGATTCAAACCCTACTTGTTATAGGTCATTTCAGATTTTGTATTTTGTCTTGAATCAGTTTTGGTAGTTTTGGTAGTCTTTTTTCTAGAAATTAATCCATTTCATCTAAATCATCTAATAAGCTGGCATGGAATTGTTTATAGTATTTTCTTTTAATCCTTATTTCTATAAGGTTGGTACTAATGTCACTGTTATCAGTAATTTGAGTCATCTTTTTTTCTTGGTCTGTCTGGCTAAAGGTTTGTCAGTTTTGTTATTATTTCAAAGCACAGACTTTTTGTTTCATTGATTCTTTTATTTTTCTCTTCTCAATTTCATTTATTTCTACTCTAATCTTTATTTATTTTTTTTCCTTCTGCTTGCTTTGGGTTTAGTTTTTATCTAGTTCCTTAAAGTGAAAGGTTAGGTTATCAGTCTGAAAATCTTTCTTTCTTTCTTTCTGCTCTACGCCCAACATGGGGCTTAAACTCAAAACTCCGAGATCAAGAGTTGCATGCTCTACCGACTAAGCTGGCCAGGCTCCCCTTTTCTTTTTTAATGTAGGTGTTTACAACTACAGATTTTCCTTTTAGCACTGTTTTTTCTATATCCCTTACCTTTTGGTATCCTGTATTTTCATTAT
Organism: Mellivora capensis; assembly: GCA_004024625.1. Taxonomy (NCBI): domain Eukaryota; kingdom Metazoa; phylum Chordata; class Mammalia; order Carnivora; family Mustelidae; genus Mellivora; species Mellivora capensis. The sequence continues at coordinate 184,670 of PISX010000709.1, read as the reverse complement.
CTGAAAATATTCTTAATTTCCATTGTGATTTCTTCTTTGAGCCCTTGGTTGTTTGAGTGCATTGTACAATTTCTGTATATTTGTTCATTTTCCATATTTGCCTTTGGTACTGAATTCAGTTTCATTCAATTGTAGTCAGAAAAGATACAGCCTTCTTCAATTTATTAAGATTTGTTTTGGGTCCTAACTTAGGGTCTATCCTAGAGAATGTTTGATGTGCACTTGCGGCGAAGAATGTATACTCTGGTGGTGGTGGAGTGTTCTGTTGATGTCTGTATGTCTGTTTGGTTCCTCCATTTCCTCATTGATCTTCCTTCTAGTTCTGGCTTTTACTGTAAGTGGGGTATTGAAGTTTCCAACTAAAGATTCTATTTGTGTATTTGACAGAGACACAGCGAGAGAGGGAACACAAACAGGGAGAGGAAGAGGGAGAAGCAAGCTTCCCGCCTAGCAGGGAACCCAGTGTGGGGCTCAGCCCCAGGACTCTAGGATCAAGACCTGAGCTAAAAGCAGATGCTTAACGACTGAACCACCCAGGCGCCCCAAATAAAAAAAATCTTAAAAAAAAAAAAGGTTTATTTTGTCTGATATTAGTATGATCACTATAGCTCTCTTTTGGTTGTTTTTTACATGAAATATCTTTTTCCATCTTTTCACTTTCAACCTATTTGGGTATGTGGGTTTTTTTTTTTTTAATTTTTTATTTATTTGACAGAGAGAGATCACAAGTAGGCAGAGAGGCAGGCAGAGAGAGAGGAGGAAGCAGGCTCCCTGCTGAGCAGAGAGCCTCCGATGTGGGGCTCCTTCCCAGGACCCTGAGATCATGACCCGAGCCGAAGGCAGAGGCTCAACCCACTGAGCCACCCAGGCGCCCCCGGGTATATGGTTCTTAAGTGAGACCCTTGTAGAAAGCATATACATGGATCACTTTTAAAATTCTGCAATTTCTGCCTTTTCATTGGAGAAGCTAATCTATTTTCATTTAAAATGACTACTGATAAGGACTAATGCTATATATTTTTTTTTTCTTAAGATTTTATTTACTTATTTGAGAGCGAGAAAACACAAGGGAGCAGAGGGAGAGGGAGAAACAGACTCTGCTGAGCAGGGAGCCCCACACAGGGCTGAATCCCAGTACCCCGGGATCATGACCTGAGCCAAAGGCAGACACTTAACTGACTGAGCCACTCACGTGCCCCCATTTTACTATTTTTTTTTTTTTTAAAGATTTTATTTATTTATTTGACAGACAGAGACCACAAGCAGACAGAGAGTCAGGCAGAGAGAGAGGAGGAAGCAGGCTCCTCACTGAGCAGAGAGCCCGATGTGGGGCTCGATCCCAGGACGCCGGGATCATGACCTGAGCTGAAGGCAGAGGCTTTAACCCACTAAGCCACTCAGGCGCCCCCCCATTTTACTATTTTCTATAGGTCATATCTTTTTTGTTCCTCAGTTCCTATATTATTGTTGTCTTTTAAGACTGATTCTCTTTTAGGGTACTGTTGATTTCCTTCCTGTTTCTTTTTTTCTTTCTTTTTTTTTGTATAGTTTTTACTTTTCTTAGCAGTTACTTTGGTGATAACAGTTAACATTTTAATTTATAATAATCTATTTTGGATTAATGCCAACTTTATTTTAGTAGTATACAGAAACATTTTTTCTCTACAGTTTACTCTCTCTTGCCCTTATGTTGTTATTGTCACAAATTACATCTATATACATTGTCTTCTCAGTGATGTGGTTTTATAATTATTGTTTCATGTTACTGTGTTTTAAACCTAATCAAAAAAGGAGTTACCAGAAATACATTGATGTTGACTTATAATTACCTATTTAGTTACCTTTACTGTTGTTCTTTATTTCCGCATGTGGATTCAAATTACTGTCTGTTGTCCTTTCTTTTCAGCTAGAAAGGCTTCCTTTAGGAGGCAGGGCTACTAGCAACCAACTGTTTTTATCTGGGAATGTGTTAATTTTGCCAGTTTGTTTTTATTGAGGTGAAACTCCTATAACATAAAAGTAATTGTTTTAAAGTGAGCAATTCCGTGATATTTAGTACATTTACAGAGTTTCTATCTTTTGACTGTTTGAATAGTGCTGCTGTGAACATTTGTGTACAAGTATTTGAGTGCCTGTTTGCAGTTTTCCTGAATATATACACAGGGTTGGAATTGCTGAGTCTTACGGTAATTCTTTAACTTTCTGAGGAGCAAGTAAGTAAACCATTTTCCATAGCAGCTGGACCATTTTACGTTACTACCAGCAATGTTCGAGGGTCTCATTTTTTTTTTTTTTTTTTTTAAGTAGGCTCTATGCCCAGCATGGAGCCCAACACAGGGCTTGAACTCATCACCCTGAGATAAAGACCTGAGCTGAGATCAGGAGTTGGACTCAACCCACTGGGTCACCCAGGCACATGCATACTTTTTCTTTTTTTAATGTAGCCATCCCTGTTGGTGTTAAGTGGTATCTCATTGTGGTTTCAATTTGCATTTCCTAATGGCTAAGGTTGTGAAGCAACTTTTCATGTGCTCATTGGCTATTTGTATATCTAGCTTTGGAGAAATGTCATTTCAAGTCCTTTGACTATTTTTTTTTAAACATTAATTTTATTTATTTGGGTGGGGGAGAGAGAGAGGGAGAGTGAGCACAAGAAGGGGGAGGGTCAGAGGGAGAAGCAGACTTCCTGCTGAGCAGGGAACCTGATGTGGGACTCAGTCCTGGGACTCCAGGATTATGATTGGAGCTGAAAGCAGTCGCTTAACCAACTGAGCTACCCGGGCACCCTCTTTTGTCCGTTTTTTAAATTGGGTTGCCTTTTGTTGAGTTGTAAACATTCTTTAAATATTCTGTATACTACACACTTAGCAGATGTGTGGTTTGCAAATATTTCCCCCATTTTTTAAATTGTTTTTTTCACTCTTTTTTAAAAAATTTTTTTTTAAGATTTTTTTTTTTTTTAGATTTTATTTATTTATTTGACAGACAAAGATCACAAGTAGGCAGAGAGGCAGGCAGAGAGAGAGGGGAAAGCAGGCTCCCTGCTGAGCAGAGAGCCTGATGCGGGACTCAATCCCAGGACCTTGAGATCATGACCTGAGCCGAAGGCAGCGGCTTAACCCACTGAGCCACCCAGGCGCCCGTTTTTTTAAGATTTTATTTATTTATTTGACAGAGATCACAAGTAGGCAGAAAGACAGGCAGAGAGAGATGGGGAAGCAGGCTCACTGCTGAGCAGAGAGCCCGATGCGGGGCTCTATCCCAGGACTCTGAGATCATGACCTGAGCCGAAGGCAGAGGCTTTAACCCACTGAGCCACCCAGGTGTCCTTTTTTTTCACTTTCTTGGTGTCTTTTGTTGCATAGAAGGTTTTCATTTTGAAAAAGTCCAATTTATCTATTTCTTATGTCAGTCATATTACTTTCATTCTCATGTATAGTTTTGCTGGGAATAGAATTCTTGGTTTACAGTCTTTCTTTTAGCACTTTGAATATGTCATGATTTTGATGAGAAGTCATTGTTATCCAGGATTCCTTGTGTGGGACAAGTTGCTTTTCTTGATGCTTTCAGCATTTTTTTTTCCCCTGGTCTTTGTCTTTAACAGTTTGATAATGAGGTATATAGGTGTGGATCTCTTTAACTTTATCCTGTTTTGCACTGACTGAGGTTTTTTAAATGTCTTTCATCACATTTGGGATGTGTTTGGCCATTATTTCTTCAAATAATCTTTCTGCCCTTTCTCTTCTTCAGGGACTCCCTTTATGTATATGTTGGTACATTTGATGGTATCCCATAAATATTTTAGATTTTGTTCATTTTTCTTAATTTTTTCTCTTCTGTTCCTCATTTGATCTTAATTGACCTATTTTAAAGTTTGCTGATTCTTCTCCCTAATTACATCTGCTGTTTAGCTCTGTTAGTGAAATTTTCACTTCATTTATTGTATTTTTCAACTCCAGGATTTCTCTTTGGATCTTTTAAAATAATATCTGTCTTTTTTTTTTTTTTTTAAGATTTTATTTATTTATTTATTTATTTGACAGAGATCACAAGTAGGCAGAGAGGCAGGCAGAGAGAGAGGAAGGGAAGCAGGCTCCCTGCTGAACAGAGAGCCCAATGCGGGGCTCGATCCCAGGACCCTGGGATCATGACCTGAGCCGAAGGCAGAGGCTTTAACCCACTGAGCCACCCAGGTGCCCCTAAATATCTGTCTTTTTATTGATATTCTCTATTTGGTAAAACATCATTTTCATTTTCCGGGCTTCTTCAGGGACAGTTTCTAGCCTTTTTTCATACATATGGGCTGTACTTCCTTGTTTCTTTACATTTCCTTTTACTTTTTTCTTAACATTTCCTTTTACTTTTTTCTTAGCAACTGGCTATTTTGAGTATTATAATGTGGCAACTCAGGAAGCACATTCTCTCCCCTCCTCAGGATTTATTGTTGATGTTTGTTGTAGTGATTCTTTTGAACTAATTCAGTAAGGTCCACGATCTTTGCTGTGTGTGGCCACTAAAATCTGTCCCATTAACTTGTGATGGGACAGAAATTTCCTTAAATGCCTAGCCAAAACCAACCAACAAACAAATCCAAGACAAAACAAAAAACCTCCCAGTCTTTGCAGAGACTCAACCAGGCAGTTTAAAACCTGTTTATGCCTTCATTTCTTGCTTGTGCAGAGCCTGAAGGTCAGCCACACATGAGAGCTTATTGCCCTCTCAGTTCTTTCCTGAGCATATGCACAGTCCTGGGCGAGTGTGTGGACTTCCCAGATATCTAATAATATGTGGGAGCTTTTAAAAGCCCTTACTTCCCATATTATGTTTTTCTCCAGCCTTTTCTCCCAAGCTTTTTAAGCTTATTACTTATCCCAACTGCTATCCATTGTCCTAGGCAGAGGCAACTAATACATTCACCTGTAAATGTTTTAGACAAACATTCCCAGGTAATTGCCTTATCTGAGAAAGTTCTAAGTGATCTAAAGTCAACCCTTTGAGCCAGTCCTTCAGTGATCTACCAGGCAGATCGAAACTAACAACCATGATTCTTTGTGAATCAGGTGCCTCTGTTTACTCTAGTAGTAGTTCTTGTACTAGAAATTTGGGCTGTCTTTAAGGCATTATTGAGCTGGGGAGCTGGGGATTGGGGTGGAGAAATGGGGTAAGTTAAAATACCATGAAGTTTTATTGAGATTCAGCTGTTTTTTCTTGCTAAGCATTCCTCCGGTTGCTGCAACTTTCAGTTAGTTTCCTGAGTGGGGAGGAAATTGATTCTGACCGTTTTTAACATGTATTTTCATTGCTTTTATGTTGAGATTGACTTCTGGTGTTCTTTACTCTGCCTTTTTCACTGACAGCACCATGTGTTTATATGCTTTCATAGATTCTGATTCTGGATCAGACTCGGATTCTGATCAAGAGAATGTTGCTTCTGGCAGTAATGCCTCTGGAAGTGAAAGTGATCAAGATGAAGGGGATGAATCAGGAAAGCCAAGTAATAAGGAACTTTTTGGAGATGACAGTGAGGATGAGAGAGCTTCACATCACAGTGGGAGTGATAATCATTCTGAAAGATCAGACAATAGGTCGGAAGCTTCTGAGCGTTCTGACCATGAAGACAATGAGCCCTCAGATGTAGATCAGCACAGTGGATCAGAAGCCCATAATGATGATGAAGATGAAGGCCAGAGGTCAGATGGAGGGAGCCATCACTCAGAAGCAGAAGGTTCTGAAAAAGCACACTCAGATGATGAAAAATGGGACAGAGAAGATAAAAGCGACCAGTCAGATGATGATGAAAAGATGCAAAATTCTGATGATGAGGAGAGGGCACAAGGATCTGATGATGATAAACTGCAGAATTCTGATGATGACGAGAAAATGCAGAATACAGATGATGAGGATAGGCCTCAGCTTTCAGATGATGAGAGACAACTGTCCGAGGAGGAGAAGGCTAATTCTGAGGACGAACGGCCAGCAGTTTCTGATAATGAGGATGAGAAACAGAATTCTGATGATGAAGAACGGCCACAGATGTCTGATGAGGAGAAACTGCAAAATTCTGATGATGAAAGGCCACAGGCCTCAGATGAAGAACACAGGCATTCAGATGACGACGAGGAACAGGATCATAAATCAGGTAATGCATTTAGGAGAACCAGAGTGGTTTAGTAGAAGCACCCAGATGGAGCAGTGGCCCATTTATTCTTTTGGCATTCCCACCTTTAGTGCCCTGTTTTTCTCTTCTATCCCTCCATGTCAGTCTTTCCTAAGTATACATTTTGCTTTAAAAATTTTTCATAATGCATTTATTATTTCTATCCCTCTTCATTGGTTATCTGATGATAGATCAGGAAGAAAAAAATTTAAGGAGGACAGTCTTGGAGAAAGATGTATGGTGCTTAAGTAACTAGATAATGAATAGGGTTGGTTCCATTCTGGTGGGTAGCTGAGAAGCTTGCCTCAGGTGAGAGTATCTTTGGCGGGGGGTGGGGAGGGGGATGGGAGTGGGGGGGACACAATGCCATTGAAACATCTCCATAGGGTAGTTGTACTGAGGTGTAAATACCATGTTCCAGCTCAGTTTTTCGAGATCCAAATTTGATCATCCAGCGGTAATTAGGCTCCAAGGAGTTCACTCAGACTAATCAAATGCATAACAAACTAATTTATAAAGATCAAATTGCAAAATTATTTGTTTCAGGAGCATCAGTTATTTCTCTTGTTGTATCCTTGCCCTTGGGGAAAATTGATACCAAATGATAGTATCAGGAGGTTGCCTAGGCAGTATAACATTTGGAGAATGAAAACAGGGCTGGCTGACCTCAGTGCTATGGTTGCTTAATACATGGATCCTCCTAGAAAGATGTGCTTGGGTCAGAATATTCATTCCTTAGAGACTACAGGAAACACGTAGCCAAACTTTGGCCTCTTGACCCCCTTTTATAATGTCCATTTACACTGTTCTTCTCATGTTAACACGTTCTTCATATAAAATATTAAAGGGATTTAGAGATCTTATTTGTTTGTATTGTAAAAGTCATCTTTTACAATAAGGTTAGACTTCTTCCTCAAGGAATTCTTGGACTGCTTCATTTCCATAGGTGTTTGATTATAATTACATATTCATCCTATCTTAGCTTATATATGGGGGAGGAGGTCTTTAACCCTGTAAAAATACCTCACAGGATAACATTCAGGGCCACATTTTGGCATTATTTAGGAGAGGAGACCAGAAAATTTTGAGAGATGGATATAGATCTATCTAGACTATTCAGTTGCAGTTAAGTATTCAATAATTAGTTCTGGGTAGAGTTATTTTTCTGGTAGCAGAATCGTTAAGGGTCATTCATTACTTCCCCAATACTAGCAGAGTAACATTGGACTAGGGTTATGGTAGAGAATCTTAGAGCTGGTCATTCTGCTTAACTCTTACCTAGATTGACAGTGATTTTCCTGAATTTTACAATTAGATGAACAGTTGTACCATCCAGAGATAATGTTATACAGTTGACCCTTGAACAACATGGGTCTGAACTATGTATGTCCTCTTATATGTGAATTTTTTCATTAAATACAATACATTATTGTAAATGTACTTTCTTTTATGATTTTTTAAATATTTTCTTTTTTCTAGCTTACTTTATTGTAAGAATACAGTGTGTAATATGTATACAAAATATCTATTGTTTACATTATCAGGGAGACTTCCAGTCAGTAGTAGGGTATAAGTAGTTGTTTTTGGGGAGTCAAACGTGTATTTTTGACTTTGTGTGTTTGGGGGGTCTGTGCTCCTGCCCCCCATGTTCAAGGGTAAACTATATTTGTCTCCTCCATTGCAATATTTTCACCTCTTTTGTAGTGAGTCCTATAAATTTGGTCATAAGTTTCAATTCTGCCAGATTTTTCTGCTTATAGAAAACAATTTTCCTTTAATGAGTTATATTTTTAATTAACTGCAGTCTGTATGTGTATGTGCAGTTCTAGTAATGTTAATGCATATGTAGTTTTGTGTAACCACCACCACAGATCAGTTCTAAAAAAAAGGATCACCCTAAAAAAAAAACCCTCATCCTTTCCCTTTTGTAGTCACATTCTTTTTCCATCCCTGTCCCCTGACAACTACTGATCTGTTTTATCACTACAGTTTTGTTTTTGAGAATGTCATCAGAAAAATGAAATATAGTATGTAGCCTTTTTCTTTCATTTAGACTTGTTTCACTTAGCATTATGCATTTGAGATTCATCCAAATTGTTACGTATATAAGTAGTTCCTTCTTATTTGTTACTGAGTAGTTTTCCATTGCACGGCTATACAACAGTTTATTTATCCCCAGTGTGCTTCTAAAGCACAGAATTCAAAGTTAAGAAATGACTGTGATTATGAAGAACCTCTAATTCTACTCTTACAGAATCTGCAAGAGGCAGTGATAGTGAAGATGAAGTTTTACGAATGAAACGCAAGAATGCAATTGCCTCTGATTCAGAAGCAGATAGTGACACTGAGGTACCAAAAGGTATTCCAGATACTTCTTTTATGTACATATGTATATATTTCTGTCTCTCTTTCTGCATTTAACTGTAGTGCCCTGCCAACTCTGGGCATTTACCCCAGACTGCATGACCCACAGAGAAGAGTGTGGATATAGGTAGTGTACACAGGGAAGTTGTATGGATATTAGAAACTGTTTAGGGGCGCCTGGGTGGCTCAGTGGGTTAAAGCCTCTATCTTCCGCTCAGGTCATGATCTTAGGGTCCTGGGATCGAGTCCCGCATCGGGCTCTCTGCTCAGCGGGGAGCCTGCTTCCTCCTCCTCTCTCTCTCTCTCTCTGCCTACCTGTGATCTCTGTCAGATAAATACATAAAATCTTAAAAAAAAAAAAAACCAAAAAACTGTTTATGTTTAATCAGTTGAAGAAAAGCCACCTTTTTCTTTTTTTTAATGTAAGCTTCTTGCCCAACATGGGGCTTGAACTCATGACCCTGAGATAAAGAGTTTCCTGCTCTATGAACAGAGCCAGCCAGGAGCCCCTCTTTTTTTTTTTTTTTTTTTTTTTTCCCTGCTTCGTTTACAGTTAGTTGAATGTATTGCTGGGAGGCTGTGGCTCTGGTTGAGGTGGTAACCTCCATTCTTTAGTTTGAATACTGATAGTTTTAGGACAACTTGTTCTTAAATGCTTAACAGGTTAATAAAACATGAAGAACTTGATTCTTTAAGCTGTAGGTTAGATGAAGAATTCATCAAAATGTATGGTTAGGTAAGGTAGGTTTGTTTTAAGGATAAAAGATCGACTTTTTCATCTCTGTATGACTGTTTCAAATGGCAGATGGCTGTACAATAAAGATGTTATTATAAAAGTTTCTACAAATACAATTTTGATAGTTTGATTATGCACAACCATCATTGTACTGAATGGTAATTAGACATTAAAGTTGAGTAGTTTATATAAATTATTATAAGTAACATGACAACTAAAGTAATTAGAGCGTCAACTAGAAATAAAAGGAGAAAGCTGGCAGGCTCTGGGATTTACTTAAAGACAACTGGTAATTATGTGCCTGGACTTTGGAATCAGATGTTCTAAGTTAGAATTTTTGTGGCTCCACTTCCTAGCGGTGTGAGTTTGGTCAAGTTAATTACTTACTACACTTCAAATTTTTTTTTTTTTTTTTAAGATTTTATTTGTCAGAGAGAGAGTGCACAAGCAGGCAGAGCAGCAGACAGAAGGAGAAGCAGGCTCCCACAGAGGAGCCTGATGCGGGACTTGATCCCAGAACCCCGGGATCATGACCTGAGCCGAAGGCAGGAGCTTAACTGACTAAGCCACCCAGGCATCCTTTCTTTTTCTTTTCTTTCTTTTTTTCTTTTTTTTTTTAAGATTTTATTTCTCAGAGAGTCAATTTTCTGATGTATAAAAGGGAAATGATAGAGGGTTGTCATGAGAATTAGATACATTCATTCTTTCATTTTACTCAAGTTATTTATTGAGACTCTACTGTGTAGTGGTAATCTGGGCACTGGGAATGTAGCAGTGATCAAAACAAATAAAGACCTTTTCCCTTGAACTCACATTCTGGTGGGGTCAGGGTAGGGTAGGGAGACGGAGAACACAAGAAGTAAATTAAATATATAGTATGTCAGATGGTGATAAGAACTGAGAAAAAATGAATCAAGAAGGGGCATGAGGGGCACCTGAGTGGCTCAGTTGGTTAAGCATCCGACTCTTGATTTTGGCTCAGGTCATGATCTTGGGGTCCTGAGATTGAGCCCTTGCTGGGACTCCATGCTCAGTGGGAAGTCTCTTGAGATTCTCCCTGTTTCCCCCTGTTCTGCCATGCATGTGCACACCCGCTCTCAAATAAGTCTTAACAAAAAAGAATGAAAGAAAAAGAAAAGGGACACCTGGGTGGCTCAGTCAGTTAAGCGTCTGCCTTTGGCTCAGGTCATGATTCCAGGGTTCTGGGATTGAGCCCTGCATCCGGCTCCCTGTTCAGCAGGGAGACTGCTTCTCCCTCTATCTGCCTCTCCTCCTGCTTGTGCACGTGTGCTCTCTCTGTCTCTCACAAATAAGTAAATACAAATCTTTAAAAAAAAAAACAACAACCGGGAGGGGTGGTACATGAGAGTGTCTGTGGGTGGGGTTTTCATTTTGATTTTACCATATAGATGAACTTTGAGTACCCAGGCCTTCCTTGCCACTTTTTTTTTTTTTTTAATTGTTTTGGCTTTATTTTTAGAGCAGTTTAAGGTTCACTGTGAAATTGGGGGAGAAGATACAGAGATTCCCAGATACCTCCCACCTCTACACATGCATAGTCTCCCTCATTAACAGCATTCTCCACCAGAGTAGTACCTTTGTTACAATTAGCAAACCCAGAGGTGCCTGGGTGGTTCAGTTGGTTAAGCGTCTACCTTTGGCTCAGGTCATGATCCCTGAGTCCCGGGATCCAGCCCCGCACCTGGCTCCCCACTTGGTGGAGAGCCTGCTTTTGCCTTTGCCCTTTACCCCACTTGTGGCTTGCTCTCTCTGTCAAATAAATAAATAAAATCTTTAAAAAAAATTATTAGTGAACCTGCATGGATACATCATTATCATCCAAAGCCCATCGTTTATATTACTGTTCCCTCTGGTTCACTCTGGTGTTGTACATTCCGTGTGTTCACATGTATATGTAATCACATGTATCCATCATTATGGTATCACATCAGGTATCATATGGAGTAGTTTCACTGCCCTATAAACCCTCTGTGTTCTCCCTGTTCATCTCTCCCTTCCCGTAACTTCTGACAACTACTGATTTTTTTGCTGTTTCTATAGTTTGCCTTTTCCAGAATGTCATATAGTTGGAATCATACAGAATGTAGCCATTTCAGATAGGCTTCTTTTACTTAGTAATATATATTTCCTCCATGTATTTTCCTGGCTTGACCACTTCTTCAGAGCACTGAATAATATTCCATTGTCTGGATGTACCAGTATATCCATTCATCTCCTGTGGGACTTCTTGGTTGCTTCCAAGTTTTGGCAAATATGGATAAAGCTGCTATAAACATCTGTGTGTAGGTTTTAGTGTAGACTAAGTTTTGGGTAAATACCAAAGATCATGATTGTTGGAGCATATGGGAAGGGTTTGTTTAGTTTTGCAAGAAACTGCCACGCTGTCTTCTCAAGTGACCTTAACATCTGGCATTCCTTGGAGCAGTGACTGAGAGTTCCTGTTGCTCCACATTTTTGCTAGCATTTGGTATTGTCAGTATTCTGGATTTGGGCCATTCTAATAGGTTGCCTCTTGCCTTTTAGTGTTCTGTCCGCCCCCTTGTCTTAATAGCTCACTCTCCTGTTTTATCCTAGACTGTGCCATTGCCAATAATTGTAACTCTAATATAATCCCAGTTGCAAGCAGTCTACTTTCTGACCACCCTCCTTTCTTTTTACCTCCTCTTCCACCTATCTTGGTTTATTGGTTTATTAGAGATTATTGTTGCTTTGTCAAACCTAGGTGAAGTTCTGCCTCAGATGGTAGACTGGGGTCTGCAGTTTTAAAACTTAGGGAGTATATAGAGAATAGGCATGTATTGAGTGCCCCAAATGTGAGTATCTAGACTGTAGGAAGACATTTGGGCTCCTGGGGAATAAAGGAAAATAAAGAACAAGGTTGCACTAAATGAAGGGGAAAAGACGTCTCCTGTGCAGTTTTGCCTTTTACTGAATTGACCCCCGTCCCTTTCCATAGGCACTCTGGTCTTATCTTTGAGAGCCAGGTTCAGAGTTGTGCTGACGTGCTTTCCTGGTGCCTGGTCCAGAAACCTTGGGAATGTGTGGAAGTTACAGCTTTGAAGAACCTTGATTATAGATACTAATACTGTAACTTTTTCCTCAATATTAAAGATAGCAGTGGAGCCATGGATCTGTTTGGAGGTGCAGATGATATATCATCAGGGAGTGATGGAGAAGATAAACCACCTACTCCAGGGCAGCCTGTTGTAAGTAAAATTACCAATGTGAACTGGGCCCTTACTGAAGCCTAAGTAAATGTTTCAGAGATTTCAGGTCGCTCTTATGCCAAGGAGAGGAAGTTGCTAACTGATTTGCAGTATGAAAATACAAGGAACAGATGACTTTCTTAGGTAAGGAACTGTTGTTTATGAGGAGGAATAGGAAAACTGCCCTGGTACTTCTATACCATGGGGTACTGTTCAGCAGTGGAAAGGATTGAAGTATTCGTATACACAAGAGCTTGGATGAAATTCCAGGGTATGCAGAGTGACAAAAAGCCAACCTGAAAAGGTTACATGCTGTGTGATTCCACTGACACAGTATTTTTTTTTTTTTTAAGATTTTATTTATTCATTTGACAGAGATCACAAGTAGGCAGAGAGGCAGGCAGAGTGAGAGGAGGAAGCAGGCTCCCTGCTGAGCAGAGAGCCCGATGTGGGGCTCGATCCCAGGACCCTGGGATCATGACCTGAGCCGAAGGCAGAGGCTTTAACCCACTGAGCCACCCAGGCACCCCATGACACAGTATTCTTGAAATGGCAGAATTATAGCAATGGAGAAGAGATAAATGGTTACCTTACGAAGGAATGAGGGCAAGAACAAAGTGGATGTAGCTCTAGAAAAAGGTGATATGAATCTTAGTGGTGATGGGAATGTTTGTATCTGATTGTATGAGGGTTAGTCTCCTGGTTGTGATATTGTACTATACAGTCTGCAAAATGTTACCACTGGAAGAAACTGGATATAAAAAGAAAGAAAAAAAGAAAAAAAGAAATAACGGCCCAGCATGAGGTTGGTGCCACACTTGAAGAGACAAGACAGCAAGGATTTGTGATTTGAGAATCATTGATTTAAGTGTTTTTCTTGTTCTTGCCAAGAAGTGTGCTGTGTTGAAAATCTTCTCTGATTTTAATTGATAGAGTGACTTTGGTTGGCGAATATGTGGAACACAGATGTATCACAAAAGAGATCTTATATTGATGCTTTCCAAAGTGATCTTGTTTCCTTGTGGTTTTTAGTGGGGGCTTGTGTGGGTAGGGTAGAGATTGAGGGCTGCTTTAGTTCCAAAGCCTCAGTATGCTTCCTGTCTACCTAAGTTATTAAACTGTGGAGGTTGAGCTAGACTAGACCATTTCTAAGGTTCTTTCGAGCTCTAAAATTGATTCTTTTACTAGGATGAAAATGGATTGCCCCAGGATCAACAGGAGGAGGAGCCAATTCCTGAGACCAGAATAGAAGTAGAAATACCCAAAGTAAACACTGATTTAGGAAACGACTTATATTTTGTTAAGCTGCCCAACTTTCTCAGTGTAGAGCCCAGGTAAGAGGGTCAGTTACAAGTGTTTCTAGATGTTGGATAGAAATATGTGGATTGTTGCTATTTTTATGATTTTACACGAGGTGGCTAATCACAAAATGGAAAACTCATCATGTGTCCCTAAAAAAAAATCAAGTGTATCCAGTGATGGAAAATGTGTGGACTGTTGGTAAAGGAGACTTTTAATGCTTGTAATTGTTTTTGGCAGCTTGATACTTTCTTATGAAATAGCAGACATCACAAACCTTTGGTTGTTTTTGACCAGTGCAGCCCTGAAAAAGCTGAAATCCAGAGTGGCAGACTTTGCTAGAGAAACTGCAGCTGCTCACTGTAGCATCGTGGATCTAGAAAACCTAATGGTTTGGGACAGTTAGTGTTGATGGCTGTTATTCACTAAGTCACATGCAAACTGTTGTGAGATTTAAATTTCTTTTTTCCTCCAAGCAAAATGATGTGGAAAGCTAGAGCATGGGTGGCCTGTTCTTTGGAAGACTTACATAAGAGTGAAGAATATTTCAAATATTTAGCCTTGCCTTTTAAGCAGTATGTGTTAACACTAATTTTCAAGAAGGTGTAGTGATTTAAATACTCCCTTAAAGTTGAACATGAAAATATTTGATTAATTAATTAAAATAATTAAAAATTATTTTTATTAACATACAATGTATTATTTGCCCCAGGGGTACAGGTCTGTGAATCATCAGGCTTACACATTTTACAGCACTCACCATAGCACATACCCTCTCCAATGTCCATAATCCAGCCACCCTCTCCCTATCCCTCTACCCCCGGCAACACTGTTTGTTTTGTGAGATTAAGAGTCTCTTAGGGCATGTCTCCCTCCCGATCCCATCTTGTACGATTTACATTATGATTTTTAGTGTAATGGTGTCTATTAATAGAGCTGTTTTATAGCTGTAATATTCCTTAAAAATATGATTAATAAGTTTATTTTAAAAACATTTTGTAGACCTTTTGACCCTCAATATTATGAAGATGAATTTGAAGATGAGGAAATGCTGGATGAAGAAGGTCGAACCAGGTTAAAATTAAAGGTACTCTTCCAGGCTGTACTCATTTAGTTTTTTCTTTTATAAAGTAAAACCTGGGGATAGTCACTTGAGACTTGAACTTAATTTTAAAAAGGATTTTTTAACCCCTGGGGATAAAAATTTGTTTATAAAAAATAAAAATTAAAAAAAAAAGGATTTTTTATGTTTTTTGTTTTATAAACAAATGAATTGTGTTTTCAGGAAGAAAATATATAGCTTTTTCTCTGTATAGATCTCTGTAAAATATATAGCACTTTTCCATCATCTTTCTCACTGTTACACTATTCTGATGCTTTAAAAAAAGTATTAGCTTTTTCCTTCAGAGTAAGTAGCATTGTGGTTTGGTGTTTATAATGACTGCCTCCATATGTACTATGGGTTATGTTCTAGCGACTTCCTGCAAGAGGAAATCCTTCAGGGTCTTTGATCTATAGATTAAAAAAATCATATACAAAAGGAGAATCTATTACTAGTGCCTTCCAGTTGCTCTTGTTGGCTATTAGAGATTTTTTATTATACTACGTTCCTATTAATGTTTCTCTTTGATACCTTATACTGGCTGTCTGTCCACGAAGGGCCTCTAATCTTCCTTTAATCAAGGAGGATGAAGGTTAAGCAGATACTTTAAAGCTGAGTTGTACCAGAGAATGAGAAGCAGTTAAACTCATGGTACGATATTTGCACTATGCTGTTTGAATTCTTAAATCCAAAAAATTTCTTGTAATTATTTCAGTTTTCAGTGGATATTGTGTATGGTATTTGAATATTAAGAAGTGGCAGTCTGGCATTCTTAGAATTCAGGAGCCGAATTTTTAGAATAATTCCATCTTTTCAAGTTTGATAGATCTACAGGTATCTAAGGAACCTTATACAAGATGGTTTCTATACAAAATGTGTGGGCTTCAAAAGTTTTCAATGAAATTTCACTACTCCTTCCTCTTAATGGAAATATAAATCAAATGAGAAAATGGAAATAGACCCCAATAAATTGTTCCAGGACACAGAATTAATAGGCATAGTTATTAGACTATTAGTTATTTTTTTTTGCTGTCCTTTACCTTGCCTCTTCTCTTCCCCCATTTGCTCATCTGTTAATATTTTTCCTTCAAGCATGTGTATCTATTGATAGAGGGTTAGCACTGTGAATTTTTCATGCCTGTTTTAGTGCCTCTGATAGTATTCTACTGCTTTTCATTATTATCATTTATATAAATTAATGTGGTTGATCTGTATTTGTTTACTCTTTATTGATTTTTTGCATTTTTGCCTTACCTTCTGCTAGGGTGCAACAACATCAATATATTTATTTTCAGGCCATATAATATCAGACTAGTATAGGCATCAAAGATGAGGAATGAGTTTCTCATTTCTCATTTCTGTCACCAAAGCCTTGGTGCTTAGGGGCACCTGAGTGGCTCAGTCAGCTAAACATTCTACTCTTTTTTTTTTTTTAATGATTTCATTTATTTATTTGACAGAGAGAGAAATCTCAAGTAGGCAGAGAGAGAGGGGGAAGCAGTCTCCCTGCCGAGCAGAGAGCCCGGTGCGGGGCTTAGTCCCAGGATCCTAAGATCATGACCTGAGCTGAAGACAGAGGCTTAACCCACTGAGTCACCCAGGTGCCCCTAAACATCCTACTCTTGATTTCAGCTCAGGTCATGATCTCAGGTTCCTGAGATTGAGCTCTGCATTGGGTTCCCTATTCAGCAGGGAGTCTGCTTGTCTCCTTCTCTTTCTGCCACTCCCCCTGCTCATGAGCTTGCTACCCCCCTTAAATAAATAAATAAATCTTAAAAAATGAAACCTTGGTGCTTAGAGTATAAAAGGTCAATGTGTAACAGAAGCTTTGGTATGTGATGGGAAATAACCTTGGACCCTTTGTTTTTTGAGCGATGTTCCCAAGACTAGGATGATCATTCCTTTTTTTTTTTTAAAGATTTTATTTATTCATTTTTGAGAGTGGGGAGTGGTCGGGGGTGGGAGGGAAAAATGAATCTGAGGTGGAGTCCACACCGAGTGCAGAACCTGGTATGGGGCTCAATCTCACAACCAGGAGATCATGTCCTGAGCAGAAACCAAGAGTCAGATGCTGAACCAACTGCCACACAGGTGCCCCTACGGTAGCTGTTCTTAGATAGTCAGTTGGTGGTGTAATTAATTCTTTGAAGAATAAGGAACCAGGATGCCTGGCTGGCTCAGTTGGAATTGTGTGTGATGCCTGATCTCAAGGTTGTGGATTTGAGCCCCACACTGGGTGTAGAGAGTACTAATAAACAAACAAACAAATAAACAATAAGGAACCAGGTATTGTTTATATATTTCTATGAGGTTTTCCATCTTTAAAGGTACTATACTGTGTCTTTCATCCCAATAGGGTTAAGACCTAGCAGTGTATCCTGTCATAGCATAATTAAAATTTGAATCACTTTATATAATAGCATTTTTCAAACTGGCTTCTCAGTTACTAATGGCCTATATGTGCATATTTTTTGGTGTGAAAGGGAGAGTAGGAATAGTATAGATTTTATTAAGGAAAATTTTAACACATTACAAATATAATGAGAACCATATAATGAACTCTCATGTATCCATCACACTCTTCAGTGGTTATCAGGTTGGACAATCTTGTGTCCTCTGTATTCCCTACCATACCTTACCCAGACTTTTGAATCAGTCTCAGATATGTTATCATAGTTAATTAATGAATATTTATTTCTTTCATCAGCTGGCTTCATGGTTATTTTTTTTTTGCTTTTTCTTTGGTAATCTCTATACCCAGTGTGGGGCTGGAATTCACAACCTTGAGATCGGGAGTCAAATCCTCTTCCAACTGAGCCAGCCAGGCACCCCCATAGTTGTTTATTTAGTGAGTAATAAAGAAGAAAGGAAAAAACTTGAAAGGGAACCAGTAGGACCCTGTTGCAGTATTGGTTTCTGGACTAGAATTCAGTGATTCATCCCTTACATACAATACCCAGTGCTCATTACAAGTGCCATTTCTCTAATACCTATCACCCATCTAACCCATCTCTTACCTACCTCCTTCTATCAACCCTCAGTTCCCTGTAGTTAAGAGTCACTTATGGCTTGTTTCCCTCTTTCTTTTTTTTCTTTACTCCCTTCCCATATGCCATCTGTTTTCTTTCTTAAATTCCACGTATAAGTAAGATAATATGGTATTTGTGTTTATCTGACTGACTTCACTTAGCATTATAGCTCCATCCATTGCAAATGACATTGCAAATGACAAGATTGCATTCTTTTTGATTACTGAATAATATTCCTGAGTGTGTGTGTGTGTGTGTGTGTGTGTGTATTATACTGTATCTTCTTTTTATTATTATTTTTATTAACATATAATGTAGTATTTGCCTCAGGGGTACAGGTCTGCGAATCATCAGGATTACACACTTCACAGCACTCACCATAGCACATACCCTCCCCAATGTCCATAACCCAACCACCCTTTCCATGCCCCTCTCCCCCCAGCAACTCTCAGTCTGTTTTGTGAGATTTAAGAGTTTCTTATGGTTTGTTTCCCTCCTGATCCCATCTTGTTTCATTTTTTCCTTTCCTGCCTCCCAACCCCCCCACTCTGCCTCTCAAATTCCTCATATCAGAGAGATCATATGATAATTGTCTTTCTCTGACTGACTTATTTTGCTCCGCATAATACCCTCTAGTTCCATCCACGTCGTTGCAAATGGCAAGATTTCTTTTTTTTTTAAGATTTTATTTATTTAAGAGAGAGGCAGTGAGAGAGAGCATGAGCGAGGAGAAGGTCAGGGGGAGAAGCAGACTCCCTGTGGAGTTGGGAGCCCGATGTGGGACTTGATCCTGGGACTCTGGGATCATGACCCGAGCCAAAGGTAGTCGTCCAACCAACCGAGCCTCCCAGGCGTCCCAAGATGCCATTTTTTTGATGGCTGCATAGTATTCCAATACACAGACACAGACACATACACACACACACACACACACCCCCCCATCTTCTTTATCCATTCATCGGTTGATGGACATCTAGGTCCTTCCCATAGTTTGACTGTGTGGACATTGCTGCTATAAACATTCCGGTGCACATGCCCCTTTGGATCACTACATTTGTATCCTTAGGGTAAATAACCAGTAGTGCAATTACTGGGTCATAGGGTAGCTCTATTTTCAATTTTTTGAGGAATCTACATGCTGTTTTCCAGAGTGGCTACACCAGCTTGCATTCCCACGAACAGGATAGGAGGGTTCCCCTTTCTCCACATCCTCACCAGCATCTGTCATTTCCCAACTTACTAATTTTAGCCATTCTGACTGGTGTGAGGTGGTATCTCCTTGTGGTTTTGATTTGTATTTCCCTGATGCTGAGTGATGTTGAGCATTTTTTTCATGTGTCTATTGTCCATCTGGATGTCTTCTTTGCAGAAATGTCTGTTCATATCCTCTGCCCATTTCTTGTTTGGGTTATTTTGTTCTTTGGGTGTTGAGTTTGATAAGTTCTTTATATATTTTGGATACTAGCCCTTTATCTGATATGTCATTTGTGAATGTCTTCTCCCATTCTGTTGTCAGTTGTCTTTTGGTTTTGTTGACTGTTTCCTTTGCTGTACAAAGGATGATCTTGATCTTGATCTTGATGAAGTCCCAATAGTTGATTTTTGCCCTTGCTTCCCTTGCCTTTGGTGATGTTTCTAGGAAGATATTGCTGCAGCTGAGGTCGAAGAGGTTGCTGCCTGTGTTCTCCTCAAGGATTTTGATGGATTCTTGTCTCTAATTGAGGTCTTTTATCCATTTTGAGTCTAATTTGTGTGTGGTGTCAAGAAATGGTCCACTTTCATTTTTCTGCATGTGGCTGTCCAATTTTCCCAACACCATTTGTTGAAGAGACTGTCTTTTTTCCATTGGACATTTTTTCCTGCTTTGTCGAAGATTATTTGGCCGTAGAGTTCAGGGTCTATTTCTGGGCTCTCTATTCTGTTCCATTGATCTATGTGTCTGTTTTTGTGCCAGTACCATACTGTCTTGATGATTGCAGCTTTGTAATAGAACTTGAAGTCTGGAATTGTGGTGCCACCAATGTTGGTTTTCTTTTTCAACATTCCTCTGGCTATTCGGGGTCTTTTCTGGTTCCATATAAAGTTTAGGATTATTTGTTCCATTTCTTTGAAAGAAATTGGTGGTGTTTTGATAGGGATTGCATTAAATGTGTAGATTGCTTTAGGTAGCATAGACATTTTCACAATATTTGTTCTTCCAATCCATGAGCATGGAATGTTTTTCCATTTCTTTGTGTCTTCCTCAATTTCTTTCATGAGTACTTCATAGTTTTCTGAGTACAGATTCTTTGCCTCTGTGCTTAGGTTTATTCCTAGGTATCTTATGGTTTTGGGTACAATTGTAAATGGGATCGACTCTTTAATTACTCTTTCTTCTGTCTTGGTGAATAGAAATGCAGCTGATTTCTGTGCATTGATTTTATATCCTGATACTTCACTGAATTCCTGTACAAGTTCTGGCAGTTTTGGAGTGGAGTCTTTTGGGTTTTCCACATAGAGTTTCATATCATCTGCAAAGAGTGAGAGTTTGACTTCTTTGTCAATTCGGATGCCTTTAATTTCTTTTTGTCGTCTGATTGCTGAGGCTAGGACTTCTAGTACTGTGTTGAATAGCAGTGGTGATAGTGGACATCCATGCCGTGTTCCTGACCTTAGGGAAAAAGCTCTCAGTTTTTCCCCATTGAGAATGATAATCACTGTGGGTTTTCCATAGATGGCTTTGGTGATATTGAGGTTTGTACCTTCTGTCCCTACACTTCGAAGAGTTTTGATCAAGAAAGGATGCCATACTTTGTCAAATGCTTTTTCAGCGTCTACTGAGAGTACCATATGGTTCTTGTTCTTTCTTTTGTTAATGTATTGTATCACATTGATTGATTTGTGGATATTGAACCAACCTTGCAGCCCAGGAATAAATCCCACTTGGTCGTGGTGAATACTCCTTTTAATGTACCGTTGGATCCTCTTGGCTAGTATTTTGGTGAGAATTTTCGCATCTGTGTTCATCAAGGATATTGGTATGTAATTCTTTTTGATGGGGTCTTTGTTTGGTTTTGAGATCAAGGTAATGCTGGCCTCATAAAGTGAGTTGGGAAGTTTTCCTTCCATTTCTAGTTTTTGGACCAGTTTCAGGAGAATAGATATTAATTCTTCTTTAAATGTTTGGTAGAATTCCCATGGGAAGCCGTCTGGCCCTGGGCTCTTGTTTGTTGGGAGATTTTTGATGACTGCTTCAATCTCCTTACTGGTTATGGGTCTGTTCAGGTTTCCTATTACTTCCTAGTTCAGTTTTGGTAGTTTATATGTCTCTGGGAATGCATCCATTTCTTCCAGATTGTCAAATTTGCTGGTATATAGTTGCTCATAATATGTTCTTATAATTGTTTGTATTTCTTTGGTGTTGGTTGTGATCTCTCCTCTCTCATTCATGATTTTATTTATTTGGGTCCTTTCTCTTTTCTTTTTGATAAGTCTGGCCAGGGGTTTTCAATCTTATGAATTCTTTCAAAGAACTAGCTCCTAGTTTCGTTGATTTGTTCTACTGTTCTTTTGGTTTCTATTTCATTGATTTCTGCTCTGATCTTTATTATTTCTCTTCTGCTGGGTTTAGGCTTTCTTTGCTGTTATTTCTCCAGCTCCTATAGGTGTAGGGTTAGGTTGTGTCCTTGAGACCTTGTTTGTTTCTTGAGAAAGGCTTGTATGGCTATATACTTTCCTCTCAGGACCGCCTTTGCTGTGTCCCACAGATTTTGAACAGTTGTGTCTTCATTATCATTTGTTTCCATGAATTTTTTCAGTTCTTCTTTAATTTCCTGGTTGATCCATTTACTCTTGAGTAGGATGCTCTTTAACCTCCATGTATTGAGTTCTTTCCAAATTTCCTCTTGTTATTGAGTTCTAGCTTCAGAGCATTGTGGTCTGAAAATATGCAGGGAATGATCCTAATCTTCTGGTATAGGTTGAGACCTGATTTGTGACCCAGGATGTGATCTATTCTGGAGAATGTTCCATGTGCACTAGAGAAGAATGTGTATTCTGTTGCTTTGGGATGGAATGTTCTGAATATATCTGTGATGTCATTTAAGTGTGTCATTTAAGGCCTTTATTTCTTTGTTGATCTTTTGCTTGGATGATCTGTCCATTTCAGTGAGGGGGGTGTTAAAGTCCCGTACTATTATTGTATTATTGTTGATGTGTTTCTTTGATTTTGTTATTAATTGGTTTATATAGTTGGCTGCTCCCATGTTAGGGGCATAGATATTTAAAATTGTTAGATCTTCTTGTTGGACAGACGCTTTGAGTATGATATAGTGTCCTTCCTTATCTCTTATTAGAGTCTTTTTGTCTTGATGAGGTCCCATCAGTTCATTTTTTGCTTTTGTTTCCCTTGCCTTTGGTGACGTGTCTAATAAGAAGTGCTGTGGCCTAGATCAGAGAGGTTTCTGCCTGTGTCTCTTCTAGGATTTTGATGGTTTCTTGTCTCACATTTAGGTCTTTTATCTATTTTGAATTTATTTTTGCGTATGGTATAAGAAAGTGGTCCAGTTTGATTCTTCTGCATGTTGCTGTCCAGTTTTCCTGACACCATTTGTTAAAGAGACTTTTTCTCTTGGATAGTCTTTCCTGCTTTGTTGGTGATTAGTTTACCATTTAAAGATTTCTTTATTTATTTTAGAGAGAGATTGATTTGAGGGGGTGTGGGGAATGGCAGGGAGAGAAGGAGAGAGAGAATCTCAGACACACTGCTGAGTGTGGAGCCCGACACAGGGCTTGATCTCAGGACCCTGAGCTCATGACCTGTGCTGAAATTAGGAGTCAGATGCTTAAATGACTGAGCCACCCAGGTGCCCCATTCCCACTGAGTTTTTAATTTCAGTAGGTTTTCATTTTAGAAGCTCTTGAATGTTTTCCATAACTGCCTGGTGTTTCTCCCACATGCAATCAAGATAAAGTTAGATTCTAAACCTTTAAAAAAAAAAACCTGGGTTTTTAATCTTCTTGAGCGCTGCTTTTTTCCTTACCCATATTTGGGGAACTTCCCTATTTCCCTGGGCAAAGGTTTTTGGTCCTACATTTATTTGGTTTTTAGCTTTATGAGAGAACCTTCTTTCTTTCTTTTTTTTTTTTTTAAGATTTTATTTATTTATTTGACAGAGAGTACAAGCAGGGGGAGTGGCAGGCAGAGGGAGAAGGAGAAGCTGGATCCCTGCAGAGTAGGGGGAGCCTGATGTGGGACTCGAATCTAGGACCCAGGGATCATGACCTAAGCCTAAGGCCGCTGCTTAACCCACTGAGCCACCCAGAACCTTCTTTATAGAGGGAGCCTCAAGTCTAAATTGCTACTTCCTGTGGCCTCAAGTCTTATTTCCTGTCCTCATAACTTTTACTATGAGCTCTTTCTTAACATACCCCAGGGCTGCTATGGATTTAGCATTAGCTCAAATGCTCTGGCACTCAGCTTCCTTTGTGATTCCAGCACTCGGAGTTCAGAAGTGAAGCTAATTGTTTTTCCTATTGTTACTTTATTGAACCTCTCTAGTTGATTATAACAAGAAGGTTTCAGTATTGTCTGTTTTTCTGTCACTAAGTGTGTGACAGAAATACTATGATTATGTGTCTCTTGAGGAAAAAGAAACATTAAACTACAGCATTCTAAGGCACTTGTGTTTTGAACCAGGTAGAAAATACGATAAGATGGAGGATGCGCCGGGACGAGGAAGGAAATGAAATCAAAGAAAGCAACGCTCGGATCGTCAAGTGGTCAGATGGGAGGTGAGCTCAAAAGGCTTTGCAAAACATTGAAATACCTGGAATGTGGCTAGGAGAGGTGAAACTTCAGAAGGAAACCTTATTTGGGGGATACCTCTTATTAAAGGGTTTCCACTGCTTGGTCTCTGGCATTGCACAGAAGACCTGAGAGAAGTAAACAGGTAGTTGAATGTTGGACAGGCTGGTGAAAGACATTAGAAATAGGCCAAAAATGTGGTCATCCTCTCCGGCCACAGCATAATAGTTTGGAAATGTTAGACTAGCTCCCCTGCCCATCGCCAGCTGCTCATTGTAAGGTAACAAGTTAGAAAAACTACCTTTCACTGGGAAAGTGATAGAGACTGAGTACCCATTAGAGCACGCTTTCCTTCTCCCCAGGCTTTGTTTGTAAACCAGAAACATACAACGTATGTTACTCTGTGTAGGTGGTTTCTCATATATATCATGTCTCCTTTTTTCCTCTCCTTCTGAACTCTGAAAGGAGAGAAAGTAGCAGTTGAGTCACAATTTAAGTAAAGTGAAATGGTAGAATAAAGCTTTATGACTTTAACGTGTGAAGTGTTCCTTCTTTTCAGCATGTCTCTGCATTTAGGCAACGAAGTGTTTGATGTTTACAAAGCTCCACTACAGGGAGATCACAACCATCTTTTTATAAGACAAGGTACTGGTCTACAGGGACAAGCCGTTTTTAAAACCAAACTCACATTCAGGTAACTATTAGAAACTACTGTTTTTACAGTAAAAGCAGTGAATATAGATACTGTCCAAAATACTTGACTCCTGATTTGACATAACCGTCCATATGGTTCGTCAAGGAATAGTGTCTGGTTCTCAGCTCTGAAGGCTCGGAGGCTGTTCTGTCAAGTGCACTAAAAGTTGCTGTTTCACAGGGAACCAGGTCATGATGAGAAAACTTAGACTGTTTTGTAAACCACAGTGTTAATTTATTAATTCCAGTGATGACTATAACTGCCAGGAGGCCTAGAAAACTTGGTGGTCAGCCTGTCTTACTTGGTGGTCAGCCTTTTTTTTTTTTTTTTTTTTTTTGTTAAATAAAATTGATCTGTAAGACTAACTGGTAGCTGGAGGTTGGTGGTGTGCATGCAGTCAGAGGAAAGGTACTGAGTTGAGTGTGGAGGCTGGGGTCATCCCGTTCTTGAGGCTGCAGCACCAGGAGCTCTGCAGGGATGTGTCCCCTGAGCAGGCCAGGACACTCAGGTCAACTGGTGAGAGCTTTTCCCTTCTTTAGACGGGTAAGCACTACACTGAGATGTTTTTATTTACTTTTTCTTGATTTGAAGCTGATCATCCTCCTTGGGTAATGTTTATCTTCAGTGATCTTGGTTATGACTTAGCTTTTTGAGGATTGTAGTGGTCAGAAGTAGAGGCTTTCAGAATCAGATAGACCTGTATTTCTGTCTCACTTCCCCTTGTGTGACCCTGTGCAACTTTCTCATCCTCTCTGCCTCATTTACCTGATACATAAAATGGAATAATTATAGAGTAGCTGTGACAGTGAAGTCATTTCACTTGTAAAACGTGAAGCACATTGCTTGGCACTTAGTTTTCAGTAAATGCTCCTTCAGCCCATGTATTTACTGATTCTGGAGGGCAATCATGCCTTGTAAAGACTTACTCCAGCTTTTGTTTTTCACTTGTAAGATAAGAATGTTCCAGGGAGGGAGCCACAGGATGAAGAAGGTTTGCAGTCCCTCACCTAGTATATCCAGTTGAGCATCCTTGCCTATTTTTTACTGGAGAATAGGAAATGGTGTCTGGTCTCTCGTTTTGGTGATGTTGGTGATGTGACTGACTCACAGATAAATCTGGTAAACAGACATTTTTGTTCATTTCCTGCAGACCTCACTCTACAGACAGTGCCACACACAGAAAGATGACCCTGTCACTTGCGGATAGATGCTCAAAGACACAGAAGATTAGAATCTTACCGATGGCTGGTCGTGATCCTGAATGTCAGCGCACAGAGATGATTAAGGTTTGTTTGCTACGCGTTATCCTGAGATATTTGGTACAGTCATGCCTCAGAGAAACTGCAGGTTTGGTTCCAGACCTCTGCAGTAAAGTGAATATTGCAGTAAAGTAGAATTAAGTGAATTTTTTTGTTTCTCAGTACATACAAAACATGTTAACACCATGTGTGCAATAGCATTATGTCTAAAAAAAAATGTACATATCTTAGTATAAAGCTTTTTTGTTAACCGTCATCTGAGCTTTTCAAGTCATAGCCACTCATCACAGATTGCCATAACAAATAGAATAATGAAAAAATTTGAAATATTGCAAGAATTACCAAAATACACAGAAACATAGCAGGTGCTGCTGGAAAAATTATGCATATGGACCTGCTTGGCGCTGGGTTGCCACAAATCTTCAATTTGTAAAAAAAAAAAAACACGGTATCTGCAAAGTGCAATAAAATGAGGTATAGCTGTATGTTAAGAATAGCATTTCCCAAGTCTTTGTTTCTCATCCCTTACTCACCTTTTTTCCCCTCGGGCCGGCATGGGCAGGGAGCCGGATCAATTCCCAAAGCATTTGCCAAGCAAGAGTGATGTGGTGATGGTCACAAAACAGATGCGAGGGCTCAGGTTTCCCTCACCAGGTCCTGACGGTTCAGGAACAAACTGGGGTCTGAAGGGATCTGAACATAGGTGTAGAATTTCAGAGATGATTCACTGAGCTATGTCTGTGTCATAAAGTAGTAGAAATGCTAGCGATGTAGTCTAAAATAGAATAAAAACATACAAGAAGTTTAAATGGGAACATGCCTAAGGAGAATTGGGCAAAGGTCTGTTTATAATGTTGTGCCTTTTTGAGTTGCCACAACTGCTGGTGAGGCACGCATTCATGCGGGGCACTGTCCCTCAGTGATGGGGGTGTATGTGTATATCGATACCATTGGCTTTTCATGCAGCACTTGCTGTAAGAAGCTGGATGCAGCCGAATTGTTTCATTCTCTGATACCTGCTAGAGCTCACGCGTTGCCCTGCCTGCTTCATGGGATTCCATTCCCGAGTGCACCAGAGCACAGTGAGGCAAAGACACTCTGGCTTGTCAGACTCTGCTGATGGCCTGGCCCTGGGCCCCTGGTTTCTCTTCCTTCTCATATTTTGTTCATGGAGGCAGGTTAACTAAACCAGGTTCATAGCAGTGCCTAACCCAGTACTGTGGGGGCACATTGGCTTTGGAGCCTTACTTTGTGCCCCATCTCCTAGCCTTTTCTCCTCAAGCCAAGCTACAGGAACTTTCAGACTCTGGTCTCAGCATTATTGGAAGAACCCTCTGGACCACCTTGAAGGATCCCCAGGTCCTCCCCCACTTCCCCAGTTTCCATGGAAATGCATGGAATGAGTTAGTTGTTGTTAATCCCGGTTGTACCAACAGTGATTTTTCTTCTATACTCTGTACAACTTTAATGAAAAGTTCCCTGCATAGAATGTCTAGCAACATAGAGTTGTGTGCAGTAATAGCAATTAAATGAGGAATTCAAGGAAATGCTGTAATATCCCTGACCTCTCATATTCTGTCTCTACCTTGTAAACACTGTGAATGGCCAGGCGGAGGACGTGTGTGACTGTTCTGCTTTGGGGCTCAGGGACCCTCCCCTACCAGCCCCTCCCCGTCCTATCATCAGGAGCTGTGGGGAAGCTCTGGTGGGGAGGGCCCCACACAGGACCATCTGCGCACCACTGGAGTTCGGTGGAGCCCTTGCGCGCCAGGTGTCTGTCTCAGGGGTCAGCAGACCCAGCCTCCCTCAGGCGTCCACTGGGCGTGGCTGAGGTTCCTCAGGCTGCTTGCTGCTCTCTGGGCTCTGCCTGGCAGCACGGGGGATGCTGCAGCTCCCGAGGCCACGTGTGTGCCCAGTGTGATCGAGTGGTTAGCACGAGGGAGCTTTCTGCCCCTTCACCCTGTGTTGCCTGCACACCTGGAACTCAGCTGCACTGAGTGATCGCTGGGTGAGGTAATGGGTGTGGCATGGGAAGGACTGCAGAGATAGGTGTTCTCCTGGGCTGGGCATTTACAGGTTCTTTATAGTAAAAGCAGTTTAAGTGGGCAGTAAACTAGCTCATTTTTTAAAGTTCAGTGTTTTATTTGCTTCTTTGCAGAAAGAAGAAGAACGTTTGAGGGCTTCTATTCGTAGGGAATCTCAGCAGCGCCGAATGAGAGAGAAGCAGCACCAGCGGGGGCTGAGTGCTAGTTACCTTGAACCTGATCGCTATGATGAGGACGAGGAAGGCGAGGAGTCCATCAGCTTGGCTGCCATTAAAAACCGATATAAAGGGGGCATTCGAGGTGAGTGTGCAGAAGTTTAATTTCATAAATTTGGGGTTCAGGAATTTATCTTTGCATTTGGCCTACTCTGAATGCCATCACGGGATATTTTATTGATGTTTTTTTAGAGAGAGCTGGTGGTGGGAGGGGCAGTGGGAGAGAAAGAATCCTAAGCAGGCTCCACACCCAGCACAGAGCCTCACATGGGGGTTGATCTCACAACCCTGAGGTCATAACCTGAGCCGAAATCAGTAGTTGGACACTTCACCAGCTGAGCCACCCAGGCGCCCCTGGACTTTTTATTTTTGAGAAACCATTATTAACGAGTGATACATTTCAAGGGCTACTGAACTAGACATTGCAGAATTCTTCGAGGTGAGCCTGAAAGAACAGCTGTCTCGTTCTTATTGGGGGGACAGAGACTTTGAGAGGGTGAATTGGTAAGATGGTAAGTGTTGAGGTGGTAAGTGGACAGTTCTTGAACCAGAGTCATTGGACTCCTGAGGCATTGGTCTCAACCACAGCACTGCATCCAGAGATTTCCCCATAGCCCGCAGACGGAAGCCAGGGTAGAAGGCTTGACCCGGTCCCTGACCTGACTCTGCCAGCTCTCAGTTCTGCCGCTCTTCAGTTGGATGACTTATGGAAAGTTATAATACCTACCTCCTGTTACTCCATCAAGGGAAAAAAAAAAACCTATTAATAATGATAGTACTTACAAAGGGAGGTGGTTTTGAGAATTAAGTGACATAATACATGTAAAGCACTTTGCCCGGTGCCTGGCGCATACGAGTACTACATAAACGTAACCTAAAACCACCGTGACTCTTCTTACCAGTCCTCAGCTTCAGGCAAGTGTCTTCATATCTCTGCAGATCGTGTTCCCCATCTGTAAAATGAAACTCCAGTCCTCCCTAGATTAACCTGATAGAGCTCTGCGAACCACTGTACAGTGTAAGGTATACCACGGGGGACCATGCATCCTAGTTTGGTCCTTACCGAGTGACAGATTTTAAGAACACTCAAATTTCCCCTGTGCCATCCTATAAAATTCCTTTCTCCTTTTCTTGAATTGACTGCATTTGTTCTCGGGAGCTATCACACCCTTCTTGCCTACCTGTTAACTTATTTTGGCCCTACAGTACAGAGATGATTTTTTTGTTAGTGCTAATTTCCCACAGTAAAGATTAATTGTGGAAATAAACCACATAAAAACTGAATAAAAATAAAAAAATTGAGGATGCTTTTAGGTATAGAGAGAGATAATATTCAGTTCTCCAGAGATTACAAACCTGACCTGTTCATTAGCGTTCAGTTCAGTCCCAGGGAAGATTCCGGGTTTGCTTGCCAAGGGGTTGGTCTAAAGTCAGCTGTGCTTGCTTCCATCCTGAGTTTCACCAGGGCTGGGACATCCGTGCAGACTGTTACTCATGTCCACCTCCTTTTGAAATGTCCTGGCAACAATGGTCTTTACAGGACTGGGAAGCCACCACTTGTTTTTTATCTTCAAAGCTTATTTTGGAATTAACAGTTATCCCCCATGAAAGAATGACTTGGGTGTCAGTAGCTTATTCTGGAAGAGTTGCTGCTGTTTGTGTCTCTAGTGACCTTGCACACAGCCCTTTTCATACTTAAAACTGGTCAGATGAACCATTCTTATATTTTGAGAGGGTAAGTGCTTCACTTCAGCATACTAATCTTACATTTATTTTTAAATCAAAAAATTTTTAGGGATTTGTTTCTTCTGGAAAAATGTATAGAAGGAACTAAAGATAATCATCAGAACAAAAATCCAGAAATGAACAGATCACCATCTTTGAAAGTTACTCACAAATAATTCCTTTGCTTTCAGAGGAACGAGCCAGAATCTATTCGTCAGACAGTGATGAGGGATCAGAAGAAGATAAGGCTCAAAGATTACTCAAAGCCAAGAAACTGACCAGTGATGAGGTAAAAACAAATGTATTCAATGCTAGGGGTTTACCCTGTGTCCTCGAGTCCACTCCTGCCCAGAGGCACAGACAGATGTGTGTCTGCTTCGCTGAAAGTCAGTGAGATAAAGGCAGTGACAGGAGCAGGAGTGGCCAGAGGAGGGTCTTACCCCTGTGCTCAGGCAGAGGTTGCAAGGCTGCTTGGAGGAGACCTCTCACTGGGTATGGAAGAAAGTGTTAGCTTGCAGGGCACACTGGCCTGGTGGGCGTCCTAGGGGGATGGAAAGGCCTGTGAGGAAACATCGGGGTCCTGAGCTACGAAGGCTTGACTAGAAACTAGAAATTATTCAGTGTGGGTAGATCAGGGGTTTTTTTTTGTTTTTTTTGTTTTGTTTTGTTTTGTTTTAAGATTTTATTTATTTGTCAGAGAGAGAGAGCAAGCGAGCGAGCACAGGCAGACAGAATGGCAGGCAGAGGCAGAGAGAGAAGCAGGCTCCCTGCTGAGCAAGGAGCCCAATGTGGGACTCGATCCCAGGACGCTGGGATCATGACCTGAGCCGAAGGCAGCCGCTTAACCAACTGAGCCACCCAGGTGTCCCTAGATCAGGGGGTTTATGTCTTCTCTCTTTCTTTTGTTTTTGTTTATTTTCAATATATATTTTTAAATTATAGAAACAATTCTTATGGTAGAAAAAATTTTTTTCTTAGATAAAATAGTATTTGAATAGTATTAATTAAATTTTTATCAAAATAATAAAAAATTATTTCAAAGTAATTTTAAAATATTTTAACTTCTGTTTTTAATACTATCCTTTCCAAATGATAAGAATACAGGTGCTGAGAAATTTTAAGTTTTTTTGAGGTGTAATTGACATGTAATATTAGTTTTAGAGGTCCAATATAATGATTGAGCCTGTAATTGTATATATTGCATAATGATCACCACAGTAAATCTAGTTAACATTCATCACACATAGTTAAAAACTTTTTTTCTAGTGGTAGGAACTTTTAAGGTCCTTTTTAAGGCCTATGCTATTAGCAACTTTCGAATATTCAGTAATCTATTTTTAACTATAGTCACCATGCTATACCTTATATCCCCAGGACTTCTTTTAGTTGAGTCTTTTTAGATCTCTTACCTTTGGTGTTCTTGAATTGTATTGTGACATCTCTTTGGTATTTCCCTTTATTTTTCTGATTGGGATTTGTTTCTGAATGTGAATTCATCATTAGTTCTGAAAATTTCTCGGTCGTCAATTTTTCAGATATTCTTCTGTACCATTCTTTCTGTCCTTTATGGAACTGATTAAATGCCTGTTGTTCCTTCTCTATTCTCTACAGTTCTCAAACTGTCTTCCATATTTCCTTTGTGTTTGTCTCTGCACTCTGTGATATTTCTTTAGAGCCCTCTTTTGGTTCACTGCCCCTGTCTTCACCTGTGTCTCATGTTGTTAATCTCTTTTATTGAATTTTTATTTTGTTTTAATTTTCATCTGTAGAAGTTTAGTTTCTTTCTCAAATTGGCCATTTACAAAATGCTTAGTTGTAGTTTCTTTTTCAAATTGGTCATTTTAAAAACTCTTTCCCCTAACTCATATTTCCAGTTTCTCCTTTTTAGGTCTTTAAATGTTTTAAACCTATGTATGTATAGTCTTTTATGTCTGATAATTCCAGTGTCTGAAATCTTTACATGTGTGATTTTTATTGCGCATTTACTGGCTCTATTTCCTGATGACTTATTTTTCTGTGTGTCCTGGGATTAAATGATTGATTTACTTAGCTCAGATCAATGGGAATTTTTGAGGTGTCTAGATTTGATGCATTCTTATAAAGATTTATATTTGCCTCTGCTGGGTGCATTGAATATCATTAGCCACCTAGGATCACTTCATGTTATGTATGTATGTATGTATTTAAGAGAGGGAGGGGGAGTGCAGAGGAAGTGAGAGAATCTAAGGCAGGCTTTCACCCAGCACAGAGCCCAAGGCAGGTCTTGATCCCACA
The DNA here is from genome assembly GCA_004024625.1 of Mellivora capensis. Classification (NCBI taxonomy): domain Eukaryota; kingdom Metazoa; phylum Chordata; class Mammalia; order Carnivora; family Mustelidae; genus Mellivora; species Mellivora capensis. Next base: position 152,759 of record PISX010000709.1, on the reverse strand, counting down.
ACCCAGAGATCATGACCTGAGCCCAAATCAAGAGTCAGACGCTTAACCAAATGAGCCACCCAGGCACCCCAGCTACCTGGGATCACTTTAAAGTATACTTTAAATGAGGTCTTTTTAGATTACCTGGAATGAGGTCTTTTAGATTACCTGGAAGTCAGAATTCTGACTTGAGGTTATGAATTTTCCTAGAACTGATTAATTTTTTCTGTTTTGTAATGATGACAGATATCCTGTGATCCAGCCAGTGACTTTAACTCTCATTCTGTGGAAGCAGCTTTCTCATATTACTTGGTTCTAGGTTATTTTTTTTCTCCAAAATCCTGTTCATTCTTCAAATAATTCAGTTACACACAAACTTGTGTATGTGAAAAAATTGAGCACGCCAACTTTTTGTTTTAAATTGAAGTATACAGCTGACACACCATGTTCCGTTAGTTTCAAGTATGGAACGTACTGATTCAGCAGCTCTCTACGTTATGCTTGGCTCATACAAACTTGTTCGTGGCCAATGACAGCTCACTAGCCTGCCAACCATTTTTTTTTAATAAAGTTTTGTTAGAAACCAGGCATGCTTATTCATCTATGAATGTTTTTTGCTACGGGGCAGAGTTGAATAGTTAAAACAGAAACCGTGTATCTTACCAAAGCCTAAGACATTTATTATCTGGCCCTTTACCAAAAAAATCCACACATCATTGCCTCAAAGAAGGGGGCCTGGGCTTTTTTCTGGTTTGCCTTAATACTAAAGGTGTAGTCCTTTGGGGTCTGCTATTAAAGTGCTCCAACTGGCGTTTGTCTCCTGTATTCAGCACCCATGGAGCATAAAAACCAAAGCTGATCTTCAGAGTTTGGTAAAGGTCTTCAGGGAGAAAGCCTGCATTAGTGCTCTACTTCTCTCTTGGTTTCACTTGATTTTTGGCCTCTAATTATGCCTTATATTCTTGCCATCACATTGATTTGTTTATATTTTCCCATTATTATTAGTTATTTTCAATGGGAGGGAGGGACTGTTTTGTCTTATTGAAGGGCATAGATGTTGCATTTCTGTTACACGTGATTTTAATGTATTTTGATCATTTTGGTTTTCTGTGAACTATGAACTTCTGTGAGGCTCTTATGTGAAGCAGAGTACTATGTTGCATTATTGTTTGTTAGTCACAATATTTAATATTTCCCAGTCTTTGTTTGAAGTGGTGTGCTATGGAAGATAACTAGACAGAAATTGTCAAATTATTCTGCGGCATATTTGTTTTAAGTTATATAGGAAGCATCTTAATGATGGGTTTATAGTGTGTGGCACTGTTGGCAAACGGGAAGACTCATCTAAGCAGATGCTATTTTATTTCTTGGCAAGCAGAAACTGTGAATGAAAATTGAGATTTGCCATGGAACTTCTGTTTCTCTCTAGTATTCTCAGAAATGAGATTTTTATTTATTTATTTTTTTAAAGATTTTATTTATTTGACAGAGAGAGAGAGGTCACAAGTAGGCAGAGAGGCAGGCAGATGGGGAGGGGGAAGCAGGCTCCCCGCTGAGCAGAGAGCCCGATGAGGGCATTGATCCCAGGACCCTGAGACCATGACCTGAGCCGAAGGCAGAGGCTTAACCCACTGAGCCACCCAGGCACCCTGGAAATGAGATTTTTAAATGTGATCCATCATGTAGCCGCCTTGAAGGCTGGGAAAACCTATAACCTCCTGACTTACAAATGCCTCTTGTGGATGCCTCCTAGCTGTCTATTATCAGAACTACCCTCTACCTTCCTCACCCAGTTATAATGGTAGGGCTTCCTGTACTCTTCCCTTCCCCTTTCATGACAACAAAGATTTTTCTTCTGCCTGGACCTCTCATGCCTTGGCCACCTTCTCCTCACTACTCAAGTCCTGGCTGTGGGTGTCAGTGGGAGAGAGAAGGTAAGGGGTCAGACCTGCTCTAGGTCCCTCTCCCCGTTTATACACTAAGCCCATCCAGACAGCAGGAGCCTGGGTGGAGATGCTGGGGAACTTGCAGAGTCTCTAAGTTCCCAGAGAACTACCATTATCAGCAGAGCTTTCTGTGATGGGGGGTGGGTGGGTGGGAGAGCATGAGTCTGGATTATAATCAACTAGATTATTGAATCTTGGCCACTTGTATAGTCTTGATTAAGTCATCTCACATTTCTGCGTCTGTTCTCTCATCTCTTGAGTGGCATTTATGCTTGCTGCTTGCAAAGTTGTTGGTTGTTAATAACAGGTACAAAAGTGGGTAGTACAGTGACATGTAGTATCTGAGCAGGAAATGCTAGTTTTCCTTCCCCAGCAGGGTCCAAGTTACAAAAAAGGGAAAAAGTAGCTTTTTTATCCTCTCTTACTTTTGTAAGCAATAAACAACTTTAGAAAACCTAAATAACTTGAAAGGTAGAAAAATGGGAAGAGGAGAAACTGGAAAAAGAAAAGACCCAAGTAGAAAGAAACATGAAGACAACGGAAAGGAAGGGATCATGGCCAGTCCTCAACTTTCTTAGGTGGAGCAGGTGACCTGCTGAGGATTACTTAGAAGGTGGTGCCCAGTGGTCTGGTTCCTCTCCCAGTTCTCCCTCACCGATCCTGCATTCCCCACCTTGGCAACCCTGCCTTTACCTGTTTGAGGTCCTAGCTCTCTCTGTTTATGGGACCGTGGGTGACTTGGACCCAGCATAGCCCCAGGTTGCCCTCCAGGATAGGATTTCCCATGATTGAGATTCTGAATATATTTCCCTGGAACCCTTTGACGTTCTTGGTGTTGGCCTCTCATACTTGAAGACACTCACATTTATATATATTCTTAGGTATGTTTTGTGTTAAATAAACTCTGGGAACTGGCTTATTAGTATGAAAAAATTAGTCAATGAGTTTTAAAAACAATTACAGTTAGTTACAATTAGTTTTAAATTGTTGGAAGACAATTCCTTCAAAACTGGACTGCTGTTTCTGTGTCTATATGGACTTGCATTCCTGGCTATGTTAGTATACTTCAGTCTAACAGGAATATTTCCGTCACTTGTTGCACTTACACATGGCGCCGGGATTTATTCCACTGCAGTTCAGTAGAGTAGAATCCCACGTTTTTACTTGCACAATATGAGGTCCCCTGAAGGATGGCATTCACTAAGTCTTACCTGCCTTTGCTGTGCTTTACCGTGCTTGCCTGTAGCTGCTGGGGAAATCAGTCCTGGCAGGATTTCCCAAGCAGAATTCTGGAGCATCTTAGCCCTGACAGTGGATTAGGATTGGTGCCAGTTGGACGTGTTTGGAGGGCCCTGACCATCTCCAGCCGCTGGGCCCTGTCCCGCATCCTTTAGAACAAGGTCTACCACCTTTTACTTTTTTATTTAAACTTTTTCTTTAAATTCCAGTTTGTTAACATACATTGTAATATTAGTTTCAGGTAATTTAATGATGCAGCACTTCCATACAATGCCTGGTTCTCATCACAGCAAGTGTCCTCCTTCATCCCCACACTGTGTCACCCAGCACCCTGCCCCCCTCCCCTCTGGTCACCATCAGTTTGTTGTCTGAAGTTAAGAGTCTGTGTCCCGGTTTCAGGCTCTACCACCTGTGAGAAGTACCATGCCAGTTCTTTAGTTCACTCAAACTAAACTCCTTAGAGAATTTTAGAGCTGAAGGATAAACTGAGGTTTATTTGGGGAACAGTGCCTCAGGGGGCTTGCTTGTAAAGTGTTTAAGACTTCTGGCTGAAAATTAGTGAAAAGACAAATGGTGGGATTGAATGTCCTCTTTGCCTGTGCTGATGTTGGGCTGGGAGAGAAGGGAAGTGTCTGGGTCTGCTCCAGGCTAGGAGGTAGGAAGGAGCACTAGTCACACCCTGGGGTGGGATCCATCTTCCAGCACTGCTGTTTGGATAACTTGACTGTTGCCAGTTGGAAAGGAAGGGCAGGAGGACTTCTGACTCTCTTTTTGGGTTCATAACGTTCCCCTTTGAATTCTCCTTGGCACTTCAGGTCTGTGGGGCTGCGTTTGGGATAATAAAGCAGGAAGCAAGTGTGGGATGGTATCTTTCTCCTCAGAAGTCCAGCCATGGGGACCATCAGAAGTAGTAGATGCACCACCTTGTGCATCCAGAAGCATTCTCTGGTCATAGCAGAGATGCCCGGCTTTCCCCAACTTCAGCCTTTGACTATTCACCCTGTTTAATTTTGATGAGGAAGATGGTTAAGGCAGTTCTGGAGTGTCCTATTCTGTACCAATTCATTTTAGTCACTATTTGATATTATTTAGATGTTGATATATTTGAAATCTTTCTGTAAAAATTATTTTTAAATAACTTCCTGAATTGTTTCTATTAGAATATTGTACATGATTTTAAGTAATGCGAACTTGTGTAATAGGCCTTTAACTTCTTTAAATATTTTTATAAACTTTTATGATGTGAGTTTTTAGTATATCCAAAATAGGAAACCTTTATTTTAAAAAATTAATGGTCTTTAAAATACTGAATTTTATTTTTTTAAAGATTTTATTTATTAGAGTGCACGAGCAGGTGGGAGGAGGGCAGAGGGAGAGGGAGAAGGAGACTCTCTGCTGAGCAGGGAGCCCCATGTGGGGCTCCATCCCAGGACCCCAGGATCATGACCTGAGCGGAAGGCAGACTTTTAACCTACTGAGCCATCAGGATGCCCCTAAAATAATGAATTTTAGACAACAAAGAGGTGAAATGCTGAGGAAGCAGAGGAAAAGTTTAATCACCCAATCACAGTAAAAATATTCAACAGGATCAGTGGTTCTAACAGGCAGACTTCTTTGGAGAGCCCTAACTGTTCCCAGGGCAGACCTAGTTTACACTTTCCCTGTATGCCCTTCTCCATGTACAAGGCCTCCCTTCCAAGAGATTGCTTATAATTTCTTAGGTCTTCCTTGCGGTCCTGAAATGGGTTGTTTTGTAGTTAGTTTGTAATTAGCTCTGGATAGTTGTCATTTTTTTTTTTTTAAGTTTTTATTTATTTATTTGAGAGAGAGGCAGTGAGAGAGAGCATGAGCGAGGAGAAGGTCAGAGGGAGAAGCAGACTCCCCGTGGAGCTGGGAGCCCGATGCGGGACTCGATCCCGGGACTTCGGAATCATGACCTGAGCTGAAGGCAGTCGTCCAACCAACTGTTCCACCCAGGCGTCCCTAGCTGTCATTTTTTAATGCTTCTAGTACTTTTAGACTTGGAAACTGGCCATGACCTTCACCACTGGTTTTATTCATTTGATAAATGTTCTTATTTTAAAAATTATTTTGTGTTTTCAGAGGATCATTCAGCTCAGAGCTACTTTTGATAAATCTTCCTAGAAATATTTTCTATTGATTTTCAGATTTTTAAAAATTTTATTTGTTTAGGAAGGGGAACCTTCTGGAAAGAGAAAAGCGGAAGATGATGATAAAGCGAGTAAAAAGCATAAGAAGTATGTGATCAGTGATGAAGAGGAAGAAGATGATGATTGAAGCACAATGTGAAATCATTTTATGTATTTTTGTACAGTTTATTAAATATGTAAACATGAGTTATTTTGATTGAAATGAATTGATTTGCTTTTGTGTAATTTTAATTGTAATAAAAATTTTTTAAAGCAGGTCTCTTCAGGAAATCTACTTTATTTAAAGCAAGTTGATTCTGTTTAAACTTCACAGGAAGTCTTAAGTTTTAATGAATTCCTGTTGCTCTCCCCCTTCCCTGCCCCCTACAAAGAAGCCTCCTAGTCAGGGTCAAGTGAGGCATTCCTCTGGAATGCAGAGTTTAAGGGCCCCAAAAGAGCTTCTTGTGCTTGTTTCAGTTTGTTAGGGCTGCTATAACACAGTACCACAAACTGGGTAGCTTAAAACCACAGAAATGTATTCTCTTACAGTTCTGGAGCCTCGAAATCCCAAATCAAAGTATTGGCAGGGCCACTCTCCCTCTGAAAGCTCTAGGGAAGAATCCTGCATTGCTGTGTGTTCTAGCTTCTGGGGCCTCCTGGCAGTCCTTGGCTTTTGGCAGCAGAACTCTGTTCTTTCCTTGGTCTTTACGTGGCTTATTTCCCTTTGTTTGCTCTGTGTCTCTGTATGTCTCCAGGTCTTCCTCTCCTTATATAATGACACCAAGCAGTGTGTTTAGGACCAACCCCAATTCAGTAGACTTCTTAATTATATCTGGAAAGACCCTACTGCTAAGTAAAGTCACATTCTGAAGTTCTGGGTAGATATGAACCTTGTGTGGGAGGGTCCCTATTCAGCCCATTATATTAATCAAGATAAATGATACCACAATATATGACGTTAAAAAAAATGGAACTAATGCAAAAATCCATAATGAATAAAATGTCAGAATTTTATGTAAACAGGACCTGATGGCTGAAATTAGGGTAAAACAAGTGAGAATTGTGCAAGTACAGAGCTGGATGGATCCGTGCTTTTCTTAAAAATTTGATAATGTGTTCATGCGTCTTTCACAAGAAGCTTTAAAAAACATTGTATTGGGGCTCCTTGGTGGCTCAGTCAGTTAAGCAGCCAACTCTGGATTTCAGCTCAGCTCATGATCACAGGGTGGTGAGATCGAGCCCTGTGTCAGGCTGTGTGCTCAGCAGGGAGCCGGAGCCTGCTTAGAACTCTCTCCCTCTTCTGCCCTTCCCCCTGCTTGTGTGCACGCTCGCGCTCTCTAAAATAAGTAAATGTATTTTTAAAATAAATAAATAAAAAACATTGTATTGCAGTGTGGTCATCTAGGTCACTGAGATTTCGGCACCCCTCAGGTAAGTGTCTCGCTTTTGCATCTCAGTCCTGGCCCTACTTTCTCACAGCAAAATGGCTGGGATCCAAAACTGAGCATCCTAAGAGAGGGAGCCAGGTAAAAGCTGTATTACCTTTCACATCCAAATCCAACACCTTCTGTTGATTAAAAGTGAGTCACTCATGTGTGCCTATATTCAAAGGGAAGGAAATTTGACTCCTCTTGATGGTTGGAATGGCAAAGAATTTGCAGGTATGTATTATTTTTTTTAAATCTTTTTAAAGGGTTTATTTATTTTGGGGGGTGGGGTCATGTGCTCACAAGTTAGGGGAGGGGCCGAGGGAGAGAGACTCTCAAGCAGCCTCCCTGCTCAATGTGGAGCCTGACTCAGGTCTTGATCTCATGACCCTGAGATCATGACTTGAGCCGAAACAGACATGGAACTGACTGAGCCACCCAGGTGCCTGTGCAGGTATGTTTTAAATTTACCACACACATATTTGTCTTTTCTATGATTTTCTTCTACATAGACTAATTAATCTTTCCCTTATGAATGGATTCTACCCAACTTCTTTCTAGTGCTGTTGGTACAGTCTGGGAGTGCTGGTTGTGGGAGGCTTACCTGAAACCTGGCTATGGAGAAAGAAAAGTGACATTGAAAAAGAAGGTCCCAAATCACCAAGGTGCCACTTTGTTTTTTTTTTTCTTCCCCCTCATGTGCCACTTCCCTAACACCAAAACCTTCAGTTTCTTGCTGTTTCTTGGTTTAACAAATTGTTAAAACTCCTATGCCTGGCTTTTAAGAGCCTTCATTCCACCTGTCCTTTTTAAGGCAATATACTTTGTTTTTGTTTTTTTAACTAGTAGAAAGGTGTATTCGTTATTAAGCTCTTGTCTTTTTATCTCCAAACCCACCCTTTTTTTTAACCAAGCTTGGTGGTGCTGGGGCCAAGATTCTGCAAGCACATCTCATCTTTGCCAGGTGCCCCCTGTTAGGGGGCGCTGGAGGGAGACTGGAAGACTGAATAACAAAGAAGAGATTGCTCCTTCCTGTTTATTTATGGAACTTTCTGGAAGCTTCCTGTCAACTTGCAGTTTTTCTAAGGGGGCCCACAAACACCTTCACCTCAGCAGAGGCAATACCTTCCCACAGCAGCTCATCCAGTTTGCAGCTTTACCAACACTTGGAGAGCCAGCTTCATTGTATCTCCCTGCTCTGCCCCGCCCGAGGCATCAGTGCCAGCTGGACACTTCTCTTCCTCAGGTATGAGTTTCAGCTCTGTACTGTAAGCTTTTATGTTTAATAATTCCACCTCTTCCTTTGTTCCCTCATTTCTAGAGGTGGAAACCTAAGTAAAAAACAATTTTTTAAAAATTTAATTCTATCTGTAGAGACTGCTGGTGTGTTTTCTGTTCCCCAACTTGGACCTGACTGGGTAGTCCAGGAGAGAAATTCTCAAAGATGTGATTTGTAGATGAGTGTGGGTTTGAATGCAGGTCTGAGCTCCTCGCCAATGAAACGGGATGCTGATAACGCATGGTTGGTGGCATGGTGTATCTGATCACCCCTCTGGTTGAGGGCTCCAGTGGCTGTTAGATTTGTTAGGCGTAGTGATGATACTGCGGACTGTGGTGTGGGGTAGGTACTTCGGAGTGCCCTGGAGCACTAACAGAAGAATATTACAAGCTTACGTCTTTAAACATTCAGCTCAGGTCAGGGCCAGAGAACCAGTGAGCTTTCCTCACAGCCTTCAACGAATCTCCTGGCTGCGAGGCAGAGGGCTGAGGTAGCTGAATATTAAACATTCAGTTGTGTGGTTGCAGAATTGCAACATTAGTTGAATTCATAGCCTCTTGAAGTCTCTCATGTGAAACGACGTTGCTAGAGAAAGAAGCTAAGGATGGGATGTCTGTTTGGACTCAGATGAAACAGGAAAACTCAATTTGCTAGTCACTCTGTGCCCGTGAGAAGCAGTTTGCTTCCCTGTAAACACAGTAATAATGTTAGCTGTGGCAGTTTCCCTTCTCAAGATTCAGCCAACTGCATGCTGGCTGCCCCACTTGTTACCAGTCAGCCCATCCCTAGGATCTCATCCTGCTCTGACAAAGCACGAACTCCTAGCTGAAGAAGAAATGCTTATATGCCAGAAGAACTACAAGGCTTTGCTGATAAAGGGAAAAGCCTAGGGAATACTGTGGAACTATGTTCTAGGAATGTGAGATGAAGGACAGACTATAACAATAGCTTGGGCCAAATGGACTGGTTTGGGGCACTTACATATTCAGGATCTGATGTGTTAACACATACAGCAGGAGATGGCTCCAGAGCTGGTTAGCTACAACCTACTGGTGGCCTACTTGTAATGAAGCTTCCCTGGCATTATGTGGAGGGAATCCAAAGGCTTAGGGAGATAAGAGCGTTGGATTAAACATATCTTGTGTGACCTGCATACCACCCCTCACCTTCTCCAGCTACTCAGCTTCTACCCTGGGAAGGCCAGATGAAAACAACATCTAATATTCCATAATTTCCGAGGGTCATGACTGGTTTAGCAGGGTAGCTGTGCCTCGGGGTCTTTGATGAAGCTCCAGTCAAGGTGTTGGCTGAGAATCCTTTATCTACAGGCTTGCCTGGGACAGAAGGATCTGTTTCTAAGATGGCTCACTCGTGCTCTTGGCAGGCGGCCTCAGTTAGTTGCCCCTTGAGCCTCTCCTTAGCAGTTTGAGTATCTTCACATCATGGCAGCTGGCTTCTCCAGAGCAGTGAGCTAAGGAGAGAAAGAAGGAGGTGGAAAAGCCACAGTGTCATGGCCTCGCCTTAAAAGTGAGGTTGTATTCTATTGATCACATAGACCAACTGTGACACATGTTGGAGGAGACTCAAGGGCAGGACTATCAGAGGCAGGAACCACTGGGAACTGTGTTGAAAGCTGTGGCTATCACAGGAGCTTTGCCTTCCACCAACCAAACTGGCCACCTTCCTTCTTCATAGATACTTGGCAGGCTTCTGGGGGCTAGGCTCAGGGAGCAAATTCAAGGTTGGCTTTGTGGAGATTTGGTTTCTGAATCTTGGGACAGTGTTGAAGTGATGGGCTAAAAACCGTGTGAAGAACCTCAGAGAAATTAATACTGCGTGTTTTTCTCCCAGCTTTGAAGGTCACAGTAGGACCATGGATCTGTTTGGAGACATAGATGACATTTCTTCGGAGAGCGATGGGGACAGTGAACAATCTGTTCTAGGGCAGCCTGCTGTGAGTATAATCACTAACCTCAACAGGTCCCATTGCTTGAAGTAAAAAGAAAGCTTCAGAAGCTGAAGTGTCTGGTTTCAATGGAGAGAAGACATTGATAATTGAGCAGTGGTCTGAAACACCTGAGGAATTGGTGACTTTCTCAGTTATGTTGGGAATTGTGGATATTTGCAGGTACAGAAAGAACTGCTCAGAATGAGGTTGATGCCAAACTTTGGGGCTAAACTGTGAAGACTCATAATTTGGAAACCTTTAAGTTTTTCTTTTCTTTTATTTATGTATTTATTTATTTTTAAAGATTTTATTTATTTGAGAGAGAGAGATAGAGATAGTGAGAGAGCATGAGCAGGGAGGAGAGGAAGAAGCAGACTCCCTGCTGGGCAGAGAGCCTGATTCGGGGCTCGATCCGAGGGCCCTGGGATCATGACCTGAGCCAAAGGCAGATGCTTAACGACTGAGCCACCCAGGCACCCCTTGATTTAAGTTTTCCTTTCCTTTTCTTTCTTTCTTTCTTTCTTTCTTTCTTTCTTTCTTTCTTTCTTTCTTTCTTTCTTTCTTTCTTTTTTTTTAGATTTTAAAGATTTTTATTTATTTGTCAGAGACCTAGAGAGAGAGAGAAAAAACAAGCAGGGGGAGGGGCATGCAGAAGGAGAAGCAGGCTCCCTGCTGAGCAAGGATCCTGGGATCATGACCTGAGCCCAAGGCAGACACTTAACCAGATGAGCCACCCAGGCATCTCTGATTTAAGTTTTTCCTAACACAAACCTGTGCCAGAAAGCATGTGCTATTTGACTTTCTTCTCTGATTTTAAAGTTACTTCATACTGGGGGGTTGTACATCTTCACAGTTCTGTCATTTAATGTCTTATGCAAGCCAGATATGTCAACAAAATTGATATTTTTTTCTAGTAATGCAGGCTAACAGATCTTGTTTCCCATGGTGGTATTTTTGGGGGAGAGGATGAAATTTTAGGAGAGGCCTGGAGGGGTTGCTAACTCTTGTTTCTGAAGTGGTATCTGAATTTATTTTCAGTCACATCTGTATCTCCTAGTACTCTAGAAGAGCTAGAGCATTTTCAGTTTCACTTCAAGCTCTCACATCCTGATTCCTCTCTTAGGATGAACGTGGAGTGCCTCAGGACCAACAGAAGGAAGAGCCGATTTCTGAACCCAGAATAGAAGTAGAAATCCCCAGTATCAACTCTGATTTAGGAAATGAATTGTACTTTGTTAAACTACCTAAATTTCTCAGCATAGAACCCAAGTAAGAGGACTGATTAAAGTTTGTTTTTTTAAAGATATTAATTTAAAACATGTGGAATGTAAATGTTTTTTCTTATCATACGTTGGGTAATTATAAAGATAGGAGATTCCTCATATACCTCTGGAAAAGTAAGTTTAGGATGTGCTGTGTTAAAATATGATGAGTTACTGTGTGAGATTTTATTTTATTTTTAAAGCTTTTATTTTATTAAGATTTTATTTATTTGTCAGAGAGCAAGCGAGCACAAGCAGGGGGAGCAGCAGGCAGAAGGAGAAGCAGGCTCCCTGTTGAGCAGGGACCCTGATGCAGGGCTCCATCCCAGTACTCTGGGAACATGACCTGAGCCGAAGGCAGATGCTTAACCGATGTCCCTAAGGATTTTATTTATTTATTAGAGAGTGTACCAGAGAGGGGAGGGTCAGAGGGAGAAGCAGACTCCCTGATGAGTGGGGAGCCTGATTCGGTGCTTAATCCTGGGACTCCGGGATTAGTACCTGAGCTGAAAGCAGATGCTGGGCCAACCGACTCAGACACCCAGGTGCCTCTCGTGAGAATTCTAATGTGAATGATTCTCTAGCATTTGGCACTTAGAAATAAACTGACAGGACAGCTGACAAAGGTGTTTTTCACTAGTGTAAAGCTGAAAAATCAGAAAATGAGATGGAGAAAGTTTGCTAGAGAAATCATAAATGTTCAGTGCAAAAGCCACTATGACTAGAAGAGACAATGATTTTGGACAACAAAATAGTATTGATCGGTATTTTTTGTGAAGGTTCATGTGTATAAGCTCTTGTGTAATTAGCAGGATACCTTTCTTTAAAAAAAAAAAAAAGTAGATAAGACCGTGTCTTATTTATATTTTAGAAGACCTATTTCTTCAAACAAGACTTGGAATTGTTAGTCACACTTGGATTTTATTTCCGATAATGTTTTAAAATCCGATTTCAAGAAAGTACACTAATTTGCATACTTTCTTGAAATATTACATGAAGTTGTCTCTGTGACTTTTAACATATTGGTGCATGTTGTAAAGATGACTATTTTATACGCATTAATAATATTCATTACAAAAATGGCTAATATGAGATTAAAAAACGGTTTTTAGACCTTTCGATCCTCAGTATTACGAAGATGAATTTGAAGGTGAGAAAGTGCTTGACGAGGAAGATAGAACGAGGTTAAGATTAAAGGTACTATTCTATACTTGATTCCTTTTTCTTTTTCTTTTCAAGTTTTTTGTTAAGTAAAACATAATTATTTGAGACGAGATTATGAAATGATCTTTTATGTTTACTCTTTAGAACAAGGACTGAAATGTCTTTTGAGAATATTTTTAGGAGAGAAGTTACATACCCTTTTTAAAAAAACCCTGTAATTCTCACTTTTCTAACCTTTTTCTCCCAGTTATAATTTTTCAATGGAAGTAATGATAAAAATTCTTAAATTGTTAGCTACTTCCTTTAGGATAAATATTTTTAGGTATTATGAACTGCCTCTGCCTTTTAGAGTGGGTAGGTCCTTGCAGCTTCCTCAGTAGCCTTCTCTCAGGCTCTCTATGGGATTCCGACTATGCACAAAGAGAGGCCTTGTCTGCAGGCGGTTCCTCTCAAGAAGACCTGGGATGGCAGGACACTGCGGTGTTCTCACAGGGCTCTTGTCTTCTTGCTTCGGGTGGAAATGAGCTTCTGTGGGGGCAGAACCAATTTTTATGCTACCTTTGTGATTTGGAGTTGCCTCCTATATGGATAGGACACATTTGAACTAAAAAACAGGGCAAGTGAAGTCTCAAGTTGAAAATTGTTGATTTCTTAACTTTATATTCTTTTATCTTTTAATTTTTCATTTAATGCCCAGGACTTCCCTGTCTTACTAGGTCAGGCTTACTAGTCCTTCCTTCGTTGGGTTCACAGCCCTTCAGGTGGACTTGCGATAGGCACAGGTCTCCATTTTAACTATCTATCCCATGTGGACCCAAAGCCTCGCCCTCTCTTCTTTGGAGCTCCTGGTGTGTGTGTGGTAATCCCTCCGTCCTGCGTCATACTTGGATTCTGCTTCCACTGCCATGAGCTTGCAAAAGATTTAAACAAAATAGTTTAACCAGTATCTCTCAGTGTTTGTAGTGGGAGGGTTTCAGCATTGCCTAATGCACTAGTTCTCTTGTGAGCTTCCTTTAGCACTACATACCAACTCTTGGAACATGATTATAAGTCACTGGAGGGAAAAAGAACACGCAGTTGTTACACTGGTGTTCTAATGCCTTTGTGTTTTGAACCAGGTAGAAAATACGATAAGATGGAGGAAACGCCGGGACGAGGAAGGAAATGAAATTAAGGAAAGCAACGCTCGGGTGGTCAAGTGGTCAGATGGGAGGTGAGCCCATGATGCCCGGAGGGCCCTGGAAGACCCAGAGGGATGCCTGGGAGGAACGGGGTTCTCTGTGCAGGACCTTACTTTGGGGCCATCTTCCATTAAAGAATTAAACAAATCTAGGCCTCGGAGATGACACCTTAGAAGTGGGCGCCCAGGGTGTGATCAGATTCAAGGTAGCAGCCTTCTGGGGGGAAAGCCTAATGCTAGCTTGCTTGTAGGAGCTACTATCGGGCAGTACACACTGGTATTTTGGGAACAAAGTGTTTCTGTCTTATGAAGTAGTAGAGATTAGGAAAATGACAATACAATTATATTTCAAGTTGAAGGACGGATTTTACCACCTTTGGCTTTAAAAGGGAATATGTTATTTACAGCGCCTCTGTTTTTCTCATGAATTCAGGACACGGTTCCACAGCATTTTAAGTAAAGCCTATAGGGGAGAATGGAAACTGTGGGCTTTGTTGAATGTCCACCCCAGTACTGAATGGTTTCTCGTTTGCAGCCTCTCCCTGCATCTAGGCAGTGAAGTGTTTGATGTCTACAAAGCCCCAATGCAAGGCAACCACAACCACCTGTTCGTTCGAGAAGACACTGGTCTACAAGGACAAGCTGTCTTTAAATCCAAGCTCACCTTTAGGTAACTGTTCATGCTGACCAGTTGTTACTGGTAGTTAATGAGCAGCAAGGTCGAGAGTCATGCAGAAAGCCTGACTCAGCTCTGATGGACATGGTTTCAAGGTGCAGCTCACCAGGCACGTGGTTTGGTTCACCTCTACCACAGATCGCTGTTTCTCAGGGAGCCAGTCCGCGCTGTCAAAACCAACCCAAGACCCCCGTATAAACCAGAAGACCAGTGAATGAATTCACGTTGGTCAGTGCACCTGATAGGAGGCCTGGAAGACTGGTCTTTGGTGCTCGGCTGGCCCGTGTTCTTTGCCTTCCATGGAATTTAGCTGGGAGGCTGGCCAAGCATGAGCCTGCTGTTGATGTGTGCACACGGTAGAGAAAAGGGCGAGATGACCACAGGGGCTGCGGCTTGACCCCAAGCCGTCGGGTGCTCCATATCCAGCTTTTTCACTGGATGCTACTGGCTCTGCTCCTGCACACGCCTTCCCCTAAGGACCCCGTGCTGTTGTCCTTAATGCGGCTCTCCTCCAAGTGGGGCATTTAGCCGACTAACAGTGTGCACAAGGTTTCTTTTTGAGGTCATGGAAATGTTCTAAAATCAGATTGTAGAGGTGCCGGGGTGGCTCAGTTGGTTAAGCGTCTGCCTTCGGCTCAAGTCATGATCCCCAGGTCCTGGGATCAAGTCCCTTGTGGGACTTCCTGCTCAGCAGGGAGCCTTCTTCTCCCTCTCCTTCTGTTCTTCCCACCCCAACTTGTGTTCTCCCTCTCTCTCTCAAATAAATAAATAAAGCTTTTTTATAAATAAATAAATCAGATTGTAATAATGGTCACACAACTTTAATTTTTTTAAAGAAATTTATTTATTAGAGAGCACAAGCAGGGGGAGTGGCAGGCAGAGGAAGAGGGAGAAGCAGGCTCCCCACTGAGCATGGAGCCCAATGTGGGGCTCGATCCCAGGATGCTGGGATCAATGACTTGAGCCTACAGTAGAAGTTTAACTGACTGAGCCACCCAAGCGCCCCTCACTCTAATTTTTAGTTTCCTTTTCTATAAAATGGAGATAATATTGACTTCACAGGGATGAGTGTCAGTTAAGTCAAATAAGACATACGATGTCATGCGGTGCAGAGACCTGGTGTATTAAAGGCTGTTCGAATCCAGCCTCCTCCCGAGCTTTCTCAAATGGAGGTGTAAGAGACAAAGGATTCCACGGCTTTCCATTGTGCTTGGTGTTTCACATTCCTCACATTCCTGTCCCATCTCCCTCCAGTCTCAGGGACGCTCTCCTAAGGATCTCCCTTTCTTCTTTCTGATACGAGATACTGCTTTCTGCACCAGGGACTCCCAGTCCAGCGCTGTCGTGAGGCCTCCTTGCTTTGACCTTCCTTCTGATCATATTCAGATGAAGGGATGCCTGTTTCATTCTTGAATCAGGACTTCTGGCCTCTGCACCACCCTTACGGAACTCAGATTTCCTGTCCCTTCTTTTCTCTCTGAATGTCATCCGGGGCAGGTTGTGGGGCGGGAGGGGGGTGTTTCTTTGGAAAAGCCTTTGACCTTACCTCCTGCTTTCCTCCTTCCTCCACTTGCACTTTGCCCCATCAGCATTCCCTGGAGATGGGACAGAGGGAGGAAGCAGAGTGAGGAGGCTCAGAGTGCCAGGACCCGTGGCCTGGCCTCCCCGCTCCGCTGAAGGGGTAGTGGTCACTGTCCGTGGCTGTCTGTGCGTGGATAGAATCGCCTCTGACTGTTCTTAGTCTACAGTGAGGCATTCTTGTCTCCCAGCAGACCTCACTCTACAGACTGTGCCACACACAGGAAGATGACCCTGCCGCTTGAGAAGAGATGCTCAAAGACCCAGAGGATTAGAATCTTACCGATGGCTGGCCGTGACCCTGAATGCCAGCGCACAGAAATGATTAAAGTACGTCAGTTAAGCTTTATCCTGGGATTTTTTGGGTATTAAGAGCTGGACTTTCCAGAATATTAATTCACAGTTTTGTGTGGCCACAGCCATTTTATCTTGCTCTTATCAGGGAGCCAGCTTCAACCCAAGCGTGGCGTGTCAGTGGCCACTGCTGAGATACAGCAAACCAGACGCTCGTGCTCTCTGTTCAGTTTATGAGATTTCAGGGGAAATCTGAACATTTAGAAAATGTAACCTTTGACAGCTATCATAAAACTTTGTTAGCCAGATAGATAGGAAGGTCAAAAAGACGTTCCTGACTTCCTCGACACCAGCTCTGCCTTGTGAACACCAGTGTGTGGACGGCCAGGCGGAGGACGTGTGTGACTGTTCTGCTTTGGGGCTCAGGGACCCTCCCCTACCAGCCCCTCCCCGTCCTGTCATCAGGAGCTGTGGGGAAGCTCTGTGGCCGGGAGGGCCCCACACAGGACCATCTGCGCACCACTGGAGTTCGGTGGAGCCCTTGCGCGCCAGGTGTCTGTCTCAGGGGTCAGCAGACCCAGCCTCCCTCAGGCGTCCACTGGGCGTGGCTGAGGTTCCTCAGGCTGCTTGCTGCTCTCTGGGCTCTGCCTGGCAGCACGGGGGACGCTGCAGCTCCCGAGGCCACGTGTGTGCCCAGTGTGATCGAGTGGTTAGGACGAGGGAGCTTTCTGCCCCTTCACCCTGTGTTGCTTGCACACCTGGAACTCAGCTGCACTGAGTGATCGCTGGGTGAGGTAACGGGTGTGGCACGGAGAGAACTGTTCTCTGCAGACAAGAAATGTAGTAAAAGTAAGTTCAAGTGGGCAGAAAGGTAGTTCATTTCTTCAGCTAAAAAGATTTTGCTTCTTTACAGAAAGAAGAACGATTGAGGGCTTCTACTCACGAGACAGTCCATCTGTGGGAGAAGCAGAACCAGCAGGGGCTGAGTGTCCCCTGCCAGGACCCCAGCAGTGCCTGTGAGGAGGAGGAGGAAGGCGCTGAAGCCGCTAAAAACCATTACCAAGGGGAGCTCCAAGGTGAGCTGGGCATGGAGGTAACATGTCTTCTGAGGGCTGCAGAGGCTGGTGGGTTTTTACTCCCTGTCCCGCTGTGATTTAGTGAGGATAACAGTACAGAGGACTTCTATTTTTACTGTTTTTTCTTAGGGCCATTTTTCTCACAGAAAAGCTTAGCTAGTAAAATAAGGCACCCCCAAAATAAAATCAATTAAATAATTTATGTCCTTATGGAAGAAAACATGTAATGAGCAGTCTGCCTTCTTGTGTATTTGATGCGGTATTTAAGCATTGTAGTTTTTTGTTTTATTTTGTTTAAAGATTTTATTTATTTATTTGACAGACAGAGATCACAAGTAGGCAGAGAGGCAGGCAGAGAGAGAGGAGGAAGCAGGCTCCCTGCTGAGCAGAGAGCCCGATGCGGGGCTTGATCCCAGGACCCTGAGATCATGACCTGAGCTGAAGGCAGAGGCTTAACCTACTGAGCCACCCAGGCGCCCCTAAAGTTTGTAGTTTTTAATATGTGCATCGGGCTCTCTGCTCAGCAGGGAGCCTGCTTCCTCCTCTCTCTCTCTGCCTGCCTCTCTCCCTACTTGTGATCTGTCAAATAAATAAATAAAAAATCTTAAAAAAACAACAACAACAAAAAACCTGTTGGGTGTTTAAAAGTGATGACTCTCTCTCAGAACAAAAGCTCTCAAATTGAAGTCATTTAAGCATGTCTGAAAGTTATATATCCCTTCTCATCAAAATTTTAAGAATGTTGGGGCCACCTGGGTGGCTCATTCCATTAAGTGTCTGCCTTCAGCTCAGGTTACGATCCCGGCGTCCTTGGATTGAGGCCCTTGTTGGGCTTCCTGCCGGGTGGGCGGCCGGCTTCTCCCTCTCCCCACTCATGCTCTCTTCCCTCTATCTCTCAAATAAAATTGTAAAACACAACAACAAGAAAAAACTACAGAAAACTATAGGCTTTAAAATACTGAATTTTAGGTAGAAGAAGTGAAATACTGAGGAAGCAGGGGAATATATTTCAAGTAATATGATTGGAATGTCAGCCAGTGGAGTGAGGAGGAAGTGTCCCTCCTGCCCTGACTGTTGCCCAGGAGAAGCCGTGATTTGTGGGGTCCAACCAGCTAGTGTCTGTGGACATGGGTTGCTGCTTTGGGGTGGCCTTCTAATGTGAAGGGCTGGTTCCCCCATCAGCTCAGAACCACTTTAATTTTAATTTTTTTTTAAAAAAAGATTTTATTTATTCATGGGAGATAGGCGGAGGGAGAAGCAGGCTCCCGGCTGAGCAGGGAGCCCAATGCGGGGCTTGATCCCAGGACCCTGGGTTCATGACCTGAGCCGAAGGCAGACGCTTAATGACTGAGCCACCCAGAAGCCCCGACTGACTTGCAAATATTGAACCTCCACTTGGTCAGTTGGTGAATGATTTTTTTAAAATACATTTTGGATTCAGTTTGCTAGTATTTTATTGAGGATAGCTCAGAACAACGGTAGACAAAATTTCTAGAAACGTTTGATACTGAATTTTACATCTTCCCTCTCGTATCTGTTCAGGAGATGAGGCCTCCGGAAAGAGGAAAGTGGGGGGTGAAGAGGACGAAAATGACTAAAGTATAAAACGTGCTCTCATGTATACATTGTACTGACCTTTGAGGAATACAGGTTTGAACTGTGCGGGTCCATTTACAGCTTTTTTTTTTTTTTTTTTTTTTTTTTTTTTAATAAATATGGTACAGTGCTGTAATGTATTTTCTCTTCCCTTTGGTTTTCTTCACAAATTTTCTCTAGCTTATTTTATTATAAGAATATATAATACATTTAACAAGCAAAATATGTATCAACTGTGTTATCAGTAAGGCTTCTAGTCAGCAGTAAACGATTAGTAGTTTCTGGGGAGGTGAAAGTTATTCTCGGCTTTTCGACTGTGCAGAGAGTTGGCACTCCTAAACCCATTATTTAACAGACAGCTGTATATTGTTTCCAACAGTTTGTTTTAAAGCAATCATGACATGACTTGTTTTGGTTGAAATGATGAATTGAATCACTTTTGCATAATCCTAGTTGTAAATAAAAAATGTTCAGAAGCAAGTCTGTGACTTTAGAAAATCCATTTTTCCCTAACTATTCTGGGTCTTGGGTTTTTGTGCATTTTGGCTGCTCTGCCCCACCTCATCCTCCCGGCTGGGTCCCGAGGTGGGCTTTGGAAGTTCAAGTCAGGTATCGCCTCTTCAGGATGTCCTCCTGTCCTGCCTAGCTGGGTCTGCGGCCCATCTGTGGATTGTCATTTATTTCCATAGGTATGGCACAAACTTTCTGTTGACCACATGGCCCTGTGGTCTTGTCAGAGCAGGCACAGCACGGGAGGGGTCACTGGATGCCGAATGCTTTGCCAAGCACCATGCTGGCCCTACCAATTCTAATCCTCAGAATAACCAGGAGGCAGATGTTGTTAGTCCCACTTTACAGACTTGGAAGCTGAGGTTTAAAGAACTTTAAGACTATCCAGGGACATGTTGGTGGCTCAGTTGGTTAAGTCTCTGCCTTTGGCTCAGGTCATGATCTCAGGGTAGTGAGGTCGAGCCCCGTGTTGGGCTCTGCACTCAGTGTGGAGCCTGCTTGTGACTCTCCCTCTGCCCCTCCCTCCTGCTTGCATGCTCTCTCAAGTAAATAAAATCTTTATGAAAAGAAATACCTCTATCCAAAGCTTTTTCCTCCCAAGTAAAAAAATAAGCACTTTTAAAGAAGTTTTTATTCATTTATTTGGCAGAGTGAGAGGGAGAAGCAGGCTCCCTGCTGAGCAGAGAGCCTGATGTGGGGCTCGATCCTAGGATCCTGGGATCATGACCTGAGCCAAAGGCAGGGGCTTAACCGACTGAGCCCCCCAGGTGCCCTGGAAAGCTTTGCATTTGAAGGACAAAAGATGTTTGGTGATATTGGACCCACGTATGGTTGGCCACACTCATTTGGTCCCTAAAAGAGGAGGGGCAACTCTGCTGGACGTGAGGACATGGTCTCCCCAGGGCCACTCAGACTCATAGGAGCTGGAGGTGCCAGACGGTGCAAAGGCCTGAGCCTCCTGACTTCCAAAGAGGACAGGCGTCCAGACCTGCAGGAAAGTGAGCCCAACAGCCATCCCTGGGAGGCCAGCCAACATTAAAAGATGCAACGGGAAGGTCTTCATTCCCCTATGTTTCAGAATTCTGAAATTTTTAAATTATCTGACACTTATCCCTAAAAGATTCCTCAAACCCATTAGAACACATTTCACAGATTTTCTCTTTTGCTTTGTGGATCTGGGTGACTGGTAAGAGAGTGCTTTGCTATAAAAATCATCTTTAGTTTATTGGTAGGATTGGCTCATAAGACTCTGTTTCTTCGCTTTTGTCAATTCACTTTTATGGCCAGACCAGATCAAGTCTACCGAAGGTATTTCAACAATAGGAAATTATTTTTAAGTGTAAAGATGGTCAAGTATTGACAATTTTATATGGCTTAATGTAACAGACTGGGATAGAATACCTACAGGAAATAAGCTTGTCCCTGAAGGGTTATGTAAGAAAGTTTAGAACATAAGAACTAATGGGAAATTTCAAGAAGCTCGTGTATAGAATTTTTGATAAACTTTATTGAAATTACTTCAGTATGATGTAAGTTCTAAATGCCTATAGTACATAGTCTTCAAAAGAAACTTCAGTTATGAATCAAGCTTAATTTAATTATCAGTATATTTAATATCAGTAGTATTTGAGTAACAAGACTTACGGAGCTGAATTCTAATGCAGAATAGAAGGACCAAATTACAATGATGTAAAAATATAGAACTCTGCTTATAAATACATTTTCTCAATTTAAAAATAGTGAAGCATTTCTTTGGTAAGCAAGTCTTACGGTGAGAATGATCTAGAAAGATGACTTGTCAGAGCTGACAGTGAAGACAGTTTGATAGATGGTTAGATCCAAGAACTCAAACCCTTGTCCGAGGGCAACAGGAGTGGTTCTGGTACACTGTGTGTTTGGTTCCCGTGGGAGCCTTGTGTTCAGCTAATACTATGCACAAGTGAAGTGGTCGTCAAGGCATTATACCAAGTGAACTAAGCCAGAGAAAGACAAATATTGTATGATCTCATTTGACTATCTAAAAACCGTGACCGAAGGCCTAGAATAGCCTGATGGTTGCCCAAGGCAGGGGTGGGGCATGGTGGAGGACACCGTGGAGGTGGTCAGAGCTAGAAGCTTGATGAACAAACCCTAAACCCTTAGGACAGCATGGTGACCCCAGTTAACAATGCCGTATTACAGATCTGAAAGTTGCGAAGAGTAGATCCTAAAAGTTCTCACCACAGGAAGAATCATTGTTCTTAACTGTGTGAGGGGACGGATGTTAACTAAACTTGGGGTAGATATTTGGCGATATATATGTATGTCACATCATGTTACCTACCTTCAGCTAATACAGTTATATGTTAATTATATCAGCAGTATTAGAAAAACATTGTTTTAAAAGAGAGAAGGGGCACTGTGATGAAGGGGCGAAGGGACAGGACTGAACTCGCAGAGAATGGCAGCTGCTGGGGATCCAGGAGAGCGCATCACCCTCCGGTCTGTGGGGAGGTGCCTGTGCGTCCTGACACCAAAAGGTAAGGGCAAGGGAGATGTGCCCTGCGGGTACAGAACCCAAAATAGCAGATTTTATGAAACCTCATCAATCTCATCTTATTTTAATGGCAGCAAGGATTAAATGAAATGTACAATAGAACATGACTAACATTTTATCAAAGCATTTTTCTAATTTTTATTATACCATGGAATCCCCCTTTTCAGTGAAAATACATCAGATACTGTCAAAGAAAAAACAATTTACAAAGTTCTATTTATATTAACTTTTCCTGAGTGCACCTACTGCACAAAATGAGTGTGTGGGTTACTTCATTCAAATAACAGGAATTTGCAATTTAATGAGAATTCTCCTTGAACTCTTCTAACAATCCGCTATTTTTTTTTTTAAACACAGAATGTTTATTTGGTCTTCTAAATGACAGGCACCCTTACGAAATGTATTTTATGTATACTTAAGACTTCTCCTAGATTTAAGTTACAAGTTTATAGCACCAAAATGCATTTTAATATCAGTATTAAAATTGTTTTCAATACATACAATTTCATGTAGACATACCTGCAAAATCAACTTCAGACAAATATGAATGTAAAATTGTACAAAATGGGAAATTAAAAGATTTTTAAAAAACAGTAATTTAAAAGTGCAAAGAATATTCTTTGATTTGATAACCAGATATGTTTAACTTGGTTAGCCTACAGAATGTTTTAAGGCCTTACAAAATCTTTGGTTTAAAAATTAAGACTATTTCAGAACCCTAATCTATTACAACATTTTAAAGCTATGTAGAAATACTGTAAGTTACTAAATGGTTAAGAGGTGCCAGAATCTTAAAGATCAAAGTAAACATCAGTTTTCTCCCTTGTAATTATAATTCTGGATTTTCTGTATTCAATTGGATGAATGGTCATCTTTAAAGATAATTATGAAAAAATGTTTTCTTCAACTTTATAATGAACTGTTATGGTACAAGCAAAACACTGCTTCGTACTTCGGTAAGTCATAAATGAAAAAGATACTACCCATAAGTACAATATACATACTGGGTGGGGCCCCACCAACCTATACTTAACAACATGTGGTAGAAGGGGTAACATACTTCTCAATTCACCGACTTACAGGACAGTGCAAGCAAGGAGGCCTTGCTGTTAGCTTAGTGGGGACCCTTGCTGCACGCGCGCCCCCACCTGCGGCAGGTGAGCAGTCTCTAGAATCAAGTACATCTCCAAAGCTGTATATGAAGAGACAGAAATACTTGCTAACTTCGAAAAAGAGTATCAGTGGTTTCTAACTGAAAGGGAATAGTGCAAAGTCAATCTTTGGCCCCTTTGAAACACTGGATACTGACTCAGAAAAAAATAAAGACAACCAATTCTTACGAGGGGAGCATTCACCGGCCGAGAAGGCTTTTAGCAGAGTACACAAGACGCTGCCTGGCTCACTGAAGCAAACCGTCCAGCCCAAGCCAAAGGCGTGACGTTTTGTAATTCAATTTCAAAAACTCTTCTCTAAAGAATCAACCTATCCCCCACTCTTAAATGGGATTCTTCCCTTTATTCCCTGTAAATGATCCAGCCAGGCCTGAATTCTGGTGGTCAGGATGACTCCCGATTTCTTCCTGCCTGTCTCCTGTAGCTGGGATGGCTCGGCCATCTTCTGCTCCAGGGGCTGCCCTGAAACAGAGCCGGAATCCAGGTCTGAATCCCGTCTCCCCGCCTGTGCAGGAGGCAGCCTGCACGAGTACACTGTTCACGTGATCATTTGAATGCTGTGAGCATGGGCAGGAGGAAGAAACTCTCCTCATGAGAGATTGCTTTTACACAATGTGGACAAAACAGTATACGATGAAAGGAAACATAATAAACATGAGCTTGATGAAGGACAGTTTCCCTTACTGGTTGGACAGTTCATAGCAAGCGTCACGAGGTGAGTCACGACCATCTCTGCGATCCTGCGGAGCATGCACGACTTCTCACAATGCAGTGCGACAGCTAATGCCTGCTCAAGCCAGTTGCTCACTTTAGAGTAATCATCGGTTTCAGTCACCGTTTTGCATGTGCCTCAGCGCAAATTCCATCACGTTTATCATCTTTGATTTCATGTGTTTAATAACAGCCTTCTTTTTTCTTAAATAACCAAGAGCTGGCTCTATGTCTTTTACAGAGCAGAAAACAGCTTGCCTATTTAGATGCTTTTGACTATGAGCTTTCACAAAATTTTAAATTACACAAAAATTTAATTATGCCCAATTAAAATAAAAAACTATAATGAATTTAGACACAACTCTACTTTTAAACAAAGTACGTAACCCGGCCAAGCTGGTGACTGTGTTTAAATAAGTCTAGATGTTGCTGGCTTACACCCATCAGGCGAGCGCGGTGACCTGCAGGAGGCAGGAGGCCCCTTTCTCTCTCCCAGAGATGGGCTTGTACTCCTGAACAGAGGACCAGGTTTTGAGTCCTCTGTTTTAAAATTCCAGCATTTTGCTTTCTTGATAGAAACAGAAAGTACACTCTTGTCAAGTTCACGTATTCTAAAACAGGGAAAGGGCTCCATGCGATGGGATAAGGAAAGAAAGCTCTGATGAGGGTCTTGTACCTAACAGGTGCAAAGGCAATTCTTCTATTAGGTCCCTTTATGATTTAAAAAAGATTGGTCCTTAAACTGTTCATAGTATTCTACATAAATGATTTCTTAAACTTCTTTCACAATTGTACTTTTTAACTCATGACTCCTCACAATCCATTTAATTAAGCTAAATTAAAATTGATTTTAGCAGAAAGAAATGTTATAAAATACAAAATACCACCTACTATTGATTTTACAATTTGAAACTGTTAACAACATAAACTAGAAAAAAGATACATGTAGTAAAAAAAAAAAAAAATCCAGTCTCTTCCCTTCTACCCAGGAAAATCTTACATCTGACATCACCACCATGAGCTCCTAGTGACCTCTTCAAGTCTCCCAGAGATTGGATCTTGGTGGACTTAGGGGTGATCTCCTTCGACTCGTCTTTTGCGAACTGTGAGGAAAAAAAGAAAGCGTGTTAAAAATCCCGGTTACTTTGTACAATGTTAATTGCTTGTAAGGAACAAGTTTCTGTACGATCCAGTTAGAGCTGTACAGAAATGAAATATCCATTTGTTGTTCACAAGCCATTAAAATAAATTCACATCCTTCATCACTGCCATGTGTTGAGAACTGAGGGGCTTCGGCATGTGAAGCACATGTCCTCCGCTCCGCTGAGCTCCCACGGGAGCGGGGAAGTCTACACCACTGCTCCACATTCACCTTCACGTCACTGTGCCGGTCTTATTATTTTAAAAAAACTGATACCTGTTAACAACGACTTATAAATTACAATGTTAAATTTTGAAGTCACACTCAGCTGGGATTAGAATGTATTAAAAATAACTTGCATGCTCTTCTGAGGACCCATCTCCTTAGTTTGTGAAAGAACAAAAATATTTTTATCATTTTAAAGAAAGTGACTTGCTACTGTTCTCCAAATTTTCCTTCTAGTGTCTCCTACAAAATGAACTGGGCTCTGACAGAACAACAAAATACAAAGTGATGCACGCCTCAGCCCCTAGTAATGTGGTGAGATCCTATCTGGCGAACATAATAAGCTCTGGCCACCAAAGTGATCAGTGAACTAGTCTAGTGGACGGAGCAAAAGAAAGGTGAGTATGTCTCAGGAGCTCCCGGCCGCTTCACAGACTGGTGACCCCAAACTAGTAGGCCATACTCGGTGATGGTAGGATAGGGTCTTCAAGCAGACATTCAAATGATGTGCAAAAAAGCTTGTCCAGCCATTGGATGGGTGCTAGCTAGAAAGCAAAAACCGGGAGAACTGAAGTATCAAGCTCCCATGAGCATTCTTCTACTTAGCTGACCGAGTACAACCCTTACTCTAATTTTAGTCCATGTTAACAAAAAGCAAGTCTTGCATGTTTACTGAAATATTAAGGGGAAAAAATCAGGGACATAAGTCCTCAAATACAAACCTGATTCATATATACAGATCTCTGAAAAATACAGAAATACTTTCTTGAAAGAGAAGCCAGATTAACCCTTTTGGGTAGATTCTTTCCAAGTGAATGTTGAATTGCAGCAGGGTTTAGATGTTATTGGCAGAGCATTTCAGATATTAAAATGCATGTCATAAATAACACATGTAAAGGAGGTCTGTGACAGAAGGGAGCAGACCAAAAAGGTTGGAAATGATGTGGTTAGCTGGTGTGAGGACAGTAATAGGAGACTCAGAGTTCACATAAATATTGCATGTGTGCTGTGGACCCTGTCTGCTGCTCCCAGCTAGGACACTTCGTAGCTGGAGAGATGGGAGTAGGTAGGATTATTTCAATGAACAGGAAACTATGAGAGGTAAGACATCAGAATCAACACTAAAGATCTGATAAAGCCCCACGTGCAAGATGAAGAAAAACTAGATGCCTGGGGAGTGTATGTTTCAAATTTTGATCTTTGAGGTCTTTCTGGCAGCTACATGCCAGACTGCTGGTATGAGCACAGGGTCTTGATGCTTGCCGCCTTGACCTTTGTGCCAAGACTGAAACGTAGGTCTGGGAAACGAGCAGAGGGTGCTGGGAGCACACACGGCAGAAGATGGGGCCAAGGACCAGGTCGGACTCTTCTTCCTTACTCAGTGCCTACTTGCTACCAGCAATTTCTCAGTTCAGCTGGTAGGTGAGAGGCTCATAAATTTGGCCCTATTAACTCATTTTTTTTTTAAGATTTTATTTATTTATTTGACAGAGAGAGAGATCACAAGTAGGCAGAGAGGCAGGCAGAGAGAGAGGAAGCAGGCTCCCTGCAGAGCAGAGAGCCCGATGCGGGGCTCTATCCCAGGACTCTGGGATCATGACCTGAGCTGAAGGCAGAGGCTTTAACCTACTGAGCCACCCAGGCTCCCCCTTATTAACTCATTTTTAAAAAGGTTTTATTTGTCAGACAGCACAAGCAGAGGGAGCGGCAGGCAGAGAGAGAAGCAGGCTCCATGCTTCGGGGCTCAATCCCAGGACCCTGGGATCATGACCTGAGCCGAAGGCAGATATTCAACCAGCTGAGCCACCCAGGCATCCCACCTATTAATAATTCTTTGGTACTTTCTTTCTAAAACCCACTCCACTAATAGAAGTTCTCAATACTTTATGATCAATTGCAAATAAATTCTAACCTCATATTCAATCTCTAGAAGAATAAAAAATATGGGTTTTTTTTTAAAGTATCATTTTAATCAAGCATCCAATGGTCAATAATGGCTCTCAAATGCTCCCGCCAAAAGATCCAAAGAAACTAAGTTTCTTCCCATCTAATTTTAGTGCCTCTACCAGCACTGCCTTTATATCTGCTATGTTAGCATCCAGAAGCAAGTACCTCTGCAAGCTTACTCTGGAGGCAGCAGCCAGCAATGAGAGTCCGTTTTTACAGTCTGCATGCTGTCCTCAGCACATAACTAACTACCTTGATCCCAAATGTGAGGTTTTATCCATGTACTTCCCCACTCCAGGAAAGTTCCTATTCTCATGTCTGAAACTCTGGCTTGGCTCAGAAAGAATGAGCATGAGGTGGCGGCGGGGGGGGTGTCTCCAGAGCTACCCACACAAAGCTGTCTGCTTTCTCTCACTTCGGTTTCACATCGGACCACGCCTTCAACGTGGCCTCCGCCTCTGCCTCCTCTATTACACATGGCCGTGGACACCCACTCAGCTGCACAGTGTCAACATGAAGCAGCCCAGGAAGTACTTTCCATGTGTTCTCTCATCTTTTGTTGTGCTGTTGATTCTCCATGTAATTAGTATGACTTTGCAAGTTACACTGAGAATCAACAGCACACCAAACACACTAAATTTCTAAAATGCAAGAAACTAAAATCTGTGAGAAATGAAGTCATCAAGGGATAGACAAGGTTTGAACTAACACTTCACAGTAATTTGGGTTGAGAAAAGGAAGCTGTAACTTCTTTGCTTTAGAAACCTTTAAAGAATGCAAACACAAATATGGCTCAAGTTTAAAAGAATTGCATCACTTTGAAGTGTTACTCTCTTTAAGAAGTCTTTAATTCTTGTCTAAACACATCTTTAAAAATATTTCAATGACAAACACCAAACTTAAAAGAAGAGTCAATTATTGGAAACATGTAGAAACAAAATTATAAGCATCATATTCTTTAATTCAGCCTTGGCTGGAAAAACTTATTTCAAACAGAAACATAAGCCTCAGCAGTATTTTCAGTAGGAGTGTGCAGCAAGAAGACACACTGCCCAGTAACGGCTGTGTTCGGGAGGCCGGTGAGGACAGCAGACACTTATGTGCCACATGCTATAAAACTTGGATCGAAACTATAACCCATATTTTATCATATCCCTGAAGTGCTGAAATTTTTAATAGCTCCAAGAGGTGACTTGTAACTGAAAACAAGATTTTTGTTCCAGGATGCATTTATATTTCTAGTAGAAAACTGTTAGCTTAAAGCTGTGAAATGTTCGTTTCAGGAGAATTTCACCCATGAACCCAGTAATCACTACAACTGTGCTTAAACTGAACTCTAATTCAATCAATATAAAAAGGGCTGTGCAGATTTTAAAAACAAAGGCCCAAAATTCTGTGTTTAAACTTATTGGGAAAAAAAAAGTCCCTCTAATACATTAGCTTAATGATACAATTCAGAAATTTGATTTGAAATGTGTCTGTCTTACCCAAGTCATTGTTTTTTGTTATAGCATTAGCTGCCCTGGTCCGGGGTCCCTGCTGTGTAAACTGATATCCAAATTTAAGGATATTTGTATTTTCCTCAAGCATCTTGGCCATTTCCAATTCTACAGCTGTTCCCAACTGCTGCCTCTGGAATAATTAAAGAATAGTATTAATGAAATAGATCAAAATACTTTTCAAGGTAAGTCAAGACTAAGACATTCAGGTAATGCTGATTCTTCTGATCTCTTTAAATTTTCCCAGTTCTTACAACATACTTACACAGGAGAAACAACATTTTGAAGCTCAGTATATGTTCATACAGACACTAAAAAAACTGGATTACCAGAAGGAGATACCACTTCATACCCATTATTATGAGATGATTATAGTGTTGGCCAGAATGTGGGAAAATTGGGAAGCTCACACATGCTGGTACAAGTGCGAAATGGTGCAGTTGCTATGGAAAACTCAGCCATTCCTCAGAAAGTTAAACACAGTTACCGACCACATGACTTTGCAATTCCACTCCTAGGTATGTACCCAAGAGAAATGAAAACCTACGTTCATATAAAAACTTGTATATGAACGTTCATATCAGCATTATTCCCAATATTTAAAAAGTAGAAACAACCCACATGTAATAGATTATTCAGGCATAAAAAAGAGTAACTACTGATACATATCACAACATGGATGAACCTGCAGAATATTTCGCTAATGAAAGAAGGTAGACACAAAGACCGCATATTGTATCATTCCGTTTATAGGCAAATGTGCAGAGATAGAAGGGTTAATGGTTGCCAGGGCTGGCGGGAAGGGTGATGAAAACGTTCTGAAATTAGTGGCGATGGCTGCACAGCTCTGAATATGTTCAAACCCATACTCAGAATGTTAATATTCTGGATGCTTCAAATGTCCTCATCTCCTTTCAGGCCACCACCTTCCCAAAATGCCCCCCTTCCACCTGCCTCCTGAGTCCTCAACCCCTCCACG
This sequence comes from Mellivora capensis, assembly GCA_004024625.1. NCBI lineage: Eukaryota > Metazoa > Chordata > Mammalia > Carnivora > Mustelidae > Mellivora > Mellivora capensis. Next base: position 123,245 of record PISX010000709.1, on the reverse strand, counting down.
GCTTCCTCAGTTACTGCTATAGAACACTGACCTGATTGTCAATCTTGAGCTCTGCCAGGGTTTCATTATCTCTTAGAGCATCGATCAGGGCTAGAATCCCAACTCCTGTAATAAAGTTGGACTCTATATTTAAGCTCTTCAAATTTTTGTTCACTCTCAGCATATCTGCAAAAGCCTAGAAATTATAAAGAAAATATTTGGAGATAAAAATTGACAGTACTCAGCATATATTCTACCTGCCGTAAACAAATACAGTAATTAGCAGAACTGCACTGAAGTTTCTCATTAGACTGTTTTAAGCTGACACACAACCTCATAGGCCTCATACTTATTTTTCACACATGCCCCGTCACGATATTTAGATTTGTCACACGTAATCCTCTGTTGGTAATATTCTCTGCTGCTTTTCACACTATTATGTTCACTCATACCCTACTCCCTCCTTTCTCCTGCCTGTCTCACACTTTCTCTCAGTTCCTGTGTAGGACTAACTTCATCAAGGTCTCTTCAGGACATCTTTTCTTACTTGGATCCTACTGCAGCTGGTTTATTGTGTAGCAAAAATGAAGATAAATTATGGACTGATTTTTGAGGCTGAGATGGGAAGGGATGCCTAAGGCAGAAGGTCAGAAATGCTCACAGATTATCAGAACACAGAATCAAGTTAAAAGAAAAGGTGGGGTGCCTGGGTGGCTCAGTGGGTTAAGTCTCTACCTTCAGCTCAGGTCATGATCCCAGAGTCCTGGGATCGAGCCCTGCATTGGGTTCTCTGTTCAGCAAGGAGCCTGCTTCCCCCCGGCCCCCGCCTGCCTTTCTGCCTACTTGTAATCTCTTAAAAAAAAAAAAAAAAGATTTTTATCTATTTGATAGAGCTTTATTTATTTATTTACTTGACAGAGATCACAAGTAGGCAGAGAGAGAGAGGAGGAAGCAGGCTCCCCGCTGAACAGAGAGCCCGATGCGGGGCTCGATCTCAGGACCCTGGGATCATGACCTGAGCCGAAGGCAGAGGTTTTAACCCACTGAGCCACCCAGGCACCCCAAAATAGATAAAAATCTTAAAAAAAAAAAAGGCAAAAGAGGGCAGAGATACTAGAAAGAACTTGGGACAGGTATCTCTACATGTGTACTTTTCATTAGTGACAACTAGCTACGTGGAACAAATCCCTTATCCATTTGTATTGTACATACAATTGTACAAACAAATGAAATGTATATACATTTCTTCAAATATTACTGGTGGCCAATTATTTGATTAAGTACTGCTCTAAAGATTTAGAAACAGAACATACAAGCTTCTGCCTGAGGGAACTTATATTTTAGTGGGGAGGGAGTGGACAATAACCAAAATACAACATTAGATGGTAAACAGAGCTACAGAGAAAATAGAGTAGATGGAGAGTGCTGGGGACAGGCGTGGTCAGGAAAGGCCTCGCCAGGAAGGTGGCGCTGGAGCAATGGCTCAAAGTGGTGACATAAAACAATGTGAAATATCGTTTCACATCGCTATTTCATGTGAAATATGAAAGGCGAAACAAGGCAGGAGAAACGAGGGGGAAGGCCCTGCATTAGAGGCATGCACCGCACGTCTGAGGAAGAGCAAGAGGCTGTATGTCTGTAGTTGAATGAAAGAATGCGCAAGCAGTGGAGCCTGATTCTTGGTTTCAGCTCAGGTCTGATCTTGGCATCATAAGATCAAGCTCTGCATCAGGCTCTGTGCTTAGCCGGGGAATTTTGCTTGAGATTCTCTCTTTCCCTCTCCTTCTGTCCTTTCCTCTCTCAAATAAATATTAAAAAGAAAAAAAATGGGGCAAGTAAAGGATTATAAGACTACTGAAGGACTGTGATTTTTATTATTAGACAAATGGGGAGCTGCTGAAGGGTTCTGAGTATAAGAATGAAGTAACTAGGGGCGCCTGGGTGGCTCAGTGGGTTAAGCCTCTGCCTTCGGCTCGAGTCATAATCTCGGGGTCCTGGGATCGAGCCCCGCATCGGGCTCTCTGCTCAGTGGGGAGCCTGCTTCCCCCTCTCTCTGCCTGCTGCTCTGCCTACTTGTGATCTCCGTCAAATAAGTAAATAAAATCTTAAAAAAAAAAAAAAAAAAAGAATGAGGTAACTAAACAAGTTTTTTAAAAAACACTTTTGGGGGTATCCTGATGGCTCAGTCGGTTAAGCCCTTGTCTTCGGCTTGTGTCATGATCCCAAGGTTGGGGGACTGAGCCCCGCATCGGGTTCCCTGCTCGGCAGGCAGTGTGCTTTTCTCTCCCTCTACCCTCCCGCCCCCATCCCAGATCGTGCTCTCTCACTCTGTCTCAAATAAATGAATCAATTTTTTTAAAGATTTTTTTAAAAATTTGACAGAGAGATCACAAGTAGGCGGAGGGAGGGGGAAGCAGGCTTCCTGCTGAGCAGAGAGCCCGATGTGGGGCTCGATCCCAGGACCCCAGGATCATGACCTGAGCTGAAGGCAGAGGCTTAACCCACTGAGCCATCCAGGTGCCCCAAATGAATCAATTCTGATGCTATGTAAAAAAGGCTGGCTTTGAGGTGGGAAAGATAGACACAGGCAGCTCAGTGAGGAGGTGATCACAATAATCCAGATGAGAGAAGATGCTGTCTTAGACCAACCAGCATGGTAGTTGAGAAAATGGTGAGAAATGGTTAGATTCTGGAATATTTGGAAGACAAGCCTGGATATGCATTTAAGATTGTGAGAAAGGGAAGTCAAGGGTAACTCCATTTCCTTTTGTCTTGAGCAAATGAACGAATGAAGTTGTCATTTAGTGAGACAGGAAAAAATGGTAGAGGAGCAGGTATGGGGTGGAAGACAGGAGTTTGGTTTGGGACCATATGGGATGTCTGTTAGATGGCCAAGCAAGGGGTTAAGGAGGTGGACATGAGCACATTGTTCAGGAGAGAAGTATGAACTGGGGATAACAATCCTGGGAGTCTGAAGCATACACAGATAACACACAGCAATGAAACAGAGTGACATCACCCAGAAAGTGGACAAAGAAGACCTGGTCTGAGCCCCAGGCCATTCAGATGCTTAGAGGTGGGGAAGATGAGGAGGAACCAGAGAAGGGACATCCAGTGAGGAGAGAGAAGAATCAAAGGTAGTGATGTCTTCAAAGCCAAGTGCAGATAAAGGTTCATAACATGATCAAGTGGGATTTACCTCAGGGATCCAAGGCTGACTTAATAGGCAAAAGTTAATCAATGAATATACCATATTAATAAAGGACAAAAACCACATGATCATCTCAATACACACATTAAAAGCATTTGACAAAATCCAGCACTGTAGATGATAAATGGAATCCCTGCAGATGTTAAAAGAATGGTGCTGAACTTTATGTAGTGATATGAAAGATCTCTAAGATATATTGTTCAGCAAAAAATTATAAAACAGTATATACTGCATGACTTCACTTACAGTCTTTAAAATTATAGGGAAGAAATACAGGAAAAAATAAACATAAAAGAGTAAATAATGTCTTGCCTAACAGTGAGCTAAACATCAACTGAAAAGAGAGTAAATCTTCATCATAAGATCGGCTGAGCCACTTCTGTACCATACCACAGTAACTATTTCACTACCATCAGTAGCAGCTTACTTACAACAGCGACGGGGTCATTGCTCCGCGTGGCTGCAAGACTGAAATGCTTCACGTGTGTGTTGGTTTCCAAAGCTTTTGCAAAATCTTTAAGAGTTGGAACTGGGATATTCTTGGAAGAAAATCATGTGAAATATGACATTTTAGTTTTTAAGAAATTCGGTCCATTAAATGTGTACTTTTTTTTTTTTTTTCATAAAATGTACTCAGAAATTATACAAGGGGGTGGGGAGAAAATATATAAACAAAACATTTATTCTACAAAGGAAGTCAAACAGCCTCCTTCATAGTTATTTGATTTCTCTATTATGGTGCATTTGCACACACTGCTGACCTAGAGGAGAGTATATATCATCATTTCTCTAGCATTTTGATTAAAGAAACTTTCATTATTCTACACTTAACTATTTGGATTATAAGACGCCAACACCTGAGCATTCAAAATGGATCCACTTTTCTACAAAGGGAGAGATGTCACTTAGTTTAAGCTATAATAAGAGAGATTAACCCTACACTACCTGAAATGTGGAAAGATACAGTTCTAGAAGGCACTAATTTCTCCCTTTATTACCAACACTACAATTCCCTGTAGCCTGGTTATTTTCAGATCATTACCTGTTGATTTAGTTATGTGAGGACTGAAGTTTTTAAAAATTAAAATTAGTGATCAACTAGGAATGTTAGCTTTTCTCAAGGCTTGCTTTCTTCAGCTCATAGGGAGGCACACCTGCTAAAGGAGCAAAGAGGTCTTATTCCCTAGGTTCTTATAATTCCCAGATGCTCTCTCAGCCCTTAATTCAGACAAATCAAGATTTAAAATGAGGACTTCTTAAAAATAGAATAAAATTAAATGAGGAGTTCTTAATGCAGCTATTATACAATGAACAATACTCAAGAGATAATCTGAATTTACTCTTTGGTAATTAATCATCCCTATGTCCTCCTAACTCATTTCTTCTTTAAGGAAGCACTGCATTTAAAAAAAAAAAACTCAAGATCCCAGAAAACCCACTACTGTTTACTCCAGAGAAACGAAAACATATGTTCGCATGTTCAGATGTGTTTAATAGCTTTATTATAATCATTCTAAACCAGAGGGAATTCATATGTCTATTAAGTAGTGAATGGATAAAAAAATTGCAGCATATTCATAAAACAGAATACTACTCAACAGACTACTGACGTACACAACCACACAGATGAATCCCAGATGCATTATGCTAAGTGAAAGAAACCAGACTCAAAGGCTCATACTATTTGAGTCCACTCATAGGACATTCTGGAGAAGGCAAATGAAAAGGAAGAAAACAGAAACGAGTGGTCAGGGGCTACAGCTGGGAGGAGAGAATGAAAATAAAAGGGACTGACATGTTCCACATCTATGGTGGTGGCTGTACAACTTCTGCATTGGTCAAAACTCATCGAACTGTACACAGAATTGGCAGAATTTCAATAGGTAGCAGAATCTGGTTCAATACAAGGAATACCTCAAGAAACCGGATTAAAACAAACAAACCCCCGAAAGACTAAGTGCTCTTAGAAGTAGGCAGTACTTTGGAAGCCAGAAAGATTTATGCTGACAGTGTGTAGGGTTTACATTTTTATACGATACTTTTAAAAAACCAAGTCAGAAAAATATTATACTTTAATTTCTAAAATATAAAGGAATCTAAGCATACTGTTAGGAGCAAAAACTTTACCTTGCAGAACTATAGAATCACACTTTATCAAAACTGTCCAACTCTCATCCTAAATCTAACTTACTTAAAGCAAGTCAAAACTATTGTTTGCTTAGCACACATACCTTTATATTATTCAAATTAACTTCAACAAGACGAACATCATTTTCTTTAATTCTCTTTAAACTCTCTTCAACATTGGTTGGATTTGGTGGCTCATCAAATACTGGAAGAATCTTTTCACCTTTTACCACATCTGTAGGAACAATAAGAACAGGAGTCTCACTGGCTGACATTATTATAGCGAATGCATTTATGAACTTAATGCAAAGAACACACACGTACACGCACGTTCAATACAACTAACCAGAAAGTTTTCCCCCACGATTTCTAAAAGATCCTTCATGTGTTAACACACATTTAAAGCACTCAAATAAAATGCCATCCTCTCGTATCTTTTTCTCTGAGATTTAACTAGTAATTACTATAAAGGCAGTACGAATCACAGACTTAAAGAAACACAACCTTAGTGAGAAGAGTAAGGTGATGAAGGACATGTGACCTCTTTCTCTTATGGGGAGTACTGTGCATGGGAAAAAGAAAAGGATGAGTAGGAATAGGGAAGGGGGAGACAGACAGATAATGGTACACGGAAGAGTTACTAAGACAGAAATCCCCCAAATTACTGCCCTCCTTCACTCCTATCCTCCAATCCTTCACCATATAAACCATATCCATGGCGAAAATACTAAGCAAAGCTGAAAGAGGACCAGGAGCCTTGAATCCTCTAATGTAAGTACATTTTGATATGTATGTGAAGGTCTATGAACACATGTAACAAGCAGACATTTTATTATTTATTTATTTGATAGACAGAGATCACAAATAGGCAGAGAGAGAGGGGAAACAGGCTCCCCGCTGAACAGACAGCCCAATGTGGGACTCGATCCCACAACCCTGAGATTATGACCCGAGCCGAAGGCAGAGGCTTACCCCACTAAGCCACCCAGGTGCCCCAACAAGCAAATATTTTAATGGATAAATTTTCTGGGGAGAAAACCTATAGCATCAGATTCATGGCAAATGACCCCAAAAAATTAAGAGCAACTGACAGAAAGATTGACAGGGTCACTGTCTGGCTTAGTTCTTCCCTTCTGCCCTCCTCTAGCTTTTAGGAAGAAAACTCATCTTAAGTTTTGCTTAACTTAAGATGCCTGGGTGGCTCAGTCAGTTAAGCATCTGACTTCAGCACAGGTCATGATCCCAGGACCTGGAATCGAGCCAGGTATCAGGCTCCCTGCTCAGCAGGAAGTCTGCTCCCTCTCCCTCTCCCCCTCCCTCTGCTCTTGGTTCTCTCTCCCACAGTCTCTCTCAAATAAGTAAAATCTTAAAAAAAGTCAAAGTATATTGAATAAATTCCCTCTAAGAGTACCTTGTTCTTTTCAAATTTATTACACATATACACACATAGCATCATGAGATCAATTTAGATGATGGCCTGAAAATTATTTTCCTGAGGAAAGTGGAAAGATCTGGATCTATCTGGCCTGGACGTATATATTAAAAGAAAGTATGCTCACTTTTTTCAGATTTATCCTGTAGAAAACTAGAGAAATTTCAAGCTATTCTGAAAGGCTAGAATAGGTATAGACTACCTAGAGGCAGAATTTGGTTCTATACAAGGATAAGCTTCCTACCAGAGTTCTGCTAAAAGGACAGAGTGGGCTCCCTCTCACCTAAGTTCCACAAGGTAATCTTCTTCAAGATTGTACATCAAGGGGGCTAGAGAAGAGCTTCCTCACTACCAAAAAACCCTGAATGAGTTATATCAATTCTAAATTTTACAAAACCAAAAGATTTCTTCCCTCACTCCACAGAGTATGTGCATTTAAAGAGCACTGCTTCTGCATGAAGTAATTGATCCAGTAAATGGGATGCTGAAACCATTAAGAAAGGCTTATGGGAGACTTTAAGTGATGGATTAGGCTGCTAACATTTCAACACACTGATGAGTTTTGGCATATTCCCCAAACAGGAATGACTAGACTTGACAGGCTTCCTAATGTGATTTAATCACTAAGAAGCACTCTTGCCCTCTCCCCCAAACCCTCCAAAACAAAAAATTGTACCTGAATCTGAATAAGCCACTAGAAAATAATAGTTTAGAAAAACATAGGAGACAGAGAAATAAGTAAAAGGTTACCACAAGGGGAAGATGGTAGCAGAGTAGGAGGACCCTAGGTTCATTTTGTCCCACAAATAACAACTAGGTAACTATCAAATCATCCTAAATACTCCCGAAATTGACCTGAAGACCGGCAGAACAAATTCCACAACTAAAGGCAGAGAAGAGGCCACATCAAAGAAGGTAGGAAGTGTAGAGAGTTGGTCTGGGAGAAACAGATCATGGCCACTGCAGTGGGGAGGAAGCCACAGTTGCAAAGGGTAAAAGACAGACTAGCACAAAGGGGAGCGCATGGGAAAAATGAATCCCCATAGCAACTGGCCTGGAAGGGCCAGTTAGGAGGGCCCTGAATTTCAGGAGTTCTTGCAACCAGCGAAGCTTAAAGCCTAGAGTTTTAAAGGTCAATATACTTGGCTGTGGGAGACCTCAGTGGACTTTGGGGCTGCTCTTGGAGGGAAAGCAAGCAAAGAGTCTGTGGACATACAGCATGGAAACAGCAATCTGAAGAGTGCCTAGAGCACACAGTGGGGAGGTTAGCTGCTCATCTCGGAGTGTGACCCAGAGAAGCAGCATTCACAGAGAAACCTCTCAAGGAACAAAAGAATTGGCAGGTCTAATTTCCCTCCTCTGCCTCTCAGCATAAGCACAAGGCCAACACTCACTACTTAATTTGCTTACACCAAGTCCTGCCCCTTCACACTCTGGCAGATCCGCCCTTCCCTGCCACACTTGCCTCAATCCCAGCACAGCAGAACCCCTCCCCCAGAAGACCAGCCCAAATTCCTGCCAATACCAAGTCTCCTGACACATGTGTTTTGTAAGACCTCAGTTCCAGTGGTAGTGGTAAGAGGTCTCATTTCACAAGCAGATCAGAGCACATCTAGTTAAAATGTGCCACATTCAGGCAGGGACCAAATGTCTACAACAGGCAAAGAGAACCTCTGCAGACAACGGGCCTAGGATAAAGTGGCCAGGCAAGGATAAAGTGGCCAGCACAGAACACCAGGTCACACACAGCACACACTGGAGACAATCCTAGAAGCACCAAGCCCTGGGGAACAGTGGACACACTACACGGCAGGGCACTACAAGTCTTTTTTTTTTTTTTAATGATTTTATTTATTTATTTGACAGACAGCAAGAGAAGGAATACAAGCATGGGGAGTGAGAGAGGGAGAAGCAGGTTCTCCGCTGAGCAGAGAGTCCTACACAGGGCTCGATCCCAGGACCTGAGGATCACGACCAGAGCCGAAGGCAGATGCCCAACAACTGAGCCACCCAGGCACCCCACTACAAGACCTCTTCATAAAGCCATTACCCTCAAGAACAGGAGATGCAGCTGACTTTCCTAACACAGAGAAACAGGCACAGAGACTTAGACCAAATGAGAAGACAAAGGAATTTGTCCCAAATGAAAGAACAAAACAAGGCCGCAGCAGGAGATCCAAGCAAAACAGATAAAAGCAACATGCCTGATGGAAAATTTAAAGCAATGATCATAAGGATACTCACTGCACTTGAGAAATGAGTGGAGAACACCAGTGAGACCATTGTCATAGAGGTAAGGAATAACCACAGATAAAGAGCTCAAAGAACAAAATGAGAAACATGCATGATGGAATGAACAGCAAGATGGAAGAAGCAGAGGAACAAATTAATGACCTAGATGACAGAGCAATGGAAAGTAATCAAGTTGAACAAAAGAGAGAAAAAAGAATTATACAAAACAAAAATAAGGAACTCAGTGACTCCATCAAACATAACCTTCATATTATAGGGTTCCCAGAAGTAGAAGAGAGAAAAGGGGGCAGAGAATTTATCTGAAGAAATAATAGCTGAAAACTTCCCTCATCAGGGAAGGAAACAGAAACCCAGATCCAGGAGGCAAAGAGAGCCTCCAACAAAATCACCAAAGAAGGTCCACCCTACCACATATTGTAATTAAAATATATAGTGATATATACTAATTAGTAATACAGTAATATAGTGATAAAGAAAATATATTAAAAATAGCAAGACAAAAGACAGTTACAATACAAAGGAATCCCCATAAGTCTACTGGGATTTTTCAGCAGAAACTCTTCAAGCCAGAGGAGAGTGGCATGATATATTCAAAGTGCTGAATGGGGAAAACTTACAGCCAAGAATATTCTATCCCAGAAAGACTATCACCCAGAACAGGAGAGATAAAGAGTTTCCCAAACAAAAACTGAAGGAGTTCATTACTATTAAACCTGCCCTGCAAGAACTATTAAAGGGGACTCTTTAAGTGGAAAAGAAAGACCAAAAATGAGAGTATGAAAGGAGGAAACACAAAAAGCAGTTAAAATGAATTATTTCTGTAAAAAAAAAAAAAAAAATCAGTCAAGGAACACACAAAATAAAAGGATGTAAAATATGACACCATATACCTAAAAGGTGGGGAAGTAAGAAGAGGAGTAAAGAATGGGTTCAAACTTAAACAACCATCAACTTAATATAGACTATATGCAGATGTTATATACCTAATAATAACCACAAATCAAAAACCCCTAACGGATATACAAAAAATAATCCAAATTTATCACTAAAGAAAACCAGCAAACTATGAGAGACAAGAAATGATCAGAGGAAAAATCTTCAAAAAGAATCACAAAACAAGTAATAAAATGGCAATAAATGCATATCTATCCAATAATTACTTTGAATGCAAATGGACTGAATGCTCCAATCAAAAGACAGTTAAAGAATGGGTAAAAAAACAAGATCCATCTATATGCTGCTTGGAAGAAACCCATTTTAGACTTAAAGACACTTGTAGACTGAAAGTGAGAGGATGGAGAAACACTTATCATGCAAACAGATGTCAAAAAGAATTTGGGAGTAGCAATACTTATACTGGACAAAATAGACTTTTAATTTTTTTTTTTTATTTTTTTTTAAGATTTTATTTATTTATTTGACAGACAGAGGTCACAATTAGGCAAGAGAGGCAGGCAGGGAGAGAGAGGAGAAGCAGGCTCTCCGCGGAGCAGAGAGCCCGATGTGGGGCTCGATCCCAGGACCCTGGGATCATGACCCGAGCCAAAAGCAGAGGCTTTAACCCACTGAGCCACCCAGGCGCCCCAAAATAGACTTTTTAAACAAAGACTTAACAAGAGACGAAGAAGGATATTAAATAATCATAAAGGGAACAGCCCAACAAGAAGATATGACAAGGTAAATATTTCTACACCCATATACATAAAAGTCATTGACAAACATGAACTAATCAATAACAATACAATTATAGCAGGGGACTTTTACACCCTACTTACATCAATGGACAGATCATCAAAACAGAAAATCCACAAGGAAACAATGAATTTGAATGACACACTGGACCAGATAGACTTAACAGATATATTTGGAACATTCCATCCTAAAACAGCAGAATACACATTCTTTTCAAGTGCACACAGAACATTCTCCAAAACAGATCCCATATTAGGCCACAATACAAGCCTCAACAAATCCAAAAAGATCGAAGTCATACCATGCATCTTTTCTGACCACAATGCTATGAAACTAAGAGTCAACCACAAGAAAAAAATCTGGCAAAACCACAAATACATGGAAGTTAAATAACATGAAAACATGCTCATCAGTACTCATTATCAGGGAAATGAAAATCAAAACTATACCTCACACCTGTCCAAATGGCTAAAATAAAAAACACAAGAAACAAGTGTTAATGAGGATGTGGAGGGAATGTTGGTGGGAATGCAAACTGTTGGTGGGAATGCAAACTGGGGCAGCCACAGTGGAAAATAGTGTGGAGGTTCCTCAGAAAGTTAAAAATAGAACACATGATCTAGCAATTGCACTACTGAGTATTTACCCAAAGAATACAAAAGCACTAATTCAAAGGGACACACGCACCCCTGTGTTAATGTAACATTATTTACAATAGCCAAGATATGGAAGCAACCTAAGTGTCCATCCACAGAAGAATGGATAAAGAAAACATGGTGTGTGTGTGGATATGGAATATTATGGAATATTACTCAGCCATAAAAAAGAACGACATCTTTCCATTTGTAGCAAACATGGATGAACATGGAGGACATTATACTAAGTGAAAGAAATCAGACAGAGAAAGACAAATACCATATCATTTCACTTATATGTGGAATCTAAATAACAGAACAACAAACAAACATGACCAGGCTCTTAAATATAGAAAACAAAGTTGTGGTTAGCAGAGGGCAAAGCAGTGTGGGGACAGGCGAAATAAAGGGAATTAAGAGGCACAAACTTTCAGTTATAAAATAAATAAGGCACAGAGATGAAAAGTAGAGCATAGGGAATATAGTCAATATTATAATAACATGATAATATTGTATGGTTACAGATGACTATATTTATTGTGGTGAGAACTGAGTAATGTACAGAACTGTTCCACCAGTATGCTGTACACCTGAAACTAATATAACATTATATGTCAACTACACTTAATAAAAAAGAAAATCATAAAGAAAATATATTTATAGTTCTATACTGTAATTACAAAAAAGAATCCATATATAAGTGGATCCACACATTTCAAACTTGTGTTGTTTAAGGGTTAAAAGTAATATTATTAGGGCGCCTGGGTGGCTTAGTGGGTTAAAGCCTCTGCCTTTGGCTCAGGTCATGATCCCAGGGTCCTGGGATCGAGCCCCGCATCGGGCTCTCTGCTCAGCGGAGAGCCTGTTTCCTCCTCTCTCTCTGCCTGCCTCTCTGCCTACTTGTGATCTCTGTGAAATAAATAAAATCTTTAAAAAAATATATATATTATTGAAAAATTAAGTTACTAGAAATACCTGCAGTATGATCCCATTTTTATAAAAAACAAAAGGCTATGTGTAATATGTATGTATAGATATATGTATATAACATGCATATATATGTATGTACATATATATAAGTTTGTATGAACACAATATAAGTCTAGAAGGACATACACCAAATTGTTAACAGGTTAGGGGGTAGGGGGAGCAGAAGGCACGATGGCAATGAACAGAGACACTTTTACTTCTTTTATTTTTTTTTTTTTGAGACACTTTTACTTCTTACCTCATTTATTTGGGTATTGTTCGAATGTGTTACAAAAGTATGTACTACTTTGGTCCTTTTAAAGCACCCTATAAATGAATTTTTTTAAAAAAAAGCCTGGCCTTAGGCTATTTAGTATTAGTATCAGATTAAAAGGTTTAGGGGTTGAGTAGTTCTGTGATTTCTCCTGAATATGATTTATAACGTAGTTTTTTTGGTAAACATTGTCGTAGGTTTCTTGAAAATCAGTAACACTAAAAATAAAAATGTCAACAAAAGCCAAGTTTGATTATTTTTTATAGTATTTACTATTAGTATTATTTGGTGAGGTGAGAGTAGTTCTAATTACATTTGTTGACACATTAAGAATAAAACATTTAGGGGTGCCTGGGTGGCTCAGATAGTTAAGCATCTATCTGCCTTTGGCTCAGCTCATGATCTCCAGGTCTGGGGATCGAGCCCCACATCGGTCTCCCAGCTCAGTGAGGAGTCTGGTTCTTTTTCTTCCCCTGCCCCTGCCTCTGCTCTGTCTCTCAAATGAATAAATAAAATCTTTAAAAATAAAATATTTAATATTCCATTTTCAATGGTTTTCTACATCAATACTATCTAATTGGAATCTCAGGTTTCAAGTACATATACAAAACATTCGGTATGTATATACTGAAGTTAATACATGGAGAAAACAAAATACATTTAACAAAGGATTGGAATTCACAATGGATTGTTAAGTACTTACTTGAAAAATGTTCTTGGTCGACACCATTACTGCTTCCCACTATATTACATAACTGGGCATTCGTTATCAAGTTGTGCATCCCAAGAATAGCTACAAATATAGAAAAAGAAAGTTACTTTTATTTCCATCAGTTTCAAACATAAATAATTTTACAACCAAAAATTTCTGATTTTAACATTTTCTGAACATTTTATTTTGCAGCCAAAAAAGGAGACAATGTGATTAAAAAATCACCTATAATCTCTTTCTCATTAATACCCCTATTACTTCACCCCTTATTTGGATTTAGATTTCCCCACATTTATGAATTCAGACACGCAACTGAAGCCAGCCTAACCCTAAATGTAAATCTATACTTAGCTCCATCTGGTGGCTAAGAGAGAATACTAAAATGATCTATTTTTTGCTACCCATCCTCACAAGGGTTCTAGGAACAATGCAATCTAGGGCAGATTTTCAACTTCACCATTTTTACATTTGTTAATCTCATGTTCGTTTACATTCATATTTTAGCTAAGAGTAGAATACCAAAAGTATAGCTGAATTCTCATCTTTAAGATTAAAGTAGCATCCCTCAAAAATGACAGGAGAGGGACACCTGGGTGGCTCAGTTGGTTGAGCAGCTGCCTTCGGCTCAGGTCATGATCCCAGCGTCCTGGGATCGAGTCCCACATCGGGCTCCTTGCTCGGCAGGGAACCTGCTTCTCCCTCTGCCTCTGCCTGCCACTCTGCCTATGCTCGCTCTCTCTCTCCCTCTCTCTCTGACAAATAGATAAATTTTTTAAAAAATTTTAAAAAAAATGACAGGAGAAATCTGGGGTTTCGGTTTTAATGCCCTTTGCACACGTGGCAGAAGCTACAGTATGCCCCTGGCCCATTCCCCTCGGATGAAAGCACCATTTACAACTCCAATAGTCCTCGGCATCCCAAGGAATCAGACACCTGCTCTGGCACTACAAACTGACTGTCTCCTTCCTGGGTCCTTCCCAAAGAACCATCACTCTTCCTTTCAAACATGTTAGCTTCTGGGGTTCCTTGGTGCTAAGATATCCCCCCACATGTCATATTTTTCTACCTCGGTAAATGGGTGCATGCAGAGGCAGGTCAGGGAGATACTTGTCCAGGTAAGAAACCAGCAATGATGAAAACAACAAGGAGGTTTGGAGTGTTCCAGATACAATTCAGAAAGTAGGGAAAGTGGTAAGGATAGCTCAGGACTGTTTGTCTGCTTTCCAGTTACTCAACTTGGGGTCTCCCTTTTTTCCCCCAAAGTTTATTTTATTTATTTTTAGTAATCTTGACACCCAAGGTGAGGCTCAAACTCACAACCCTAAGATCAATAGTTGCATGCTCTTCTGAATGACCCAGCCAGATGCCCCTGGGGAGACTTTTTCAACGCTTAGATGGGACAGCTTCTAGTTGCGCACCAACTGGTGAAAGATTTTTATAAAGACTTTCAAATAATGTAACACGGGAAAAGATGTCAAATAATATATTCCATTAACATAAACATTTCACCACTGAGAGCATTTTAAAAAATGAAAGTCTTTGCCAGATTTATAGTATAAAAGACAAAGCCAAATATGTGGTCTACTGATTCAGCACTTTACTAGGCAAAGGAAGCATCAGTGTAAGTGTTGGCATTCCCCTCCCCTCCCCTCTCCACTCATTCACCCATTTGTTTTAGGAGATACCTGCAAGGTCACACAATTCTGTATCAGAAGCACTTGTCAAAGCTTCTTCTAATTCCGGATCAAGAGATATTTTTTCTTCTGTGAAAGTCTGCATAGGTTTCTGTTTCGGGATAAATATTTTCCCTGTAAAATAAGGCAGTTTGTTAATTCCGATATTTTTCTTAACTACTCATTATCATTTTACTCTTTTAACAAAAATTATGAAAAGTATGTACAACTGAAGCTGAAGGAAAAAGTCAAGATAAACACCTACAATAATGTTGTTTCATCTTTAGATTTTTTTTATTTTGGTGGGGGAGTGGGGGGGTTAGAAAATTCATCAACTATCCTGCTCTAAGATTAGGAATCTGAAAACACTTTGGGAAAATCTTTACCTATAAAATGGCATAATGATGCTTCACTTAGGAACTGTTGTGAAGCTAATAAAATAATGCTCATAAAAAAAAAAAGGCAGGGACGCCTGGGTGGCTCAGTTGGTTAAGCGGCTGCCTTCGGCTCAGGTCATGATCTCAGCGTCCTGGGATCGAGTCCCACATCCTGCTCCTTGCTCGGCAGGGAGCCTGCTTCTCCCTCTGCCTCTGCCTGCCACTCTGTCTGCCTGTGCTTGCTCACTTTCTCTCCCTCTCTCTCTGACAAATAAATAAATTTAAAAAATTTAAAAAAAAAAAAAAAAAGGCAGAGTGTCTGGCTCAAATAGCATTATTTATCTTGGCTATATAGGTATTATTTTCCTTATTAATGTAAAAAATTCCTGTTTTATCTTCATTGTACTTATGATTTTCAAGGTCAACCACCTCAAATATTGTTATTTATTTTTTTTAAAAAAATATTTATTTATTTGACAGACAGAGATCACAATTAGGCAGAGAGACAGGCAGAGAGAGAGGGGGAAGCAGGCTCCCGCCGAGCAGAGAGCCCGATGCGGGGCTCGATCCCAGGACCCTGAGATCATGACCTGAGCCGAAGGCAGAGGCTTTAACCCACTGAGCCACCCAGACGCCTCTGTTTTTTAAATTAATAAAACATACATGAATGCATTCGTAAAAAAAAAAAATGTTTCATCTTCAATATGTATTTTAAGTTTCCAGGGCAATACTAGAGCTGGCTGTACAATCTGGAATGAAGGAGGAAAAAAAAATCTATTTGTGAAAATAAAAATAGGCTCTTTTTGGAGTAATTATGAGTTACTCAACAAATACTGAATTAAACGATGAATGTAGGAATAAATTTTAGAAATCTATAAAACTTTTAGAGATTAAAAAAAAAAAAAAACAAAAACAGAATCTACTTTCTTACTCCCAAGACAAGTGAAAAGTCTCACTAAATGATCTAGAAAGGTCTATGCATACCTTCACAGAAGTGCCAATTTCTTTTCCATTAGGAAAACTACCAGGGAAATATGTAAGATTATGTGGCGTGATGAATCTATGCAGTGCTCTATCAAAAGAATGTCTGTGGGCTTATAAGTAGTATAGCGAGTGTTGTGTACTTCTTAGTCAAAATATACCTCAACCTGTGCAACCAAAAGGAATCCTTCCACAACAGACTGCTTCTAGCAATCTGGCCAAAACTGTTCAGCTATTTTCTACTAAGCCATCTAAAGGAACTTAATTTCTGATATTATGTTTTTTATGGTGAGCATTTCCATTTGTTTCTTATTAAGAAAATAGTTTCCACATCTCTGCTGAAATTCCTCCTCTGTTTATGCATACTGTGTACCTTGTCCACTAGATTCTATGGCATTTTTGTTATAGTTATTTTGAAGTTCCAGCTGATAACACCAATATCCGGGTCATGTCTAAGTCTTATACTGACTGTTATTTTCTTGAGTATGGGGAATATGTATCTTAAGATCTTTGGCTGCATGCTACACATTTTTGTATAGAAGTATAGCAGAGACTGAAGGAAATATTTCTTCTTAGAGGCATGTCCTGTAGGTTAGGGCTGAATCAATATGCTCTACAGTTGAGCTGCATCTGGGCTTTGTGACTTTAGTTTGAATTAGTTCCTCACTGGCTTCAAACATTCTGAATATAGGATCAGGACTTTCTCTCCAGGAAAGCCTCAGATTACAACCCTCATGAGGTTCTGGAGATCTGTGCTCCCTCCCTCCTTTTTTGAACTGTGAACTGTGAGGAATTTCTACTGATATGAAGCCCAGGCTGCCAGCTTTCTGATTGAACGGGGAACTGCCCTTGTTTTCCAGTCCCACCCCCTGATTTTTGGGCTTTGGCAGATCTCTCAGGCCCCATCACCTAGTCTACTCTACACTCTGTGACGTTGGGGTTGGCCTGGAAGGGTTTTCTCCCAGCCCTCCTGCCTCTCTGAGCTGAAAACCTATACCTCAGGAATTTTCTCTCAGCTCTGCTTCACTGCCTTTGTTCTTCTAATATCCTTAGCACTAAATGAAAACCTAAGGAAAAAAAGTGGGGGTAGTGCAGTCTTAGCATCTCTAAAGCTGCACTGTCCAATATAGTAGCCACTAGCCACATGTGATTATTTAAATTTAAATTAAATTAATTAAAATTAGAAATTCAGTTCCTCAGTCATACTAGGCACATTTCAAGTATTTGATAGCTACATTTGGCTAATATGTAGCTACCACACTGGTTAGCACAGACACTGAATATTTCCATTATGGCAGAAAGTTCTAGTGGATAGCACTGCTGTAGCACTTCTCTGGATTTCTAATCTATCATCTAATCCATACATAATCATTAAAAGTTTGTTAAAAGTTAGGCTGACTTCTCCTGACTCCTTTCTATGATGGTTTTCTGCTTCTCCCTACATTTTAGTCAGCCAAGAGAGAAGTATGTCACTGATCTAATGGAGGGCTTGTCACTTTCTAAAGTCATTTAGGTTTGTGTCCTCAAGCTCTCTGATAGGTTTTTAAAAATGATAATAATGTACTTATACTGCTTGTCTGGGTTAGTACATAAGAACAACAGTCTCTTGCAACTTTCTGCATTTGAGTTAGAAGTCTTTCTGGTTAGGCATTATTTTAAAAATAGCATTTGGTCAATCCACAATATATTTGTATTAGTAAGGATGTTTTTAACTGCAGGTAATATAATACTCAATTAAAAGTGGTTTAAGGGTGCCTGGCTGGCTCAGTTGGACGTCTGCCTTCGGCTCAGGTCATGATCCCAGAGTCCTGGGATCGGGCCCCACATTTGGCTCCCTGCTCAGTGGGAAGCCTGCTCCTCCCTTTCCCTCTGCCTGCTACTTCCCCCTGCTTTTGCTGTCTCTGTCAAATAAATAAATAAAATCTTAAAAAAAAAAAAAGTGGTTTAAACTGGTGCGTCTCAGGCTTTAATGTGCACCTCACTCACCTGGTGATCTTATTAAAGTTCAAATTCTGATCAGTAGGTCTCACATGGGATCTGAGTTTCTGCCTCTAACTAATCTCCAAAATGATGCCAATACTGACCCACAGACCACTTGGAAAGCAGCAAGACTTAAACAATAAGTATTTTTATAATCTCAGTAAGTCCACACGTAGGTGGTTGTAGGGTTGGTTCAGTGGCTCAGTGTTGACATCAAGGCCCAGGATCTTTCCAATCTTCTCTGGTTATAATCAGCATAAAGGCCTTTGTTTTCAGGCCATTAGTCTCAAGATGATTTCTGCAACACTAAGTATCAAGTCCTCATGCAACAAGGTCAGGGCAAGAAGGAGGGACATAATTTTTATAAGGAAAACCATGCAGACTTCTCCTCAGGTTTCTCTGACCAGAACTGGTCATACGTCCAACTGCAGGGGTGGCATTTTCATTCTAATTCAGAGACAGGTTCTGCTAATAAGGCTGAAGGGATCTGTGAATTGTTACTGAACATGCCAACCACAGAGTGTGTCCAATATTGAACTGGATGCAGGACAGCTCTGTGCTTTCTTGATTCCCCGAACATTTTTCCATAGCTACACAGACACATTCTGCTTATTTGTCTGTCTTCTGTAAACTTTACAAGGGCATCGTTTTTGTTCTCAGTTTATCTCTACATCCTTGCCTAGTGCACAGCAGGCAAGCCAATTTGTTGAATAAATAATTTGGCGATCACCTTCAGTTCAACTACATCATTTTACAAAGTATAATTTAAATACCCTGGTTCAAAGTTACACGGCAAAGTGAACACTAGAACACAGGTTCCCAAACTCCTAATCCAGTGCTTCTTCCAATAAACTGGTAGCTTTCAAACTTAACTTTTTTAGCAGTGGACTTTCCCCCTCATATACCTGTATATGATGGTATCCATAACTGATCTTCTTCATACCAAATTTTGGAGTTCTGATGATTATTAGATAATCTTTTATTCTTGGTTGGCAAAGGCAAATCCAAATCATTACATCCTGATAACTCCATAGTAATTTTCTCAGTGGTTTGACAGTATAATTTTTTTTAAAGGTTTTTATTTATTTGACAGAGCACAAGCAGGGGGAACAGCAGAGAGAGGAGGAGAAGCAGGCTCACTACTGAGCAGGGAGCCTGATGCAGGGCTTGATCCCAGGACCCTGGGATCATGACCTGAGCCGAAGGCAGATGCCCAACCAACCAACGCACCACCCAGGCGCCCCAGTTGACAGTATAATTACAGTGGCTTAGAATTCATGCCTTTAATTGTCATTTCAGGATAATTATGTTATCCTGAGCTCAGTATCACCTGCATTTTCAACTCTCTAGGGATTCTAATGCATAGCAGTCAAGGTTGAGAACCAGTAGGTTATGGTATTCTCTTACTAAACAAAACTACACAAGCTATCAAATAGCTGCCCATGTCTTATTCTAGGGACCAATGGAATCTAAAGCTCTCTAGGGATTCTAATGCATAGCAGTCAAGGTTGAGAACCAGTAGGTTATGGTATTCTCTTACTAAACAAAACTACACAAGCTATCAAATAGCTGCCCATGTCTTATTCTAGGGACCAATGGAATCTAAAGCATTATAAAAATCTAAAAAGTTTATTTTTGTTATCCTCATCTACATTCCATAAAGGCATTATTCATATCTAATTTTTCCCATAAACTTTTGCTAATACTTATAAATACAAAATGCATCTAATCATAAAAAAACAATAAAGCAAAACAACAAAATTTCAAAGGACTTGTGGAAATGTTCCTGTGATACAGAATTTTACTGTTAAGTTATACAGCTCTGAGATAGTTTGGTACCTCACCTGGCATTCCTCTTTATAATAAATTCTCTGTACATAGACATTTTTGTTGTAGGCATATTTGCCTGTATAATATTTTAACAATATGAAAAGTAATTACTTCATAATTCTTCATGGTTAGTTTAACACTAACACTGTAACAATGATCTTTTAATGCATATATACAAAATCTAATTATAGAAAACTAACAGTACCTAAGGAGACCCCCCAAATTAATTTATAGACCTAACAATCCCTTTCAAAATCTCAGTTGACTTCTTTGCAGACAGTAACAAGGTAATGCTAAAACTCACAGAAATCCAAGGGATCCAAGACAGCCAAATAATCTTGAAAAAGAAGAACAAACTCGACTTACAGTTTCCAATTTCAAAACTTAATACAAAGCTACTGTAATCAAGATAGTATTATGCTGCATAAGGAAAGACATCTGGATCAACAGAATAGAACTGAGAGTCCAGAAATAAACTCTTTATGTTTATGGTCAACTGAATGTCTACAAGGGTACCAAGACAATTCAATGGAGACAGAATTGTCTTTTCAACAAATGGTGCTAGGAGAACTGCATAGCTATGTGAAAAAGAATGAAGTCAATCCCCTACCTCTTACCATACAGAAATATTAATTCAAAATGGATTATAGACCTAGATTTAAAAACTGAAACTATAACACTCTAAGGAAAAGCTGTAAGACTAAATCTCCATGACCCTGTATTAGGCAAAGGTTTTTGGATATGATATCACAAACACAAATGACATAAATAAATAAAAAAATAAATAATAAATTGAACTATTCTAAAATTTACAGCTTTTGTGGGGGAAATGATGCCACCAAGAAAGTGAAGAGAAGGGGCACCTGGGTGGCTCAGTGGGTTAAGCCTCTGCCTTCGGCTCTGGTCATGATCTCAGGGTCCTGGGATCGAGTCCTACATCGGGCTCTCTGCTCAGCGGGGAGCCTGCTCCCCCCACCCCCGCCCTCTGCCTGCCTCTCTGCCTACTTGTGATCTCTGTCTGTCAAATAAATAAAATCTTTTTTAAAAAATTAATTAAAAAAAAAGAAAGTGAAGAGAAAAGCTACAGATTGGTAAAAAAATGTTTTTCAAATCATGTACCTGATAAGGAACTTGTATCCAGAACATATAAAGAAAGCTCATCAATATTAAGTCAATGACTGATATAAAATTCCTGATATCAGGAATTTAAGGTTTTATTTTAATCACTCAGTGCTCATCATAACAAGTGCATTACTTAATCCTCATCACCTATTTCACTTAGCATTATACTCTGTAACTCCATCCAAGTCATTGCAAATGACAAAATATCATTCTTTTTTATGGCTGAGTAATATGTGTGTGTGTGTGTGTGAGTGATCTGCTTTATCCATTCATCTACTGATGGACACTTGGGCTATTGTATATAATGCTGCTATAAACATAAGTGTGGATATATTCCTTTGAATTCGTGTTTTTGTATTCTTTGGGTAAATAACTAGTAGTGTAATTGCTAGATCATAGGGTAATTCTATTTTTAAATTTTTGAGGAACCCTCACACTCATAATGCTGCACCAGTTTGCATTCCCACCAACAGTGCAAGACGGTTCCTTTTTCTCCAGATCCTTGCCGGCACTTGATTCTTGTGTTTTTGATTTTGTCAGAATCTTGTGATTCTGACAGGTATGAGGTGATAAAACTATAGTTTTAATTTGCATTTCCCTGATGATGAGTGATATTGAGCATGTTTTCATATGTCTGCTGGCCATCTATAGTTCTTCTTTGGAGAAATGTCTGTTCATGTCTTCTGCCCATTTTCTAATTGAGTGTTTGGTTTTGGGGTGTTCAGATGTGTGAGTTCCTTCTATACTTTGGATACTAACCCTTCATCAGATAGATCATTTGCAAGTATCTTCTCCCATTCAGTAGGCTGCCTCTGAATTATGTTGTTCCTTTGTTGTGCAGAAGCTTTTTATTTTGATATAGTCCCAATACTTTATTTTTGCTTTTGTTTCCCTGTCCTCCAAGGACCTAGCAAAATAATTTTTAAAAACCTAATTTCAAAATGGGCGAAAGATTTGAACAGACATTTCTCCAAAGATAGATGTCTAACAGCACATGAAAAAAAAAATGTTCAATGTCATTAGTCATTCGGGAAATGCAAATCAAAACCACAACACATTATCACTTCACACCTACTAGTATGACTACAATCAAAAGGACAGACAAGTGACAAGGATGTGGAGAAACTGGAACCATAATATATTGCTGGTAGGAATATAAAATGGTGCAGCCACTTTGGAACAGTTTGGCAGCTCTTCAAATTGTTAAACATTAGTTAACATATGACCCAGTAATTCTATTCCTAAGCATACACCTAAGAGAAAGGAAAACATGTGTCTACACAGCAACTTGTACACAGATATTCACAGCAGCATTATCCATAATAGCTAAAAAGTGAAACAATCCAAATGTCCATCAACTGATGATATTTATTCATACAATGACATATGATTCAGCCATAAAAAGAAATGAAGCACTGATACATGCCACAACAGGGGTGAAACCCCAAAATATTTTGCTAAATGAAAGAAGCTCATCATAAATATAGATTGCATGATTCTATTTATACAAAATGTCCAGACAGGCAAATTTAAAGAGATAGAAAGTATATCAGTGGTTTCCTAGGGCTAGGAATAGAGTGAGGAATTGACTGCTAGTGAGTGAGACTGACTGCTAATGGGTAGGTGCATGATTTGTTTTTGGGTGATGACGATGTTCTAACCTGAAGACTGTGGTGATAGTTGCACAACTCTGCAATATACTAAAAACCATTAAATTGTATACTCCAAATGGGTAGTATTATGGTGTGGACTGCATCTTAATAAAGATTTCTAAAAAACCACGAAGGGGCTGATATATCAAATATAGGTTTTCTGTCTTCTCAAACGAATTTATATTCACCCCCTAAAATGTAAAGAAAAAAGATAATGTTCTAGGATATATTAAGTGAGATAGCAGGTTTGGGCTTCTTAACCAAAATCAGCTGTTTTCTGAGAAATACATCATTAGCAAAATGCTAGACTGATTCCATATAACAGAAAATGCCTTTCTAAACATGTGCCCTAATTAAGTCTTTTATCAGTTAGATTTAAGCTAAAAATCTTAATGACTATGAGACATCAACAAATATAATAGACCTTTATAATGGTCTATTTAGTTAGTTTGATTTGTGCCCTCAATATCTCGCAGGGTGAGTGAAATGTTAGGCTTCTGTTAGATGCAGAGGTGTTTCGTATGGGGGTATTTTTGCAGACAGTAAGGAAATGTACCACAAATTTGGTATTGCTTTTACATAAAACTATTAAGCTTATTAGTATCATACTTTAGTATGATCATCTTGATTCTTTTGTGTTTTTTCAAAACATGGATTATTTCTTTAAAGAAATCTCCATCTCATTCTGGTAAAATGACTTAACACATATAAAGGAATCGGTATATAACAAACATAACAGATACACATTAATTCTTTATTCTTATTCTTAATATTCTTATATTTCTCTTAGGATTTCTTGCATGTGTGTGTGTGACAGAGACAGAGATGGAGTTTTCCAAAACAAACTAACAAACAAGAAGACTGAAAACTATATAGTCCCAGGTATCTTTGTTAGTGGTTCTTAAACTCAAGAATGGAAATAGGCTAGGCATGGTTATTTTTAAAAAAGCTCCCTAGGTGATTCTGATAATTACCTACTCAAATTAATAACTACTAATCTGTATAATTAGAGTTCAGAAAAGATTAAGATGAGTTACCCTGGACTAGTCGAATTTAATTTCCATCTCCTTGAACAATGGTCAAAAAGCCCTGACTTATAACTTTAAATATGTGCATTTATTTGAAATAACATAATGTGTGAGGAAATAACTGCTCATTTTTGTCCTTCAGTAGACAGCACTCAATCTAAATGACTTTAATTTCCTTGTTTAACATAGCAAAGTCCGAAACTGGAATTTTTTTAAAAACTGAAATTACAATTCTTTATATTGAAGCAAAATAAGAAAATAAACAATGACTAGATCAGAAAAAAATCTGTCAGACAAGTATGATATGACATGTTCCCCCCCCCGCCCCAAATGGAACAAAACAAACAAAAACAGGGCTATGACTCCTGGTTGTTAAGAATATTAAAATAGTTCAGTAATGTTTACACAACTACCAATGACAGCTAAGGAAATAAAAGAAACCAAGATAAGAATTCACATAATAGCAATTTAAATGCATGGCACTGAACCAAACTCCTGTTTGTGCCAAGGGGGGCCGTGGGGAAGGAAAACCTTGCCAAGACTCTTGTTATTGTCACAAAATCAGTAAGAGATACTGGTAACCATGTTAACAATTTTATTGCCAGACCTTTCTTCACTAGTCCTCATCTCTTTTGCTATGATACCAAGTTACAGCTACCACAAATGTTAAGAATTATCTTAGTCATAGCTTCAGCCTTGCTGAGCATATAAAAGGTATAGTAACAAGAAACAGAGAGGTTGGAAGGCCCTAGCTAATTTTACTGTTTGTTTGTTTGTTTGTAAGCTACCTGTTCCAAAACAGAAATGGGGTAATTAGGCCACTTTAATGTCCAAGGGGCTTTGGGATATGCCTTTTGACCAGATGCATACCAACCTCCAATCAACCAAACTAAAGAATGAAGGACTAATCCTGGAAAGGCATTTTTGCTTTCATCCAATGACACATGATAGCTGCTTAATACTGTAATATGATCACCAATAAATGCTCATTTACTCAACAAAAGTTTAGTGAGTTTGTGCATACTAGATAATGAGCTAGAAGACATTATAAGGAAAATAAGAGATCTTTATTTTGAGGAGAGATGATTCTGGAGACTTCTACTTCTGACCAAAGTGAAATAATAAAGACAGGATTTACCCACATGCCTGAAACCCAAAAATGGACAGACTATATCAAAGTTTTCAAGACACTAATAATCATCAGGCAACTAAGGAGAGTGATCCCTGAGAGATAAGAAACAAAGCGAGCCCTCTGACCGCTCAGCTTCCTGCCTAGAGAAAAGTGTCCAGCCACAGCACAAGGGAACGGGAACCCAGGCAGGGCCTGGGAAATGTTCTGAACTAGGAGACAGAGCTGACAGAAACACCAAAGCAGCTGGCATCTGCAGAACAGCATACCAGCGAGGACAGAGTTACAGAGATGAAGCTATGGAATTCTGGAGCTCTGCAGAGGGCTACCTTTTCATCCCCAGCAGAGTACTACTTGGCACATGTGTGAGGAAACTACCTGGGGCCAAGGAAAACACACCTGAGAAGATGCCAGGTTAATAGTGCCTGTGCTCATGCAGAGCTGGGAGTAAGACCTGTTCCCCGCAGCCAGACTGCGAAACCTCATAAATCACAGGGCCCTGGGGAGGGAACTCAGAAGGGTCTTGCCTAGTGGAGCAAAAATTAGCCCTAGAACGAGCACTGCTCCAGTCCCACCCAACAAATCATAAAAATAAGACTCTAAAAATCAAACTGTTTCTAAGTCACTTAATCATGTTCCAGAATGAAACTCAAGGATATTTACAGGGATACCAAAATATCTAGTACCCAACAAGTTAAAATTCATGTCTGAATCCAATAAAAAAAAAAAAAAAAAAAAAAGACCACTATGGTAAGCAGCAGGAAAATTCGATCCATAAGGAAGGAAAAAATAGTCCATCATAACTGAGCAATGGCAGATGTAAAATTAGCAGGTAAGGATATTAAAAGTTATTCTATTTCATGGGTTCCAAAGTTAAATAGGGACATGGGAGATATGAAATAAAAAGGAGGAAAAAGAGAAGAACTGATGGGACAACAAAAAAGATGTAACATCCTAGCACTAAAGAAAAGATTGGCTGTATCAGACAGTGTGATTTCAGAGTAAAGAATATTTTACCAGGGGCAAAGAAGATCACTTTATAATGACAAATGGTCAATTCATCAAGAGTATTTGCCAATCTTAAACGAATAGAAACTAGTAGGTGAGCTTCATAGTATATGATTCCAGAACAATTAATACTAGTATTGAAAAGTATGTAAATCATATACAAAAATGTTAGAAAGGAATATCCAGGCCCTGGATATGGTTATCCAGGGAAAGGTTCCCATAAAATGAGGTCTTAACACGAGTGATGAATGGTCCATCTGGTTAACTCCTTACCCCAAAGAGATAGTGAGTGAATTGTTGAAAAGACACAGTGAGAGGTCTGAAAAGGAGACCCCAGCGTCTGCATTGCTAATGTAAAGAGCTCATTTCAAATACCGGCCTCAGTGCCAGAGAAAACCACTTTTTGGAGGTCCATATAAGGTACATTTAGACTCATAAGACATGAACAGAAAAATAAGATCCCATCTACATCTTGAATTTAGTGAAAACCAACTGCCCACTGGCAGTTACATAATCCTGCTGATTTAGGCAGGTTATAATCACAATCTTTCTGGTTTACTAAGGGATGATGCCTGCCTTTTCTCAAAAGAAATCATGTATTCATGATTCCTTTAGTGTAAGAGTGAATACAATTAAGTTTTCTGGAAAGCCAATGTAATTGTGAATAATTAACTTGGAAAGTGTATAAGAAGTTTTTAGTTTAAAATAATCTGGCTAAATTTGCCTTCAGTAATAAGCGGGGTAAGGTAGGACCTATGGGATTTGTGAGAAAGAAACCCAAGGGCATTCCCTTCACAGGGAGGGGAAAGACAAGGGTGGGAAAAGCATAAATGACTCTACTCTGAGGGCCAACAGGGAAAATAAGAGGCTTGGCAAGGAAGGGAGGAGCCCCATGTGGGTGAGCCAGTGGCTCAAAAGGAACTCTCTGGTGCACCTGAGTATAGTGGACACGGTGCATGTAGCCTGGCTCCAGTCTTTCAGTGAAATAAGGGATACTCAGGGGGAAAAACTTAGGCTAGGTGAAGGGTGAAGTGTGATATCAGAAATGCAGAGGAAGACTCCTGGCAACGAAAAGCAAAATGAGAGGCAGTAAAAAATATTAAAGACTAGGGCAAATTATTTCTCCAAGTGTCAAATTCATGGCAAGGATCTATGCCTTCTCTCTCTTGGAGACAGAATATTCAAGATATATAAAAATACGATGGGAAACAATCACCAGCTAAACAGTCAGCACTCTGCATTTTCACCATTCTCAAGAGGGAGAAAGAACTGGATGAATGTTCTCCTTCACCCTTGTCTTGGTCTCTACTGCAGTTATATATTCTATAAAATTTCAAGGAAAAAGAGGTAAAAAGCTCCCAAATATTTTTTTATTTTCAAATACAAGGGATGTATGTTGGAATTACGCTGTTTTGACTTTCTTACATACTTAGTTTCTCAACATTTTTTGAAAATAGTAGACTCCTAAGAAAGACCTTTTTCTTTAATACTTGCCCAGACTCTTGATACCATATCAGACCTAGCAAGAGCTTATTTGACTTCGATGAACTTAACAGATGTATCCTGTGAATTCTACAGTACATGATGCACTTAAAAACAATCTTTAATACATCTTTCGTCAACTATGCCTTACCTTCTTTTTGTTAATAAACTATAGTATTAAAAGCAGAACATTTACTAGTGTTGGACAAAATGTTCCCCAAATGCACCTAAGACAAAATGCCTTGAACTTCACTTCATAAGGATTAATTCCCCCTTCACAGATGTTGACATACACTTTCAATTCTGTAAAATAGACAATCATAATCATTTCATAAATCACAAAATGCAATTACTTGTTTATCTATAAATCCAACTCTCAAGCGTCCTTCTTAGTCTGTCATGTCTTTTTAAAACATCTTGAGGTGGTCTAGAAAGACAAAATTTGGCGTGAGTATAGTTTTTGTTCATGGCCAAAAGAAAAAAATCCCAAAATGTCCAATTTTCAATTTTATGTGGGTTCCCTTCTGTCACACCAATCCTGTGTAATTTTAGCTCCACAAAGAGGGTCTGTCTTTTAGGTGAACAAGTATAATTAATCATTTAATTAGTCTCAGAGTATGAAAAAGTAGTCAACTTTAATGACTGGATAATCATTTTAGTGGTTCCCAATTCCTGGCTTAAAAAAAAAAAAAAACCTGGGACACCTGGGTGGCTCAGTTGGTTGAGCAGCTGCCTTCGGCTCAGGTCATGATCCCAGCGTCCTGGGATCGAGTCCCACATCAGGCTCCTTGCTCGGCAGGGAGCCTGCTTCTCCCTCTACCTCTGCCTGCCACTCTGTCTGCCTGTGCTCGCTCACTCTCTCTCTCCCTCTCTCTCTGACAAATAAATAAATTAAAAAAAAAAAAAAAAAAAAGAGTATACTGGGAAGCTTCCTGGGTCAGCTCAGGACAAACTCAGCTCTTTCACATCTCTTTATTTTCTCTTCTTGTCCTCAAATTCCACATTTTTTCCTGACATCTCTTTTTCTCACATCTTTTCCTCTGCTTCTATCTCCATAACTATACCCCTTGAGTTTACTTGAAACACACATAATAGTAATAGTAATAGTAATCAATATTTATTCTCATAAAATTATGTTTTCCTATATAAACAGGACTGAAGCTATAAATGCTGTGTTATCGTAGGTATGGCTGTTCAGATGAAAACATAACCAGAAGTTGTTTCTGTAAAAAACACAAAGAACTGATGCTTTTACTCATCTCTGTGAGTCTCCATACTTCAAACTATGCATTAATTGGTTCTTAATCCTTTTTTCTGAGGAACAAAACACTCCCATCTTGAACAGTAGTAACATGGTTAACTTCATGAGCCAATGTGGTTGGGCATGGTACCCAGATAATTGGTCAAATATTATTCCGGGTGTTTCTGGGAAGGTGTATTTTAGATAAGACTGACATTTGAATCAGTGGACTTTGAGTAAAGTCTTATGTGGTGGGCCTCATCCAATCAGCTGAAGACCTTAACAGAACAAAGACCGATCTCCCCTGAGAAGAAGGAATTGTGCTGGCAGACTACCTTTGGACTTGAACTGCAACTCTTCCTTAGGTCTCCAGCCTGCTGGCCTATCCTACAGATTTCAGATTTAATAAGTCTCCATAATCACACGAGCCAATTCCTTACAATAAATCTCATCCTCTCCTCAACACAGGCTTCTGGTTCTGCTTCTATTTCTCTGGGGAACTCTAATACAAATAGCTACAGTAGTGTGCTGAATTACAGATAAGGGGAAAGTGGGGTCTAGTGAAAGAGCAGAGGAACTGGGGATGACATGCAGACCTCATGAATTACCTACTCAAAAGTCATTTGCTAGCCTTCTGCTTAATAGCAGAGACCAGAATGCTAAAATGAATTTTCCAGCCTCCCTTGCCACTAAAGGGTAGCCATTGGTAACAGACTAATTATTGAGAAGGGCTTCCTTCCTAAGTTAAACGCTAAAGCCTAACCAGGAGAAAGCACTATATGCTCTTATCATTCTTCTGGTCTGGACTAAGGATTCAGTGTAAAAACAGTCCCTGGAAGAGCTCATCTTCAGATCTTGCAACTGCTGCCATCATTCCCTAATGTTCCACACCCTCAATAAGAGAGTGCAAGTACACCGTGTCTTCTTAGGCCAACCTGTACTGAAAGTGGAGAAACTTAACCTACTTCACGTTGTGTTATATAGAGAACTTTAAGATATATATCTGTACTCAGTCTCCAGTCGGTTTGACTAAGGTCCCACTCTGCAGTGGGAGGGACCTGGACTAGAAAACTTTCCTGAAAGTAACGGTTAGGAAGCGTTGACAATTACGGCTATGAATTACTAAGGAAGGTTGTAGGATATCCTTTAAAAAGGGTCTTTGAAAATATGGCCTGAATTATTTGATGGCACATTTCCTTAGAGAGAGGAGTTGGAACAGAAGTGTTTTGTCATCATTTGCATTCTGAAATACACTACTAAATTTAAAATTTTACCTCAGCACACTTTTAAATTTGTTACAGTAGAGAACTAGAGTGCTATATAAAATCCCTGTATTATAAAACCTCACTTACAATCATTAAAAAGGAACTTATTGGCCAAGTTGATGAGAAATGCAAATGAAGTACCAAATTACTTAACAAGTTTTTAAGTCAACAGTCAACAGTGTCCCATCTTTAAAGCTACTAATGATGCATCTCTACAAATATTATTTCCCAGACTTACCCCTAACTATAAAAAGAAAAATCAAGTGCTACCAAAAAATGACTTCAAAGTTCTGTGTTTACCTTTTTTTTCTCCAGTGTAGGGCACATAGTCTTCCCTGTCCTTATGCTCCAATGCTTCCTTCTCCAGGTATGAAAGGAGGTGTTCTCTATCAAATGGCCCTGTGGCGGACTTTGACGTCTGGTCCTTCTGCCGGAACCCTGCAGGCAGAAGGGCATTCTGCCAAAGAGAATGAATCAGCCATTATGACCACCAAGAATGCCAATACTATATGCTTCCATAGATTACCCATTTAAGAAAGAATTATAGACCGGAATGTGATACAGACATTAAACACCTCGTTAGAGGACTTTAGGGTAGCAATGTAAAAGTGTCCCACACAAAGTTTTTCTTCATTAGGTAGAATTCAATCACGTTATTAAAATAAGCACATACACATTTTCTTCAGAAGTACTCTACTAGAAGGAAACAACCTTTACTTTTTAAATGTCCTAGATGGTAATAAAAAAATGTTTTCTTAATGACTAATAACTGCTCAGCACATATGCATATATGGAAAATAATTCTACTACAGAAGAATTTTAAATGACATATACATCGTATTCCTTCATAATGATTACTATTTCACAGTAAAGACTTTTTCATATAAAACCATGTATGCTGTATAGTAAGATATCAGGACATTAATGTTCACTTGTTTGTGTCTAAAAACAATGTGAAAGGTTCAACTTCTTCATGCATGTATGTACACATCAGTACTAGGATGTATTTGTAGCAACCACCGTCATTGCTACTCATGCACCAAGGCACGCCTCGGTAGACATAGCAAGAGCTACATCCCCGGGTTTCCCTGTGGGTACAGTCTTTTTGAGTGCATGGAGGGACTCAGAGTGGGGAAGGGGGGGAGGTGATAGACTAGGTGATAGACTAAAGTCGTCTCTTAAAAGAAAATTTTCTGAATTTTTACTAAGTCCAGGAATAACAAGCAGTGATTAGACAACATGAGCTCCATCCTTTTGCTCAGTGAAAGGCAAAGTGGTAAAACAGCTTTATCTCATTATTCCTAGATATTCCTTTGCTCTGGAAATGGAAGGCAGCCTGAGAAGTCACACAAAAGGGCCACCTTCTCTTGTAACACATCCCAAAGCTGGCAATAATGCTGAATCTCATGGATGTTATAATTCTCATTATAAAGGGAGATCTTACATAGATAATAGGGAATGTACATTTTATAACTAGAAAATATAGCACTTCAATTATGGCCATTTGCTGAGATCCATAGTAATTTTCATAAAATCCACCTTTGTGTTCTCCTCTAACGGTAGGCATTACACAGAAAGCTCACCTATAAATATGAAACACAAAGAAGGTCTGTTCCTAACCCTACACTAAAATGTTTTTGTAACACAAAATTGTATACGGGAACATAAATAAACAAGATTTCTACCTACCAACTTCAAAAAAGAGAGCTACATTTGAAGAATCCACTCCCAATGAACCATCAAGTTCTACCCATTTTTACTTCCTAAAAAGCTTATTCAGCTGTTTACCTTCCTCTATCTCCAACACCATTATTTTGATCCAAGCTATGATCAAGCTGGCATGGAATACTACCTTAGCTTCTCAAATTGTCTCCCCAGATCAGTTGTCTGATACTCTTCATACCTCACTCTTACACTCCACGATGTTTCTCTAGCCTTACCTCACATACCCTCCCCATTCTAGCCACTCTAGCCCTTGTTCCTCCCCTGTGCTTGTGACATACTTCCTTCTCCCAGAAGCCTTCTCTAGAATGCTCTGTCCATCATTTTTTGCTACTCATTTTTGAAAAAGATTTTTTTATTTATTCATTTGAGAGAGAACAAGAATATCAGCAGGAGGGAGAGTCTGAGTGAGAGAGACAAGCACACTCCCCGCTGAGCAGGGTGTCTGACTTGGGGCTTGATCCCAGAACCAGGGGATCATGACATGAGTCAAAGGCAGACACTTAATTGAGCCACGTAGGCGCCCCTTCCTACTCATTTTGAAGACTGCAGCTCCATTTCCCCAAAGGAAGCTTTTCCTGACCTACCATTATATGCTCTTATATTAATATGGCATGATTATTCGATTAATGCCTACCCCCTCAAATTCCTCCCAGACTGCATCATGAGGGCAAAGACCACATTTGTTTTGCCTACTCTTATATTCCTAAGCCTAGCATAGTACCAGAATCTATTAGTTGCTCCCCAAATATTTACTGAATAAAGATTTGAGAATACTTTTATTTTTCTTTTAAGATTTTATTTTTTAGAAAGAAAGAGAGAGCATAAACAGGGGGAGGGGGAGATAGAGAAGCAGACTACCCACTGAGCAAGGAGTCTGATGTGGGGCTCCATCCCAGGACCCCAAGATCGTGACCTGAGCCAAAGGCAGATGCTCAACTGACTGAGCCACCCCGGTGCCCCTGAGAATACTTTTAAGGAAAAATGCTCATTAAAGCAAATTAATCAGTTATTCTCCATCCCTGTCAATAATGCATACTGCTCTTTAACTGTGGTAGGGAGGGAGCTGCACTATTCCCAGGTATGCTCAAGCCCATGCAAAACATGGAAGTTTTAAGTGATATGTCAGCTGGAATCATGGCTCCTTAAACATAGTCTCTGAACACAAAATAAACGACAGGTAACTGGCTTTGTAGGCTATAAACCCAGCAACCATGCTTTATTGGAAGTATACTTTAGTCAAGTTAATAGATCATAATTACTCAAGAAACAGGTAAAGATCTAATTAAAATGACTGCCATTAAAAAGTACAGGTTTCTCCCTCATAGAATTTTGTTGTAATTATATATTCCAAGCCTTGGAAATGAAAAAAAAAAAAAAAAAAAAAAAAGCTTTTGCCTAGGCTGGCTAGCTGGCTGTCTTCAGAGATGGGTGTTTTGAGAAAATGCAGTAAGTTGGCAAGTAAATATACTGAATGCAGTATAAGGAAAATAAAGTGGCCCTCCAAAACATAACAAGGAACCATATACAACCTCTGTCCACTCTTCTCTTCTTATCTTCTGAGACTTTGTAAGTTCCAGAGGGGTTTTTCTGCCTGAGTAGCTGCCACTACCCTTGTTCTCTTTTCTTACCTCATCTTTCACTGGCGCTCTTCCCCCAAATTTTACCCAACACGTGGCATGTTGTCAATAAACATTGTTCTCCTAGTTTCAACTAATAGTATCTGAGGTTGGGGGAGTTGCAACTGGGGTTGGGGAGATGGAAAAATACATCTAAAAGTTAGAACTCAAGCCTCCCCATACAAGAAGCAGGCCACGGTTTTGCAAACAAGAAAATATAAACCATGGGCTTTTTCACATGTATAGCATAGAGCATGCATTAACAGGGGCCTCACTGCAGCTGAACAGAAGGACCACTAGACTTTGCCAGGAGCAATGAGGCAATGAGGGATCTGGTCTCAGTACTTTCCCTAACTGCAGTAATTGAGGCAAGTCACCCAACTTTTGTTTTCCATCTGTAAAACAGAGGGCAAGTGCTAACACAGTGTTTCTCAACCAAGGTGCTCCCACAGGGGACAACTGCCCATGTCCAGAAACATTTTTGGTTGTCAGAACTACGGAGAGGATTTTTGGTTGTCAGAAGTAAGGAGAGGAAGTATTAATCATGTTTTTAATTTTTTGGATTTCATGATTCTTTGCCTCTGGGGGCCTTGCTAATGTTAGAAAGACTACCCCTCCTTGGGTTAGCGAATTCCTAGGGATAGCAAACAACTCTCCCTGCCCCTACCCAACAATGTGCTTTCCATATGAAAACTAACCAATCCAGACCTCAAACCCCAACCTCGTCCTTTCTCTCTCACACACCAAGCCAATATCCCCCGCAGACACACCCTGAATCATCCAGAACCAGTTAACTAGACAACTGAAGACTACTCCTCTGGCCCAAAGCCCACTGAAATTACTCAAATTATCCAATACTAAACTTGCTCAAACTTGCCAACCATGTCCCACCCACTCCTTCCCTTGGAAACCTTAAGAAAGGTTCTGGGCCACTTGCTGCTTCTGCTTCCTGACCAACCCAGGTGCTTTCCCAGGCAGCCTTGTGTGCTTCCTGCTCTTGGAAACTAAGAATTAAACTATTTCTCCATGTCTGTAATCTTACCCCAGCTAATTAAAACAAAGTCCCAGGCCCATTTTTAAATAGGGGGCTGTGCTATTGACATGTAGTGAGTAGAGATCAAGACACAGGATAACTTAAACACACAGGATAACCACCATAACAAAGAATAATTCAAGCCCCCAAATGTCAATAGTGTCAAGGTTAAGAAACACTGGGCTAGGTGAGAACTTAACGCTCCTGCCAGTTGTACAATCACTTGATTCAAACAGGTCTAACAGGGTGAACTGCCTGTAGAAGATATTGCTGTGACATGATCAAAACAGTACTGTTATCCTGAGTTATCCCCCAGACTCAGGAGTACCACAAACTTCTCCTTGTGATAACAATTATGGTTAAGGGTTTTGATCTGTGGCACAAATTATTGAAGTGCTCAAGTAATGCTGAGAAAAAGAGTTAATTCTCAATAAAAATTCAATCACATGCCAGCAGGAAATGTGTTGTAATAACAAGAACAATTTTATAAAACAACCTCTACCTCGTTCTTTTTTTTTCTTATTTTTATTTGATTTGGCATAATGGTTTGTTCAAAGTATATTTGATTATATATGCTTATGCTTATATGTGTGTATATATATACACACACACAGCAGACAACTGGGTCTTGCTTTTTTTTTTTATAAATTTTTTAATTTTTTATAAACATATAAAGTATTTTTATCCCCAGGGGTACATGTCTGTGAATCGCCAGGTTTACACACTCTCTACCTCGTTCTTAAAAGGCACTAAAAATCAATGTCTCAACATAAGGAAACATGTAGTAAAAAGAAGCCTAGCAAATAACCCTTACCTTCAAGTTAAGCAGCCATAACCTTTGGGCTCTGCCTTCAATGACTACCCCCCCTCCCCACATACCTACCAGGGAATAACAGTTCAGAAGTCAAGGGGCTCTACTTTAGCCCCGTGTAACTTACAAGACGAATAACACCCACTCCGCAAATTAAAACATTTATATTCAGATCTGCTCCACACAGACTGCAATATTGCTGTGTACTTAGATCTAGTCTACTAAGGGCTAGAAACTTACTCAATTTGGTCAGCATGTTTCAGAAAGGTACAGTTAGATTTAAGGTCACAAAGAACCTTCGAGAAACACTCTACACAGGGCCATCATAGTATAGAAGCTCTGAAGAGGCACAGAGGTTGGCAGACATCAAAGAACTAATCATCTGCTTCATTACACCAAAAATGTTCCTCCCTGCCCAGAGAGAAAAAATTTTTTTCTTTTCTTTTTTTTAAGACATTATTTGAGAGGGAGAAAGAGAGAGAGCAAGCGAGAGCACAAGAGCAGGGGGAGAGAGGAGAAGATTCCCCACTGAGCAGGGAGCTGATGTGGGGTTTGATCTGCGGCTTGATCCGAGGACCCAGGGGTCATGACCTGAGGAGAAGGCAGACTCTTAACCAACAGAACCACCTAGGCACCAGAGAAAAAATTTCTTACAGGACTGACTTCATAAACTTGAGAATAAGGGTGTTGGTGAAAGTAGTTCAGAACAGGGGCACCTGGGTGGCTCAGTGGGTTAAAGCCTCTGCCTTTGGCTCAGGTCATGATCCCAGGGTCCTGGGATCAAGCCCCGCATCGGGCTCCCTGCAGGGAGCCTGCTTCCCCCTCTCTCTCTGTCTGCCTCTCTGCCTACTTGTAATCTCTGTCAAATAAATAAAATCTTAAAAAAAAAAAAAAAAAAGTAGTTCAGAACAGGCATGTCAGTGGAGCTGAGGGGACAGAAGTGGGGGAATTGAGAAGAGGGAAAAAAGTTCATCTGGATAAAGAGAGAATGGTGGAGGTGGAGAGTGCCAGAGAAAAGTCATGAGAAAGATAACTGCTCAAAGGAAGTTATTTAGTTTCAAATGGTCTGAAGTTATCTCATTACCACCTACCTCAGGGTCAAGGTCATCCAGAACAGTCTCCAGTTGTTTCAGTTCTGTTTCTGATAGATTACCAAGGAGCTCATCTTCATCTAGATCCTTGTACTTTTCTAAGTCCTTCCGGAATGGTAGTGCCATGATTTGCAGTATAGGAAATCACTAAATTTTTGCTATGCAGTATAGTCAGGAGTGATTTCCACTTTTCCTTAAAGCTATAGAGAGAAAAAACATACACAATTCAAATATTAAGTCATCTCCACCTACTTCGATCTATTTTTAGGTTGAGTGAAATGTAATTTCCAGCTGTTGTATATTCTTTGGCCATCTATTACACACTACCCTTGTCTATGGATCATTCAATATCCTTACCTTTAATTTTTGTTGCTGTAAAACAAAATCAACTGAGAAAAATAGGAGGAGGAAGGAATATAAAATTCAAATCTATAAAAATCCATTTGGTAGAATTTAGAATTTCTCATAACTAAGTTTTAGGAGGAAAGAACTCATGTGTGCCAAAATAAAATTTTTCCCATCAGTGACTTTCAAAATTATTGCTACCAGAGTACTTTGCTTAAGCACATTATGTTTAAGACACATTTGTTTTACTGTAAATTGTACAGAACACTTTCTGACTCAATATTAATAAGGGGGGATATTAACACACTCCCCCAGTAAGGAGTGGCCAGTTGCCACTAGGGGGGGAAAAAAAAGATGGGTTTTGTTCTAAAATTTTTTTTTTTGGAAAGGTGTTTTTAAAGGAAAAAATGCAGCTTTTTGGAAAATGTTTCTATAAAAAACTCCAAACCATGCTGGGATATGTCACCCACTGACTGGCAAGGGTGGTCACGAGGGTCTCATTATAGGAAAGGATCCTTGTCATTTCTTCACCATGTGAATCTTTCCTAAATGAGGTAAAGCTCAACAAGACGCCTTTTTCCAGGTACAGCAGAATTGTTCCTATGAAAGATAGTTTGAATAAATCCCACAAAATGTGCAAAGTAAAAATAAAGTATTTCTGTAAGTTCTAGCTGTAAATGTGGATCATTTGTTTCATAAAATGTTCCTTTGTGAACAAGAAATAATCCTTAGACTGTGATTTGGCTCAATTTTTCTTGGCTGCAAAAATACCCAGTAGTTCAAAGTCTGGATATATTTCTTTTACTACTCCTTTCTCCCAAGTTTTCCCCACTTAATATTTAAACAAATATATTTTCCTCCTCAAACCAGTAACAGTTTATGGATCCTTTTACATGTTTTTATCCCCTAAGAAGAAAGGAAGGTTCACCGCAGGGGTCTGTCAGCTCCTGACCTGACTAGCAGCCACCTGGGTCCAATAACAAGCAAATTAACAGAACTGTACTGATGCAGATGTTAAACTGCAGGCATTTTGTGTAACTGCCCGAGACAGGTCTGGCTTCCACCTGTTCTACTTGGCATCTCATCTGGTTTAGCAATTACCCTGGATTTTTTCAGGGTTGTTTTTTTTTTAAATCAAATTATTATCATTGTTTTTATTACTAAGTTTGGTAAATGTCCACTTGATACTTCCAACTTAAGATACTAAGCTTATGAGGTATCTTCAGGGTTATTTTTCTCAATTAAAAATAATACACTCTGGGCATCTGAGTGGCTCAGTCATTAAGCGTCTGCCTTTGATCATGATCCCAGGGTCCTGGGATGGAGCCCACGTCGGACTCCCTGCTCTGTGGGAAGCCTACTTCTCCCTCTTCCACTCCCACTGCTTATGTTCTCTCTCTCTCTCTCATGGTCTCTCTCTGTCAAATAAATAAGTAAAATCTTAAAAAAAAAATACACTCTGCAGAGAAGATTTAATAGAAGGTATAAGTACTTTCAAATACATTAACCATCAAATGCAGTTTTAAAGAAACTGGCAGGCAATTTGGGGGGTAAAAAGAAAAACTAGGGTAAAAAAGAAAAACAGTCCCTTCATAAAAATACCAATGACATGGTATTTGAGACAGATAAGGGTAAGAAATTGATAAAAGTATATGAACACATACCAAGAGTAATTATTTAGCATATACTGTTTTTTAATGCTTGGACAATCATTATAAAAAAGTTTTTACTGTGGTTGAACAGAATTTATTTTTATTTTTATATTATTTTATATTATTTTTTTATATTATTTTATTTTTAAATTATATTTATTTTTATTATATAAAGCCAATCTCCTAGTCAATAAATATTTAAAAAAAAAAACTACTAATTATTTTGTGTATCCGCTCCCTTTACTTTCAAAAGTGTTCCAGTATAGGCCATAAATTCAATAGTCACCCTACTACTATGGCACTATAATGGACAAGATAATGTTAGAGGCGAAGGCAATGTTGTGTCACCCAGGTTCTATAGGTTTGGAACACAATAGTCCTTGACTGAAGAGCTTACTCCAACACATTGCTCTTTATCTCAGAGTAAACTCTGTCACACAAAGCATATTTATAGTATGGCTGAAATAATAAAATATTAAAAATAAATAAAAATTTTAAAAGAATAATAAATACCCACAAACAGTGTCCAGCTTCAGAAAGAGAACATTAGAAGGACTCACATGTTCCCCTTTCCAGCTGCATCTCCTTCCCCCAACGAAGCAGCTCCTGGATTGCATTTGGAATTAACCATTCTCTTGCTTTCCCCTACAGCTTTACATTACACGTACACATCCTTAACAGGTTTAGGTTTGTTCTTTTTTTTGCACTTTATACAAATGGACTCCCACAGCATATATCTTTTAGCGACTTACTCAACTTTTTTTGAGTCCATGCTTAGAGCTGTACTTCTTACATTTTCATTTTTGTACAGTATTTCATTGTGTAAATAAACACTTGACTGAACTTGCTCTTTCACCTGTTTTTCTGCTATAAGCAATCTTGTTACCTATTTCCTGGTATACATGTGCAAGAGTTCCTCCAAGTTATTGAAACCTAGGAATGGGAATTGCTGGGGAAAGCGTATAATACTACTCAACTTCACTAGGTAATGTTAAACTATTTTCAAACTGGTTGTATCAATTCACATTCCTAGAAGAGTCAGCGCATGATGATTCACATTGCTCATCCTTGCTAACAGGTTAGCTGTTAGCTAATTGTTGGTCCTAATGGTTCCTTATCTGTGTTGCCATTATCCTTGTATGTACCTCCATTTTAACCACAGATTATACCTAAGTATCTTCAAGACTTAAGGGTTTAACTGATATTTATCAACATACAATGGTAAGAGATGATTTCCCAAAGAAGCAGATAGAATAATTTACTACTGAATGGTGGAAACATAACTAAAAAAGCCAGTAAGAATGCAGGTGTAAAGAAAATGCGGGTCATCAAGCAAGATCTGGCCACATTCAGTAAGCACAAGGGAGGCATGATGTCCTGACCAGCAGATGTGATTGGCTTGCTCTCCTTCCAATTACAGTGCTGGTAGGAGAAGCAGCATCAGGCAACCAAAGCCTGATACCATTTGACATTTACATCACTCGATTACTTCCCTTTATTCTTCTACATGTTCACCAAGTAATCTTCTTATTAAAACTTGGGCTATTCATGTAGCTTTCCTCACTGGAAATTATTAAACTGGTATTTTGGCTTATGTACCAATCTCTTATGAGTGTGGTTAGTGTGGGCCACTTTTTAGAAGATTAGGTACTTACTGGTGGATTGAGATCAGGTCTCTATAAAAGTAAAGCTGAGAACCACCATGTGAAATCCTAAGCATGGACTGGCTGACCAGCAACTCCTAAAGATATCTATCTCCTATCAAACCTACAATGACACTGCATTAGAAGTCGTCATTCATCTGTCTTCCTTGCTAGACACTGTAAGCCCTCAAAGAGCAGACATTCCCTCCTATGTCTCATTCCTCTGGGCTGCCATCACCAGGGACAGCATCTGATGCCAGGTAATTAAACCAAATTTGACTGAATTGGATCATATATGACCTCCCTTTGCCCTTTTTAGTAGTTCTCTCTTCCTCCCCCAGATATCTAGTGTCCCTCCGGCTCCCTAACTCTACTCTCTTTACCATAATTCAAAAAGCACTGACAATTCGTTTTTGATACTTGTCAATCCTGTGTGCAGCCTCTGCATTACTCACCTTCTCTTCCCTCAGTGTCAGCCCATTTTGGCTTGATATTCAGAGTTCTCCACTATCTAATCTTCCCCAGTTAAAACAAACACATCTAATTGTCAGTCATCAGAGCTCTGTAATTAAATACAAACCCTGATGAAAATTTCATTTTCTTTTAGGTAAAGAAATGAGTTTCGTCCTCAGGAGGCACCAAGCCTCACTGTTCAGATGTACTAGGCTCAAGACTGTGTGTCTATTCCTCACTGGCTTCTCCTAGGACCCCTGGGTATTGAACCAAGGTGACCTACCACATCAGAAAGTTTTCTCTCAAGATCCCATATGAATATTTGTTTTCCAGTATATGTGCTGTTCACTCAACAAATATTTCTGAGGATCCTGTATCAGGAGTTGACTTGTTCCAGACAATAGTCATGCACAGTATACAACACAGACAAGTTCCTTGCTCTATTTTGAAGGTGGCATACAGACAAAAAATGACAAAGGAACAAGATAATATCAGATAACAATAAATACTGTAAGGAAAAACCCCAGGACAACTTGCTATGGGGGAGATGAGGATCAGGAAGGTTACTGTAAGTGGTTCAGAAAGCTGTTCTGAAAGGTGACTTTTGAGCAGGGACCAAATGTCCCTAGCCACTCTCCCAGTCTAGGACTCTGCTATCTAGGTGAGAAACAATAGTTGGAGGGTTATAGCTGTGGAGATGGAGAGAAGTGAATAAATGTGTGACATATTTTGGAAGCAAACTAAAAGGACTTGTGCACAGATTGGTTGTAAGGGGTAAGGACAAGAGATACACTAAGGGATGACTCCTATGTTAATTTCAGTTAGTAGTTAGTATTATTTCTTTGTTCTATACCTATTTTTTCTGAGAGTTTAATATGGCCCTGAAACACCTCTATTTCTCAGTCTGGTTAAAGAAATTTTCTTAGTTAATATTTTCATAATGGCTTTGAGATCCATGCTGTGAACTGTTCACTATGACCACTGATGAACAAATTTTTGAACAAACAAGTTTTGGACAAATTTTTGAATAATAACCAATGAACTAAACAAACAAACCAACTGTAAATTATTAAATAAAACAATGGCTGGCTATGGCCTTTAATACATTTTTATGCTAAACTAAGGCACATGTCTTTGTTAATACCATTTCTGGTATCATCTTTTGCAAAGAGCTGTATCTAAAAAGTGAAACAAGCAAATAATTTGTCATGATTTTTTTAAAATGTTACACAATTACTCTTTCTAATTTATTTTCTTTCCAATATTTTGCATTAGGATCACATAGGTGGCAGGGGTCCTGGGATCAAGCCCTGTATCAGGCTCACTGCTCAGCAGGAAGTTTGCTTCTCCTTCTCCCTCTGCCCCTCCCCTCCCTCTACTTGTATTCTCTCTCTCTCATTCTCTCTCTCTCAAATAAAATCTTTTAAAAAAGCCCCCAAGCCCCAAAATAGTCATTTCAATGTTTTCCATGCTTCAAGTCAAACTGCTAAACAAGAGACGGTCATGAATTTGGCACCCAGCAATCACAGTGGTTTTAAGATCTGCTCAGCTACCCTTCTAACACCTAGTCTCTGATCTCTCTTCTGATGGTACAGTCCTCCACCCTAGCTCAGTCCTACAGTCCCATGGTTGTAACCTAATCCTTGTCATTACCAATAATTGTACTATTTATCATTCACTCTCACACAAAGAACTAATCCTAATATTTCACTGAGACTGTAGAAACAATCATAAAAAGACACCTAAGCTCCCACTGCTACACATATCAGCCTACCTACATCTATGCCCCTATACTCTACCTTCCTTTTTGCCTTTTTTTAAAAAAAGATTTTATTTATTTATTTGTCAGAGAAAGAGAGAGAGAGAGAGAGAGAGAGGGAGCATACAAGAAGGGAGAGCAGCAGGCAGAGGGAGAAGCAGGCTCCTCACTAAACAAAGAGCCCAATGCAGGGTCTATCCCAGACTGAGACAGTGACCTGAGCTGAAGGCAGACGCCTAACTGACTGAGCCACCCAGGCACCCCTGTTTTTTTGCTTCTAAGATGAAATGTCCACATTCTCATCTAAAGCCAATCTCACCTCTTGTAATTACATCCCACCTCTTCTCCTTTATATATGATTGCTCCAGTAATTGTGACCCTTCTTTACTGGATCATGCCCATGAGCATACAAACTGTAATATATCCCCCCAATTAAAACAAACTTTCCTTTGACTTCATATTCCCCTCCAGATACTACCTTACTTCTTGGTTTCTCTCTATAGAAAACTCCTTAGGGTGCCTGGGGGCTCAGTAGGTTAAGTGTCTGCCTTCAGCTCAGAACGTGATCCCAGTGTCCTGGGATCCAGCTCCAAGAGTTGGGCTCCCTGCTCAGCAGGGAGTCTGCTACTCCCTCTGCCCCTCCCCTCATTCATGCTTTCTCTCTCCCTCTCTCAAATAAATAAATAAAATCTTGAAAAACAAACAAACAAACAACTCCTTGAAAGAAAAACCAGTATCCCTAGCCCTCTCCCTCCTATTTTCTCAAACCTTCTCCAGTCTAGCTCTTGTCCTCAGCACTCACTCCACCCCAACTGATCTGGTTAGCAATAATCTGCACAATGCAAAATCCAAGTGTCACTTCTTAACCCTCATCTTAAGGAGCCTATCAGCATTTGACAACAGATCATTCCTTCCATTCTCAGTTGGCCCTGGAGACATTATTTTCTCTTAGTCGCCCTTTACTTCTTTGGCTGTCCCATCTCATTCTCCTCTACTGGTTCCTCCTCATCTTTCCTATCTTTAAGTGTTGGGAGTATTCCCAGGACTTAGTTCTCCAGACAGCTTCTTTCTATATCCACTTCCTAGGTGATTCACATATTGACAGTTCTTGGATTTATATCTTCAATCTGGACCTCTCTCCTAAATGCCAGACTTAGAAATACTTCTAAATTTCTTCCCTATACCTGCTCTTATTGTATTTTTCAGCTTTTAATAAATGGCAACTCCATCCTTTTAGTTGGTTGAGCCAAAAATCTTGCTGTTCACTTTGACTACTCTCACACTCTACATCTGATCCATCAAGAAAATCCTATTGTCTCTAACTTAAAAACATGTTATACTACCTCCACTGCTTCCATTATAGCCCAAGTCATCATCACTTCTTACATGCCTATTGCAATAGCCTGGGGACCATACTCCCACTCTAACACCCATACAGTCTATAGTGTATCTTCTGCAAAGGTGCCAGAACTATCTTGTTCTTTTTAACTGAAGTTTTTATTGAGATCATTACAGATTCACATGTAAGAAATAAAACAGAGGGATCCCTTGTACACTCTGTTCAGTTTCCCCGTGGTAACATTTTGCAAAAGTGCAGTACACCTACGTACTGACATTTATATAGTCTGCTAATCTTATTTTGATGTCCCCAGTTTTACTGGTACTCCTGTGGGTCTGTGGGGGAGTCCTTACCATATTATCACCCAGTAGGTTTGTATATCCACCACCATAGTCAAGATACTGAGTAGTTTCCACACAAGAAGTCTTCATGTGGTTCTTTTATAACCACACCTGCCTCCTTCTCTAAGCCCTGGTCAACTACTGATCTGCCTCTATTTCTAAAATTTGGTTTCAAAGTGTTACATACATAGAATCATACAATATGCAACTTTAGGAACTGACATAATTAAACATAAATCTCTAAAGATTCATCCAAGTAGCTGTATCAATAGTTCATTCTTTTTTTTTTAAGAGACTTTTTTTTAAAGATTTTATTCATTTATTTGACAGACAGAGATCACAAGAAAGCAGAGGCAGGCAGAGAAAGAGGGGGAAGCAGGCTCCCTGCTGAGCAGAGAGCCCAATGTGGTAATCAATCCCAGGACCCTGGGATCATGACCTGAGCCAAAGGCAAAGGCTTAACTCACTGAGTCACCCAGGCGCCCCATTCTTTTTTTTTTTTTTTTTTTAAGATTTTATTTACTTATTTGCCAGAGAGAGAGAGAGAGAGAGTGTGTGTGTGCACAAGCAGGGGAGCAGCAGGTAGAGGGAGAAGCAGACTCCCTGCTGAGCAGGAGCCCGATGTGGGACTCGATCCAGGACCCCAGGATCATGACCTGAGCCCAAGGCAGATGCTTAACCGACTGAGCCACCCAAGCGTCCCAGTTCATTCCCTTTTATTGTATTCCATGGTATGTATGTACTACAGTTTAACCATTTAGATATTGAAAGCCATCAGGTATGATTCCAGTTCTTGACTATGACAAATAAAGTGTCAGTGAACATTTGTGTACAGATTTTTGTGTGATAATTAGTCAAATCGCATTAATTCTATTGCTCACAATCTTCTAATGGCATAAAATAAAAAATGAGAATAAAAGCCAAATGGTCTAGAAGGCCCTACATGATCTCCCTGCAAGCCCCAACTCATTTTCAACCATTCTATCCCTTACTCACAGCACTCGATGTT
Source organism: Mellivora capensis (assembly GCA_004024625.1). Taxonomy (NCBI): domain Eukaryota; kingdom Metazoa; phylum Chordata; class Mammalia; order Carnivora; family Mustelidae; genus Mellivora; species Mellivora capensis. Next base: position 78,377 of record PISX010000709.1, on the reverse strand, counting down.
CTTGCTCTTCCCCCAACAAAGTGGGCAAATACTGCCTCAGGGCCTTTGCACTTAATGTTCCTTCTGCCTAGAACACTCTTCCCAGAACACTCTTCCCTAACACAGCTAAATAACCTGCTCCCTCACTTCCGGAAGATCTCTGCTTAAGTGTCAACTGATTAGAGAAGTCTTCTCTGTTTATTATATATAAAAGATGAACCCCACAGCAGCGCCCCCCCCCCCGTGCTGCACGAGGCAACCTCTTCTTACCCCGTATTTCCCTCTATATTATTACTTGACATTACATATTTATTGATTCACTGTCTGTATTGTCACTAAAATCTAAATTATATTCAAGCAAAGCCTTTGTTTTGTTCACTCCTGTATCTTCAATAGGGAACAGACTGTGGCACATGCTAAGTAATAAAAAATGGCCAATATAATTAATTTCAATGCTAACAGTGAACTTACAAAAGTCATATAAGTTAACCTGGAGTTGGGGTACCTAGGTGGCTCAGTCAGATTCCTGGGATTAAGCCCCACATCAGGCTTCCTGCTCAGGGGGAGCCTGCTTCTCCCTCTCCCTGGGCTGCTCTCCCTGCTTGTGCTCTCTCGTTCATGCTCTCAAATAAATAAAATCTAAAAAAAAAAAAAAAAAACAGTTAACCTGCAGTTACACTAACCTCTTAGCTTTATATGACAGTAACTTTATTTTAGGATGGTTCTTCCTGGATCAGATCTTCCTAAATTAGGAAGCTATTTAAGAAATAAAAAAATCAAGGGGCATCTGGGTGGCTCAATCGGTTGAGTGTCTGTCTTGGGCGCAGGTCATGATCCTGGAGTTCCAGGATAGAGCCCTATGTCAGGCTTCCTGCTCAATAGGGAGTCTGCTTCTCCCTCTCACTCTGCCCCTCTTGTGCTCACTTGCTCTCAAATAAAATCTTATTTAAAAAAAAACTTAAAAGAAAAAAATCAATAAATGTTTTTTTTTTTACACCAAAAATAGAAAACTTAACCCTCGATTAATACGGCTCACTCCATATTCTTAAGTTTTTCATGTTAAATTGCTAGGCCTAAGTTCTTCAAAATTTGCCTTTTATTTTAAAAGTTGTATTTATTTATTTAAGTAATCTCTACTCTCAACATGGTGTTCAAACCCATGACCCCAAGATCGAGTCCCATACTCCCCCAACTGCACCAGCCAGATGCTCCCCACCAATTTGCCGTTTTTAAACACACACACACACACACACACACACACACACCCGGCATGGCTAAACTAAAAAATGATGAAACTGCCAAGTGCTGACAAAAAGACATGAAACAACTGAAACTCTCATAAGTTGCTAGTGGAATGCAAATGGATTCAACCACTTTGGAGAACAATCTGGTAGTATCTACCAGAACTAAACACACTCATACCATAATAACACGGGAATTTCTTACATCCAAGGGGTATTAGTGTTTGTTAATAAAATAAGATAAACAAAAATCTTTAATGCAGCTTAATTCATAATATCCCCAAACTAGAAATGATGCAAATGCCCATTACCAGGAGAATACACAAATGAATTGTGGTACAGTCGTAAATAGAACACTCACAGTAATAACGTTCTGGACATGTAAAAACATGAGTGAACTTAACATGTATTATGTTGAAAGGAATATAAAAAACTAGACATGAAATACATAGTGCATGCTTTTATTATAAATGAAATTCAAGAAGAGGCAAAAATAATCCATGGGGATGGAAATCAGAATAGCTATTGGGGGGTTATTGATTAGGTATGGGCATTAGAGAACATTCTGAGGTGATGAAAATGTTTATATCTTAAAATGAGTGATAATTATACAAGTATATACACATGCATAAAATTTATTAAGCTGCCCACTTAAAATTTTCTTCCTTTACTCTAAGTTACATATAAAAAAAATCAAATAATATACTTGCTTTGTGCAAGTAATTATATGTATTTGATGTTGAGGATTAAAGTTCCCAAAAGGCTGATTTTTCTGTAGCCATGGTAACAAACAGTCATCAAAAAACCCAAAAACCAAAACCAAGGATTTGCCTTTGCAAGCCAATCAATCACCGGTAGCTTCTCACTTCTGAAGGTCAGCCAGTCAGGAAGAGACTCACTCCATTAAGCACTCCTCAGTGGCAACCAATCAACAGACTCACCCAAATAACCATTCTTCTCTGTATGATGTCATTTTGGCCTTGGAAAAATTTGCCAGTCCTGGAATTCCACACTTCCCAAAACCCTATATAGAAAATTGGTCTCCTTGTTCAGGCTATACCTAGCCAGCACAGCTTTCCCTTATTATAGTTTAGTATTGTTTAGCTTTATCTTCTTGTTTCAAATACTGACTACTGACTGATAGTCTTATTATCCTTTCATGCTAAAGTAAACTTTTAGTCATTATTTATGTTTAATTTAAATAAAAGTATTTCAGTGTTGATACACAGAAGCTAATAGTAGTTAGGATCAAAATATTCCCTCTAGACAAATACCCATCTAATCATTTAAACTGGATTACAGCTCACCATCCAGTAATTCCTAAGTATCTGCTTCAATTTGCTTTCGAGAGAAAAAAAATTTTCAAATCAACATTGCCTTTTTTTGTTTGAAACTGGCTTCAGAATTAATCCAGAAACAGTTTTAAAGTAAATTAACTCTGGAGATTTTAATATTTAAAGCATCTAAAATGTTATCTTATTTAAATGCTAGGCTTGAGTTTCATCTCTGCTGGTTTGAGGAACATTCCCTGTGATGGAGAAGGCTGGAGTAAAAGAGAGTCATATGTTCCTTCCTGGCATTATCAAAGCAGAGGCTGAGTATGAATATCTGTCAGGGACAGTGTGCAGCCGCTTCCTCAGCTAGAAGGGAGTTGATCATAAGATCATTTCCCCTTTATGAGCTAATGGTCTTAGATAACACTAATTATAACCAAAACATGTACTTCGTGTCCACTGCATCCAAAGTACTATGCATGGTGTTTACCTTCTAAAAAGTAAAACCATTTTATTTTTAGTTATACATAATATGTATTACTTTTATAGCAAATAAGACGTTTTTTAAGGAGAAAAAATTGGATGCTAAATCCATCCTTCTGCTCACTACATCTTTTATACAATGAGGCCTAAAAGACAGTACATGAAATAATTTTGTGAAGTTCCCGGGATGCTATGATTGACCCAGATGAGGACACATCTGAGTGAGGCACTGCTTTGTAGATAGACGTTTGAGAAAATGGTAGCTGATTATTCTGTGTAAAAATTCCATGAAAAGAAACCAACCCATATATGAGATTAGCTAAGTAGCCCCATCCTTCCTGCCATTGCTACTGACACCACCACAAATTTCGAAAAATGAGATCTACAGATCTCATAAAGAAAGAAAATAAAATGTGAAGTCTGAAGGCAACCCAGAAAAACTTGGTAGGGTGAGAAAAAAGAGATTTAATTAGAAGCAGGTCACTCAGGGCATCCCGAAAGTAGAAAGCAGCCAGATAATTTCTGTGACTTACAAGAAAATACTTCACAGGTTACTCATACAACTACAAAAACCACCTCTCGACAAAACTGAGAGACTTTGTGGCTCCCATGTACCCCACTTCCTTCTCTAGCTCAAAGCAGCAAAGCCAGCTCCCAGTCCTGGCCCACCTCCTCTCTTTTTATACTTCTTGGTGGTGTTGTGGCATCAGAAATACAGGGCAAGGTCAGAGAGGAACCCACTCTGTGCACACCACTGATGAATGCCAAAACAGCCACACCCTTAGCACACCCAGTTTCTCAGAACCAAATATTTTTCAGTCTTCTCCTTTTCTTCCTTCTTCTTTTTGGTTTAATAGATTGGGTAGGTTAGGAAATGCTGAAGCTTTTTAAAAAATTGTTGCAAACTCAAAAAATCTTAAAATAGCAATTACATCATATGAACAAGTCTCTCGGGGTAAGAAGGTTACAGAGCTCTTTATCTTTGCTGGTTAACCTAAAAGAGCCTTCTACCACTCATACTGTGGACAAAACCAAATATGAGATGAGGTAGTTTGGAGGAAGCTTAACAGTGCTCAGCCATCAATCAAACGCTGAATCCATTCCAAGTATATAATGGAGAGACCAATGCGAAGGCCTTCTTTCTCTTTCTCTCCCAAAGGGAAGTATCGCTATGACTCATTCCTCCTCTACCAAGAACTTTCTTAATCCACCAAGTTAGTAAGCATTGAACTATACACAAAATCTTAAAATAAACTAGGCTAGGTCTAAAAGAAATCATGCTGAGAGCAATCTGAATTTCATGCAGTGAATAAAAGGTGAATGGTAACATCTTTCCTCAGTTTCATCCCTTCTGAATTTCCTGGGCTTCAGACCAGATTCTTTTCTTCTCTTCATTCTGAAAACCTCTCCTTTTTCAACCTCACCAACTACTGTATCTTCAAATCAATATATATTTGTATGGATTTATGAAGTGCCTATTATTATATTTAATGTACTGTCCTGGGGAAGGGGGAGCAATGAACTGGAGGGGTAGGACATGGATAGAGAAAGGGACCATGGGACAGGAGGAAAAGAATTTGAGAAAATTTATAGAACAGATTTTTGGGTTTTTTTTTCTCCCCACTTTATAAATGCTTCTCCAACTGGAATTTAAGACATCACAGGAATCAAAGATGGTACAAATAGGGCATAAAGACGTTAATAATCATAGACTTAATATTAAATGTAGGTACATACTTAATAGTATCAATTTTCTTTTGATACAGTGTTCCTCTCTCTCTGTTTTCAGAAGTGGTGACCAGAAAAGTTGGGTATACAGCAAAAGTAAATCTTTTTCTTTCCCTCTCAGACCCTCCTGCCCCCTTGACACCAGAGTGTTGCCTGGGCAGCACAGTGCAAAGAAGCCATCACTGGGATGTCTCTTCTTTCTCCACTCCACCTTTTCATCCAAGGGTATGCAGAACCCTATCCTCTAGCAATGCTATACCAACAACTGTGCCACAATAAAGATTAAGAAGCAAACTGCTGTTAAACTGAAAATGGGTTTATACAGAAAAATATACTTCCAAATGAGAAACTATCCTGGGAGAAATCAACAAAATGTGCCTGGATGAAGATATACATGATGGTTGTTAGCCATACCTGCATGGCTGCTGATTAACAGTTAATAAGGCATGGAAATACTTTGTATGAAACTTGCCCCAGCATTCTATAGACTGTAAAAAGGTAAGGTTTTGGTAAAACATGGGAGAAAGTGTTCTAAGGGCTTACCACAACTAATTTAAACCACCAAAACAAACCTACAAAATGTGGAAAATGTCAGATAGAATATTTTTTATATGAAGATTTCCCAAATCAATGTTTAAAAAATACTAGTGAGCACACAGTATAGGTACTATTGTTATTTGTGTTTATCGCATTGTTTGTAATTGCAAAATAATACACGATCTTGATCAAAATGGCAAGCATTACAGTAGACAAACATCTAAAATAAAAAACTCTTTTTATTTATTTATTTGACAGACAAAGACAAAGATCACAAGTAGGCAGAGAGGCAGGCAGAGAGAGAAGGGGGCGAAGCAGGCTCCCTGCCGAGCAGGGAGCCCGATGCGGGGCTCGATCCCAGGACCCTGAGATCACAACCAGAGCCGAAAGCAGAGGCTTTAACCCACTGAGCCACCCAGGTGCCCCTCAAATGAAAAAATCTTAAAGTATCTCCTTATCCTGTGTCTCATGCTGCTAGTGTTTTAATCCTTCATGACCAGATTTTGTTTTGAACCAACAACTGATCTTCAAATAAAATGCATTCTTTCTAAATAAAATTCAACTTTTCCCTCCTTTTGAGGAGGGTGAGTCTGGCTGATTACAATGGGGATACAATAGTATGAAGTTCTAAAAATTGAAAGGGAAAGCCTTCAGTCTTAAAAATAGATGAAAAGAAAATTCTCAAATTTAGATAGACTATGTAACTCCAGCCCCTATTCTCTGCCAAAATAAGGACAATCCTATCTTTAGACTCCCTGACGAATACTTCTGAGTCTTTCCCGAAGATACAACAAACTGTGACAAACTTAAGTACCTGACAGAATTCAATTATTATTTCTTTAAGATTTTATTTATTTGACAGAGAGAGAGATCACAACTATGCAGAGAGGCAGGCAGAGAGAGAGGGGGAAGCAGGCTCCCCGCTGAGCAGAGAGCCCGATGAAGGGCTCGATCCCACGACCCTGGGATCATGACCTAAGCTGAAGGCAGAGGCTTGAACCCACTGAGCCACCCATGTGCCCCCAGAATTCAATTATTACTCAAGGAGGGAAAACGACTCAAAAAATCCAGAAGGAATATCAGAATTCTTAGGAAGAAAATGCCTAGCACTTAGCTCCTAGCACCGAACTGGGCTTAGGAGCTCTGTGACTGGGGTGCCTGGGTGGCTCAGTGGGTTAAGCCTCTGCCTTCAGCTCAGGTCGTGATCCCAGAGTCTGGGGGTCGAGGCCTGGGATTGAGCCCTGCGTTGGGCTCTCTGCTCTGCGGAGAGCCTGCTTCCTCCTCTCTCTCTCTCTCTCTCTGCCTGCCTCTCTGCCTACTTGTGATCTCTATCAAATACATAAAATCTTAAAAAAAAAAAAAAAAGAGCTCTGTGACTAGGAGCAAGTCACCTCCCTTCTCAGTTTGCTTGGGTAGATAAGGAATAACCCAATCATGGCCTCAGTTCTGACAATGTATTCATCCACGTGCACAGTGGACACTGCAAATCAAACAGCCTGTTCCCCAGGGAGCACAGACTCCGCCTCAGTCCTTAAGCAAGCCACTACCAACAGATGAGAAGTGGCAAGAGGACGAAGCTTGTTCACTTTATTCCTGGGCTCATGGGCCTCTGGTTTTTTCTAGCTCTAATAGTCCATCATCTTAAGGAAGCCCTATTTAACTCGACCTTGGAAAAAAATAGTAACTTGCCCTCATCATTGCCAAGATGAACAATGTAGAAGTAGGAAGGAAATATATGAAAAGCTGAATCATGCTAGATAAGCACAAAAACAATAAAGTAAAATATTTCAGGAAAGGGACTTGAAAAACCCGAACAGACAGATTAAACAACAAGAAAAGTAAATAATGAAGTCAAACATGGGCCAATGTTGTGTAATAGAGAAAAAGAAATTAAAGTGGAATGACCATATTGATAAATGCTTTCCTGAAAAGTCACCAAATAAAGCAAATTTCTATCATTTCCTATTTTCCTGTAATAAAATAGACATGGTTTATGAAAACATGTATTCCCAAGACAGCATAAATTATATGAATGCAAAAAAATTTTAATCACAAAATATAAATTTTATTAATACAGTAAAAATTCTAAAGTAGCACATTCATTTCTTGATCTTTATTTCATTTTCTCTTTTTAAATTTAAAAGTATCTAACTATTGTCGCTATTTTTATTAAATTTTAAAACCAAGACACTCAAGAGTATGACAGTACTAGAAGATATTACCAAGACTTTAAAGTAAGGAAAATAGGTCAGGATTTGGAATTTAAGAAAGACATCTTTGGGAAACAAGCTTCATAAAGGCTTCAGTTTCAGAAAATGATATTCTAAGGAATTTTAGAGAGGTCACCCAACCCCATTATTCGTGTACATCCATTCCTCAAATGTGGTCCACTTTTCTCCTTTAGCACAAGAAACTGTAAGGGTTTCTGTGGCTCAGGTCACGGTTTACCAGGAGAGTCCTGGGATTGAGCCCTGTGCCATCATTCATCATGTTCCCTGCTCAGTGGGAAGTCTGCTTCTCCCTCTCCCCTCCCCCTACTTGTGCTCTCTTTCTCTCAAATAATCAGAAAGAAAGAAAGAAAGAAAGAAAGAAAGAAAGAAAGAAAGAGAGGGAAGGAGAAAGAAAAGGGAAGAGAAGAAACAAAATGAAACTGTAAGGGTTAACAAATGACTCCTAAGATGCTTCCAGATCTGAGTTTAAGATCACTCAACTTTTAAAAATGGGTGTTTTGGGAATAACTCTGGAAAGATTCACAAGAACCAAAGACAAACTGGAAAACTAAAGACGCAGGGAGTCTCTCTCTCTGTATATATACAGTGGTCACTATATATCCAGTGGTCTCTTTTGAGTTATGTTTCATATGCATTTGTTTTATTTTGAACTTTAAGAACCTATCACCTGTTGCATTGTGATGCTGTATATGAAAAAATAGTTACAAACACTGTCTTTGACTTTTGAGTTATGCATGTCACACCCAGGAATAGCAAAGTATTTTGGTGGAAAAGCAAAACAACAAAAAGCATTAGCCATCAGAGTCCTGGTAAAAGAATTTCAGAATGTTAATTAAGAAAAAACCTAACAATCTATGAGACCAATATTAAAACCATTTAAAGAGTTTTAGGAGGTTTTTTTCCTTTTCCCTAAAGAAACATCAAGAGAATGACTAACTTTTCTGAAGTTCTGCTCAGGCCTTCAAAGCCTTGTGTTTCTGGACCCTGCCCCTTCCAGGAACAATTCCAATACCTAGCGAAATTTCTGGAGGCTTATAAAGAGAGGAAGTAAAAACAATGCTTTTACCAAGCCCCTCTCCCAGGGACAAGAGAACTCCTAGTCTGACTCTAAGCTCTTGTTCTCCCACTCTAATGATCTGGCTTACAGTCACCTCACTATGCTTCCTCTAACAGTGCTTTTACATTTCATTCTTTTGCTTAAAATTTTTTGTTAGGTGTTTGTATTTTGATAGTTTCACAGGTGATTTTGATTAAACTCCACCTTCCTACTTTCACTAAGAATTACTAGGAATCCTCTGCTCTAACCTGACTGGCTTCCTCACAAATAAATTGTGAGGGTCTCACAAATAAGGGTCTCACAAATAAGTTTCACTACACCCCTTTGCCTCATTTGTTTCCTACAGTGGTGTGTATTTCTCTTTAACAATCTTTCCTATTCCACACTCAAATTTCACTTCTCCGTTCTATCCATATTCTGTACATGCTACAAACACTAGCTGAAGTCCAACCTCTCCAAAGCCCTTCCTAGCTCTTCCAACTCTACTTGGTCTCTTTTCTACTCTGAAGATCAACAATGCTCAGGGTGCACACCATTTGGCCCCAATATTTGTCACTGATTCAAGGGGTCTGGTGCCCTGACCGGTATGAACGCAGGCTCCTCCAGACCATGCCTCACTCCTATATGGTGAAGACATTTCATACACCTTCAGAGACAGCACACTTTTGATTTTTAGAGATACCACCAGTTTTGCTCTAATTAATTTCAGGAGCCTGGGGATATAACAAGCTTTGCTATAGCAATTAAATTAATTTTCAGACTAACATGGAAAAGCAGTTATAATGTCTGAAAAGGCACATGCCCACAATATGCACAATATGTCTTGATATCTCTAAGGGGAAAAGGAGACTATAGAACCGATCAAAGAGATTGTAGATCCTGGAGATAGGGTATAATTCTCTTCAGGTGGAGAATATTAAGAGAGAATGAGTTTCATTAGTCAACAGGCGAAAAAGGAGCCATTCTTCAAGACAATGGCACTAACCCCACTCCAACTTTGACCCTAAGTCCCAAGTGTAGAGAACCTCATTCTTAACAAGTTACTAGAATATTTAGAATGAATAACTGAAGCCAATACCTAAATACCAACAGATTTGGTACTTGTAAGTAACCACATGGCAGCCGGGAGCAACATCCACACATACCACCTATGTGATCTTGTGAACAGAAAAGGGCAAGTTGAGTATCATCTTCTAGACCAAAGAGAGCACTGAAGTGTTTTTGATAGGAAAAGTTATTTGGTATTATTTAATTGTACAGTTATAATGGATGAATTTTATAGTATGTAAATTATACCTCAATAACATTATCTAAAACAGATTTAGTGACTTGGGCTGGAGTATCTGCATGTGGTGAAGCAACCCAACAGTTCAGTAAGGACAGGGTATCACAGATTTTTATTTGGACTTTAAGACAGAAGGCAAAAAAAAAACCCTGGTACAAAAATAAATTTTTCATGATACTAAGATAGGAGAGTTCCTTATAAATAATAAAAACTACAAAAAGATAACTTCTGAAAAATACATACACATATACTATAAAAACCAAACCACATAAAACTACTGAAATAATGAGGACCAAATGGCTAATGGGAATAGTTTCTAGGAAAGGAGAAATGGAAGGGAGTGGGGAGGAAAAGAAAAACTAATATTTAAGACTGATGATAGCTTAAAAAAAAAAAAACACACAAGAAAAAAAAAAAAAAACAGAACTGATGAAAGAAGGGATATCTTAGTAATCATTGCTATTGGCCAAGAAGCTTGGTTACTGCCCTCAGGGTCATAAGGTTTGCCTTGGCACAGGTTCTTTTAAAAGGGGCTGATGGACAGTTTTCCTATAATAGTAGACAAGGGGAATCAAGAGAGCCACACAGAATTAAAGGCAATTTAATGCAAGGAAGAAGAGGAGGTTGCTGAGAGGACCCAAAACAAAAGTTCAGGATAATATTCTCAAATTAACAATAATCATACCAACCAGGGGATATATATATACATATATATATATATAATTTTATTTACTCATTTGAGAGAAAGAGAGCATACAAGCAGGGGAAAAGGCAGAGGGAGAGGGAAAAGCAGGTTCCCCACTTAGCCAGCCAGGAGCCCAATGTGCGACTGGATCCCAGGACCTGGAGATCATGACCTAAGCTGAAGGCAGATGCCTAACCATCCGAGCAGCCCAAGCGCCCCTGAAATTTATTTTTAAGTGATAGAATAAGACTATATCTTACATCTTTTTTTTTTTTAAAGATTTTATTTATTTATTTGAGAGAGAGAGAGACAGTGAGAGAGAGCATGAGCGAGGAGAAGGTCAGAGGGAGAAGCAGACTCCCCGTGGAGTTGGGAGCCTGATGTGGGACTCGATCCCGGAACTCCGGGATCATGACCTGAGCCGAAAGCTGTCGTCCAACCAACTGAGCCACCCAGGCATCCCGACTATATCTTACATCTTAAAAACATATTCCTTTCATTTGCCTGACTTTCTCAAATTAACAAGGAATCCAGATGCCATATCCTGATATTATGGAAGCAAAAAAAAAAAAAAAAGGAATCAACTTTTATCTGCATACCTATTATATGCCACGTACTTTACTATATACATCACCTCATACTAATTCTGAAAAATATTACTATCCCCATATCATAAATGAAGAAACTGCAGCTCAGACAATAAAGTGCCTGCTCAAGGATATACCTTCTTTTTCAACAGTGGATATGAAATTTGAACCTGACCCCAAAATCCATGCTTTTTACACTGTATCACACTGCCTCTATAAAATATTTTCTACCATGGTTTTATTTTTATGTTACAACACACTATACAGTAACAGAAACAAATTACTAAAGTGAGAGTAAATGGCAACAAGAAGCCACAGCCAGAGGCAAAGAGAAGGACAAACTATAAAATAACTAAAACACAAAATTGTGGAACAAGGTAATGCAATTACTAACAGCCTATAAATCAACAACCTCAGAAGGCAAATCAGTAGCACAACGAATTCTCAATTTTATATCCTCCAAATTATCTTGGTTAAATTAAGTTTGAAGGATTCCATTTAAGATCAGTCATCAACAAATGGTGCTGGGAAAACTGGACAGCTACATGCAAAAGATGCCACTGGACTACTTTCTTTCACATACACAAAAATAAACTCAAAATGGGTTAAAGACCAAATGTGAGATCTGAAACTATTAAAATCCTTGAAGAGAGCACAAAAAGTAATTTCTCTAACATCAGCTGTAGCAACACATTTCTAGATATGTCTCTAGAGGCAAGGGAAACAAAAGCAAAAATAAACTATCAGGACTACGACAAAATAAAAAGCTTCGGCACGGCAAAGGAAACAATCAACAAAACTGAAAGGCAACCCACTGAATAGAAGATATTTGCAAAATATATATTCAATAAAGGTTTAGTACCCAAAATATATAAGGAACTGATACAACTCAACACCCAAAATTAACAAATAATCCAATTAAAAAATGGGTAGAAGAACATGAAAAGACATTTCTCCAAAGAAGACATAGAGATGGCCACAGACACATGAAAAAATGCTTAACATCACTCATCATAGGGAAATGCAAATTAAAAATACAATGAGATACTGCCTCACAGCTGTCAGAATGTCTAAAATTAAAAAAACACAAGAAACAACAAGTGGTGGTGAGGATGTGGAGAAAAGGAACCCTCTTGCATGGTGGGAATGCAAACTGGTACAGCCACAATGGAAAACACTATGGAGTTCCTAAAAAATTAAAAAAAGAACTACCCTACAACTCAGCAATTGTACTACTAGGTATTTACCCAAAGGATACAAAAATATTGATATGGAAGCAGTCCAAGTGTCTGTCAACAGATGAATAAAGAAGATGTGGTATACAGTGGAATATTATTCAGCCATAAAAAAGAATGAAATCTTACAATCTGCAACAATTAAATCTCCCCAGGTGCGGTTTGTACTCTAGGATGCTGGTGGGAACAGATGGTTGGTTACTGGAGGGGCGGGGAGAGGAACGGTTGAAATGGATGATGGAAATGAAACAGTACACTTATCATGAAGAAAAAGAAAGAAAAGAAGAAAGGAAGAAAGATTAGGAAAAACTTTATAATACATTTTACAAAAAATGACATTTAAAATAGTTTTGAAAAGATTTCAGTCTTCCCACAAAGATTTCAATTGGTAACCTTGGACAAAATAGTGAACTATCTTTGTCCCTGTGTTCTCATCTGTGAAACAAAAATAATAATAGTACCTATCTCATTAATATATTATGTTATATAGTATATATTATTGAATATATTAATATATGAATATATTATATGTATTAATTCATTAGGTGAATTAATACATACAAATCACTTAGAATAGTTATTGACACATGGCAGGTGTTCACTAAATGTTAGCTAATGAAGTCATTAATTATTCTCAAAGTTCATTTTAAGGAATACTTCATTAGTTCATATTACTATGCTGTAATCCATATAATGCAGTTAATTGCAGAAATTGGGTAAGAAAGATGAAGACTAAAAAAGAATACATAAAAGTGAGAGATGGATGTATACAAAGAGAACAGTAGAAGATAGGAGCCAAGTTACCACTTTGCTCACATTTCTATCAAAATATCTGTTTTCCCCATAGGCTGTGAGCACTTTGAAGGCAGGTACTTTTACATTATTTTATATTTTACATTATTTTATATCATTATTTCTATTATACCATCATACTGCCTGCAACACAAGGGACACTAAATACGTATATAATAAGGGGGGGATCAGAAAGATTTTTTTTTTTTTTAAGATTTTTATTTATTTGTCAGAGAGAGGGAGAGAGAGAGAGCAAAGAAGCAGGCTCCCCGTGTAGCAAGGAGCCCGATGTGGGGCTTGATCACAACCTGAGCCGAAGGCAGCCACTTAACCTAGTGAGCCACCTAGGCATCCCTGGGGATCAGTAAGCTCTGAGATCAATGATGGGAGTACCTGATTTAACCATATCCTAATAGGGCCAGGGGTTAGAGTCAATAGAGACCTATTATCACTTTTTACTCAATGGATTATCAACACTCTATTTCCCTTTTCTTTCTGAACTAGAAAATAAATTTCTAAAATGTTTAAAAATTGTTAACTCGTTCTAAAATTAGAAATCATTCAAATGATAAAACAAATTTCAGTAATTTATGTTAAATATTACAAATATTGCTCTGATTAGTCTGTTATCTCTAAGGTTAATTTTAATGGTCAAAAGGTCAGAGTCATAGCAATAAACAGACACTACATAAGAGACACACCTACTTTTTAGCTGTTAGTCTGCCAGATGCAGTGCAGATACAAAAAAGTAAAGGCACAGTCACTTTCCTCTGATAAGCATGTTTGGGGATGACCAACCCTAAGCCCCCTTGTCTGGGACCAACCTTACCCCATATCCTGTTTAGTATACAGCCTAAGCAACCATCAATTCCCCTCCCTCACAGATATTTGGTGCAAGGGATATCCCTACCCCAAGCAGGAGAGCAGTCCAATTCTTCACCAGGAATATGGAAAGCTGGGAAACAAAACCTGAATTGAGAGATCACATGTCTTTGGTCTGGGGGCAGCATCACAGCAAGTTTAAGTCATATGCTGAAGCTAAGGGGAAAGCAAAAGCCAAGAGAAAGCCAGTCCAAAAAGGAGATAATGAAGCAGGGCTGGGGCAAGGGTGAGGGAGAAAGGCACTTGCCCTGGGTGCAAGATTTAAGAGGGCACTAAAAAACCCTCAGTGATCAAGAAAAGTAAATACTGTAATGCAGTTTTTTAAAAATCCAGATTAGTGTCCTACAGTGGAGCAGAGAGAGTCCATGCAAGCTGCAGGCAGAGGAGGGAGTACAAAGGCTTTCCAAGTGCTGGCTCTGGGTTCCAGCTGAGAAAGCAGCTGTAAGGGAGTTCAGCTGTCTTAAAAACAATCCACTGTGGGACGCCTGGGTGGCTCAGTTGGTTGGGCGGCTGCCTTAGGCTCAGGTCATGATCCCGGCATCCTGGGATCAGTCCCACATCGGGCTCCTTGCTCAGCAGGGAGCCTGCTTCTCCCTCTGCCTCTGCCTGCCACTCTGTCTGCCTGTGCTCGCTCACTCTCTCTCCCTCTCTCTCTGACAAATAAATAAATTAAAAAAAAAACAACAAAAAAAAACAGTCCACTGCAATTGCCAACCCTGCCACCATACCTTCTGGAAACCTAGCTTAAGTGTCAGTCGTTTTCCTTGAGACCTAAAAACCTTGGCTAATGCATAATACACCTTTGGGAAAATGAGACATGCACATAAAACTATTTTTTAAGGGACGCCTGGGTGGCTCAGTTGGTTGGAGGACTGCCTTTGGCTCAGGTCATGATCCCGGAGACCCGGGATCGAGTCCCGCATCAGGCTCCCAGCTCCACGGGGAGTCTGCTTCTCCCTCTGACCTTCTCCTCGCTCATGCCCTCTCACTGCCTCTCTCTCAAATAAATAAATAAAATCTTTAAAACAAAACAAAAAACTATTTTTTAAAAGTCAAAGCAAAATAAAATTAACTGATAAAAGAAAGGGACTGGTAAATAGTGCTACAAAAGATCAGAGATCACTGTGGGTGGTAAGGGAAGGACAGATTTAGCTAGAGAGAAGCATATACTAAGCAAAGAGATCAAAGTGCGCACAAGGGGTGGGGAAGGAATCGGAAGGGAGCCAGCAAAAGGACAGGAAAGGAAAAGGGAAGGAGTGATCTTCACACACCCTCTATTCTGGCAAAGTAGTACAGTTCCTTGCTTTTCTGCCTCCAACCCTCAGATCACAGTGCTCATTATATCTTTTCCCCTTTTCTCCTGTTCAAATCCTTTCATATCTTTCAGGGACAGTTCAAACAACATTTCTTTGAAGAGGCTTCCCTGGTATCCTTTTTTTTTTTTTTTTAAGATTTTATTTATTTATTTGACAGAGATCACAAGTAGGCAGAGAGGCAGGCAGAGAGAGAGGAGGAAGCAGGCTCCCTGCTGAGTGGAGAGCCAGGACCCTGGGATCATGATCTGAGCTGAAGGCAGAGGCTTTAACCCACTGAGCCACCCAGGTGCCCCTTCCCTGGTATCCTATTCAAAAGGAGATATATGCCAGAAGTGAGGTGTTGGCAGTGGGAAAAGACAAAAAGGGAAGAGGGTACGGCAGGGGGGAAGGCTAAGGAGCTGAATGCAGTGATAAGCACTACTCTCCCAAGAGCAAACTATACCCAGGAGTTCACCTGGGATGCAGTACCATGTCTTAGGAGAGCAGAAAGATTGTTTGAATAGCCAAACTATGGAAACAGCCCAGATGTCCATCAATAGTTGAACGGATAAAGAAGATGTGGGATAGTAGTCAGCCATCAAAAATAAAATAAAACAAAATAAAATAAAATCTTACCATTTGCAACTACATGGATGGAACTAGAGGGTATTATGCTAAGCAAAATAAGTTAATCAGAGAAAGACAATTATATTATTTCACTCATATGTGGAGTTTAAGAAACAAAACAGAGGATCATAGAGGAAGGGAGGGAAAAATAAAATTAAATGAAATCAGAGACAAACTGTAAGAGACTCAACCACAGAGAACAAACAGGGTCACTCGAGGGAAGGTGGGTGGAGGAAGGGGTCACTGGGTGATGGGCATAAAGGAGGGCACTTGACATAATGAGCACTGGGTGTTAAATGCAACTGATGAATCACTAAACTCTACCTCTGAAACTAATAATACACTATGTTAACTGGATTAAAAAAAAGATTGTTTGACAGAGAGGAGTAATAATGAGGGCTCAAAGTGGCAAAGCAAAGGCAGGTGGAAAGGGTGTGCTGATGACTTACAAGGCCTTGGAGAGATGAAAATATGCATTTGACTTTCAAATAATCACATATTTATTGATATCTGCCAATCTAATTAAGCATTCTGCCCCACCACCAACCCACCCCCACCTACTGCCGTACTCCCACTAAGGAGGTATAACACTCCAGTGGCAATATTAAAGAGGAAACAAAGAAAAAGGTCTCTAAGAATACTAACTTGGGGACGCCTGGGTGGCTCAGTTGCTTGGACGACTGCCTTTGGCTCAGGTCATGATCCCGGAGACCCTGGATCGAGTCCCGCATCAGGCTCCCAGCTCCACGGGGAGGCTGCTTCTCCCTCTGACCTTCTCCTCGTTCATGCTCTCTCACTGCCTCTCTCTCAAATAAATAAATAAAATCTTAAAAAAAAAAAAAAAAAGAATACTAACTTGGATTAATGATCACCCACCATGAACAAAAATAAATCTTGGGATTATTTCAAATTTTGCAATACCTGCCCCAGGTTAAGGGTTGCCTGAATAGACACCAGACTTATAATGTATACATTAAGGGGCCTCCTCTCTTTTCACTGTATGCATATCAAAGAAATACTCCATAATGACTCTTCATTAAAAAAAATAACACCACACCCAGGAAACCAAAATATTTTGTTGGTTATAGTTTTCCATATAGAAATCCCTTTACCTTATAATAACAATTAATAACCTTCTGCTCAAAGGGTCTTCTATGTAATAGACTCAGGAACTTCAAGACTCTTACCTATATGCCTATATACGCATTTAAATAATATATAAATGTCAGACCATTGCTTCTGGTTAAAACAACTAAAAGCTCTAGGGAGTGTCTTAAACACCCAGAGAATACAGGTGAAATAAATTCAACCTGCCATCACATTCTCCTCACTCTTGTCCTCAGCCCTCATTTTCTTTCAGCTTGCCCTATTTTCATCCATTTTTTTCTCACCCACTTCAGGAACTGTATTCACTTGCATGTACTTGTAATGATATTAGTGCTCAGATATGCTCTGATAGGAAACTGTTTATTTGTAAAGGATTATCTCTGTGTATCAGGTACCTTATTTTGCAAGTTTGTCTTGGTGTGTTTGTGTTCTTTAGTGAGTAGGTGTAGGTGTTTGAGCATATGTACCTGAGGGAGTGTATATATATCTTTATAGGTCAAAGAGTGTGCACATCTGTGAATGATAGCTGCTTCTCTGTATTTCAACGACTCTCAAACTATTCAGAGCATAAAAGCAAAAGAAATGTCACAAAAGATTATATACTGTATGATTCCATTTTGATGAAATGTCCAGAACAGGCAAACCCACATAGACAGAAAGCAGATTAATGGCTGCCTGGGGTGGTAGGGGACGGGAGAAGCTGGGAAAAGCCAGCAGCAGCTGCTAATGTGTAAGGGGTTTCTTTTTCAGCATGATGAAAATGTTCTAAAATGGATTATGGTGATGGTTGCTCAACTCTCTGAATATACTAAAATTCACTGACTGGTACTCTTCCAATGGGTGAATTGGATGGTGTGTGAATTTCAATAAAGCTGTTATATATTAAAGAGAGAAAATAAGAAAACCAGAGCTGTCCTGTATTTCCACAGAAAGGTAACCTGTCTTTGAAAATGTTAACTTTGCTTCTATTTTACTTAAGCTTTGGATTCAAGATTCCCCACTAAAAAGTCCCCTAACTGCTCTTTTCTCCATCTCCAGCTTTCTCTTTACTAACAATGACACACATGTGGGAGACAGTGTTTCCTGATTATTGTTCAGTGTCAGAACAGAAAAGAACAGATACACCATGATACACCCATATAAAAGTATGTATATGGATGAACAAAGCCCGGAAGGAAATGAGGAAAAATTCAAATAGTTACATTGGAGTAATAGAGTTTAGCATGGAAAACAAAGGCAAAGGAAAAACTATACTTCCTTACTACTTGCAGCCCATGGACAAGTCCCTGAGACAGGCAGAGTAACATTCCTCTAGGAACTCAGCTGCCTGGATGTTGATGCTTTGTTAGGGGCAAAAGGCATCTTAGCCCCACCCCCAGAATCCTGGGGGTCTACCTTAGGGTATGAAAGTTCCTTTGGAAACTTGCTTTATCTCTATCCCCAAGATATATGCTGGCAGTTATCCCCCATATAACCCACTGATATACACCAGAAGGGTCTCATGACTAAAGTTTATTAGACAGTAAAAAATGACCTTTTCCTAACAACAGCTAGCCCTATTCAAGATCCTGGAAACCCTGCTTCCAAAATTCCTTAGAGACTTCCTCATTTCTAACCCCTCCCAGCTTGAAAGTATACAATGGGCCACTCCTCACAACCCTAGTGCAGCCCCTTCTGCCCACAAGTCCTTCTCCATGCTTTAATAAAACTACCCTTTTGCACCAAAGATGTCTCGAGAATTTTTTCTTGGCCATTGGCTCCAAATCCCAACATCTTTCCTACCTCACAGTTGAGGTGACACTCTTTAAAAAATAATATTGTATTGTGTTATGTCAGCCAGTAAAATCTGGGAGAAAAAATAACCAACCTGTCTCCTTGGAAACTGTTCCAAGACAAAGTCAGGAATTGTGTTGCACAAAGGACAGGACTAGAGTAGTGGAGTAGAAAGATGGAAACTAAAACACATGGATTATATATAGTTATATCTATTTTCAACAAATCAATAAACAAGAAAATATTAAGCTCTCTATAGCTTGCTCTAATAGAGGTGATCTCTCTGGGCTTGAATCTCCTTTCTCTCCAGTATCAGCCTGGCTTTTGGGCAGGGTGTAACTGCTACTGAACTAAGGTTGCCTCCATTACCTCAACCCACAGGAAAGCCATTTCAAATTCAAATTCATTACTGGCATTCCTGCATCAGAAAATATAAGGTAACCAGCCCTGGATTAATCTCAGGGTAGCTGCAGTCTGGAAGAAGTGCATAAAAGGTTTTTGTATTTTCCTTTTGTTTTTAAAGATACAGGGCCCATGCTTAAGACACTACAAATAAAAGCACAATGAAAATAAAAAGTAGCCCTACTGATTTTCAATTAAGATACCAAGTCCATCTAAGGGAGAAAGGCAAAAAAAATTTTTTAACTATGTTGCTGGCACAACTAGATATCTGTATGAAGGGAAAATGAACCTAACTCCTACCTCCCATCTTTACAAAAAAATTAATTTGAGAAGGATCACAGACCTAAATGTAAAACCTGGAACAAGTATGCTTTGGAAAAGAAACAAAGAATATCTTTGCAACCCTGGGGATAGGCACAAAAAACACTAACCATAAAGTTAAAAACCGATAAAATGGACTTCATAACAATTTAAAAATTTCTGCTCATCATATCATCAAAAAAATAAATAGAAAAGCCACAGACTGGGTAAAAAATACTGTACATCTGAAAAGGACTTGTACTCACAATATATAAAGAACTCCTACAAACAACAGTTAAGAGATGAATCACCCAGTGAAAAAAATTGGCTACTTTAACAGATACTTTACAAGAGAAGTCAATTACTACATAGTGAAGTTCCTTAATTGTCCAAAAAACCCCCACAAACAAACACATTAAGGAACACCTGGGTGGCTCAGTCAGTTAAGCAGCTGCCTTTGGCTCAGGTCATGATCCCAGAGTCCTGGTATGGATTCCTGCATAAGGCTCCTTGCTCAGTGGGGAGCCTACTTCTCTCTCCCCCTCTGCCTGCCACTCCTTCTGCTTGTGCTTGTATGCTCTTTCTCTGACAAGTAAATAAAGTCTTAATAAAAAAAAAAAAAAAATACAGGGCGCCTGGGTGGCTCAGTTGGTTGAGCAACTGCCTTCGGCTCAGGTCATGATCTCGGACTTCCAGGATCAAGTCCCTCATCAGGCTCCCAGCTCCTTGGGGAGTCTGCTTCTCCTCTCTCATGCTCTCTCTCACTCATTCTCTCTCAAATAAATAAATAAATAAAATCTAAAAAACAAAACAAAACAAAAACCACATGAGGTACCATTTTACAGCTTCTAATGTGGCTAAAATAAAGTCTGACAGCACTAAAATTCAGCAACATTAAAAAAAATATGAAGCAACTGGAACTCATATATAAACCACTTTGGAGAACTGTGTGGCAGTTTTTTAGTAAAGTTAAACATACATCTACCCTATGACTCAGTAATTCCACTCCTAGGTATTTATCAAGAAAAATGAAAACATCTTTCCCCAAGAGATTTGTAAAGGAAATGTTCATAACAACTTTACTTCTAATAACCCAATCCTGGAAAAAACCCAAACATCCATCAAAAATAAAACAGATAAAGAGCTTAGGCTATATTCTTATAATGGAATACTGTTCCTCAATAAAAATGTACCAACTGGGGCACCTGGGTGGCTCAGTCCATTAAACACTAGGGTCATGATCTCAGGGTCCTGGGATCAAGGCCTCCCCCACCCCCACCTCCTGCTAAGCCTTGAGCTCCCTGTCAAGCTCTGAGCTGAGTCTGCTTGTCCCTCTCCTCCTCCCTCTGCCCCTCCCCCTGCTTATGCTCTCTCTAGCAAAATCTTTTTTTAAAAAAAAGTACCAACTACTGACACAACACAGATCAATCTCAAAAACATTATATAACACAAAAGAAGCCAGACACACAAAAAAGCATATACTACTGCACAACTCCATTTATGGCAAGTCCAAGACTAGGCAAAACAAATCTATGGTGTCAGAAATACAAGGCTGAAAGTGGCTGCCTCCAGTGAAGGAGTGTGGGTGAGAAATGACTAGAAAGGGGCATGAGGGAACTTTCTATGGTGATAAAAATGTTTTCTATCTTATTTTGCTAGAAGTTACAGTGTATAAAGTTGTTAGAACTCCTTGAACTGGACACTCAAAATATGTGCATTTTATTGAATGTTACTGATACCTCAATAAAAATACAAAGTAGCACTTTGCTTCAAGATACGTCATTTTGTTTCAAATGAAATTCTAGAATATGACATAATAGACAACTACATTTTCAATTATTTGCCACTCTCAATTACTCACATCTCTACTCCTTCATTACTGCAAATACCCGAATGGATTATAGACACAGCTATAGAATATATGTTCATGTTTAATTTTCATAAATAGCAAATTTTGTTTGATTCTACACAATTTCAATATGTACCTAACAAACTGTCAGAAGTCCAGAAGACTTTTCTGTTTTCTATAGTATTTTCCTCTCAATATGATCTTATAGCTGTGATTTATTGTTGTGTCAATCTGCTATAAAAATGAGAATAAGTGGCGGCTCCTGGCTGTCTTGGTTGGTTGAACATGACTGGATCTCGGGGTTGCAGGGTATAGAGATTACTGAAAAAAAAAAAAAAAAAACAACCTTAAAAAAAAGAATAAGTAAGACATATAAATCAAATGTCTTCAAGGAAAGCCACTGACAGGAGAACAATAATGCTTAGCTACTATGACAGCCTAGAAAATAATGCCTTCCTCAACTATTTTAATCAAGACAGAGCCCATACATATTTAAGAACAACTGAAAAGCAAAAAGCATGATGAATAGTTTGTCAGCTAATTGGAACCATAAAAAATAACAGCCTAAATAACAAGATTTACTATATTAGTAATATATGTGAGTACATCCAACTGATACCTGAAAATCCACGAGGCCCTTTTCTCCTGTTTTATTAAGTCCTCTTTCATCTTTCTTTCTCATCTTTTCCTCTCCCTCTTTTGGTCTATCCCGGTATAGTTTTATCCTCACTGCCTCTCACTCTCCCTATGATATTACTAATTGATTTTCATATAGCCAGCTCACCCCAGGTTCCAAATAAATTTACAAAATTGTATTGTATTCTATGTAGATTTGTCACATACTCAAAACTGTATAGAGAGTATAGCCTGAGGGCTACCTCCAGGTGAAGTTATTAACTGCAGAGTAATTTGGCCTGGAGGGTAGACCACAAAACTATAGAATTAGTCATAAAAACATGATTAAAAGAAATTGAGAACTTGTACAGTAACATTCTCAGGAAATCATTTTTGTTCCTTCCGGTCTACCACAGGACTTGGAATGGCAAATGGGACCAATGTTTCCTGAATTAATAAAATAAATAAATATTAAAAATCAGAGATATTTAGGGCTAGAATAATCTTGGGGTCATCTGGTCTAATAACCTCATTTTATTTATTTATTTATTTATATACAAAGATTTATTTGACAGAAAAGGAGAGAGCATGAGTGGGGGAAGGGCAGAGGGAGAAGCAGGCTCCCCACTACGCAGGGCAGCAGAATGGGGGCTGGATCCCAGGACCCTGGAACCATGACCTTAGCTAAAGCAGATGCTTAAAGCAGACGCTTAACCGACTGAGCCACTCAGATGTCCCTAATAACAAACTCCAGATACCTGGCTAGCTGGGTAGAGCTCACGATTCTTTATCTCTGGGTTGTGAATTGGAGCCCTAGGTGAGGAGCAGAGATTACTTAAAAAAAATAAAGATAAGCAAACAAGAAATCCTCACCAGCTGGAAAGTAAGGAAGCTTATAGAGTTAGAATATACTGGGTTTCGCATTTTAATTCTCTTTTTCTTTCCTAGAAATGAGTTAGAAAGGGGATTTTGAATATAATGACTTCGGACTCTGAAAGAAGGGGTAGGATAAAAGAAGCCAAAGACTAGAAGGAAGAGACTAGCAAAAATAAATGAGTCTGGACTAAACAATTTTTCTAAGCCTAATATATTTTTTGACAGGCCAATTAATTAATCAAACTAATCCGCCAAAAAATTAATCTGAAGGATTCTCAGAAAAAGAAACATGAACTGCATGAAAATGTTACAAACCAAGGGAGACCGCACAGAGCTAACTTAAATCTCCACAGGCTTATCTCCTGTGCAAGTATGACCTCCTGGGCTAAGTTTTACTGCGGTGTTCATTACCAGACGACTTTTGGTTTTAAGAGACGCCAAGGGCACGTTGGAAATGCGATTAACTAAACAGTAAAAAAAAAAAAAAAAAAAAGCTCTTTCCCATTTGTTTGTAATTAGATTGCAGGCTTGCAGAGGAAACACCCCAACTTCATAAGCAGAAATACAAAGACCCAGTCACGTCCTCAAAACAAATCAACACACAAACTTCACAGCTGGATCCAGCTGTGCCGCACAGGAGTCTGGAATTTATTTTAAGGCAGAGGATATAGATCAAAAACGGCAAATCTAAGACAAACCAGATTTAACCCCCCCTCCCCGCCCGCAAAAGGGTGTGACCTAAGGTTCGGGGTTTTTTGTTTTGTTTTTTTTCTTTTCTTTTCTTTTGATTTCTCCTCTCACTTTCAACTAGCAGAAGCCTTTGGAAGAGTGTTGCTGAGAAAGCCTTTTTAAGAGGATCGCCCCTCAGCTACGCCTCGGTGGAGTGGAAGGGGCGGACAGGCACGGCGAGCTCGCACAGCTGCGGCAGGCGCGGGCTCCGGCGGGAGGGGAAGGGGCCGGTCCCGAACCCGGGGAGGCTGGGCCCCCGAGTGATTCATCAGCAACCGGGCGTTCGCGCGCCTCCACCGCGGGCGACGCCCAGCGCACCCCACGGCCCCTACCCGGGCCCGTTCGCCCCCCTCAAGCAGCCCCCAAGGTCTCCACGCTCCTCCCAAGAGACTCCGGTAGGGTTAGGAAAACGGGGCTGGCGGCTGAAAAGCAGCAACCTCTCCCTCCTCAGCCACCATGGCCGGTGCGACTCCCTGCCTGCGCCCGCAGACGGACTTCCTGAAAAGCACCGGACTAGGCTTACCTGACTGGCACCCGCTGGGGCCGCCGGCCTTCTTCACAGACCCGCGGGAATGGCCTGTCCCGGCACCCGCCCGTAAGCCTGCCTCTTTCTCCTTGGGAGTTGCCCGACCCACTCGCGGATGCCTCAACCCGACGGCTCTGTCCGGGCTGCTGGTTCCCCCTCCGCCACGGACGCGCGTGCGCACTCCCGGGTTGCGGGGCATCTTGGGAGTTGTAGTTCCGGCAAGGAGGGCGACGCTCTGCCCTGACCCCGGTCTTTGCAATTTGCAGGATGTTTGGAAGCAGCTGCGGATAGCAAGCCTTACTCCAGCCGGCGACAAGGATCTTTACTAGTGGAAATCTCTACCCTGCACCCTTTGGGAGCTATAAACAGCAACTCGAGGCTCTTTGGGATAGACTTCCTCTTTACTTTGACTTTTACTGGAGAGGCATACAAGGCAGGGCTTACATCCTACCCTTGCTTGCTAATGCAAGGACATAACATCGAGCGCTTTAAGCTCGTCGTGAAAAACTGATAGAAAAGTAAACAAAGGCGAAGTCACAAAAGGGGCATAAATCACGCAGATGTCATCTCAAGGGCGTAGTGATCCTAGGGATTTCCTTGGGCATGTACAAGTGATGATGTCTCAGCGATAGCCCCTATACACAGTTTGGGCTGCAACCCATCTTCCCATTCCAGCCTCAAGCTCTACACCAGGTGGTAAGCTGGGTTATTATGAGTGGGAGAAAAAACCAGAAGTGCCGCTCAAAACCAGAAGGGGACTGGGACAAATGGGTAACCTAGAAGGAAGGACGAGGAAAGTGGGAATACCTCAGAGGGCGGTGCTACCGTGGCCAATGAAGTGACTGCCTTTTGTGCAGAGCTCTGTGGAGAGGGAACAGAAACGGCCTTCCATTCATTGGTAGTTGTTCATTGGTAATTTTTCTGTCCTGCTCTTCATGACTAAACCATTCCCAGGAATCACGCTCGGCTTTGATACACCATCTTTGAAGAACGCAACCGGGAAGAGAACGAAGTGCTTGCTTGAGGTATATTCCAGCTACTCCTAGTGTGGAAACCGACTAATGGTTAATCCTCTCCTGTCATTTACATGTTCCCTTCAGAGCAGGAAGCACGCTAGGTAAAGTAAACACCCTGGAATTTCATGCTAGTTGTATCCATTAATCCCTGAAATGAAAATCACTCATGATTTGGAGTTTTTAAGGAAAAAAAAAAAAAACCCTTGTAGGTTGCAAGTACTCTTAGAAGACCGTTGACATTAAATCTCATAGCCACTACATCTTATTTTCTGTAGCATTTTAGTGTTTATGGATTTCTCCAATATTCTTGGATATAGCAGCTTTCTGAGAGCAATTTCCTACAGAATTCAGGTTCAACTAATATTGAGTACTAATCCACACCATGTACTGTACCAGCACATTTATTTCATCCAATCCTCCAAATAACCCTACAAAGAATATATTCGTATCTTCCATTTCTACAGATGAGAAAGCTAAGACAGTAAAGTTAAGTAATTTGCACAAGGTCACACAACCATAATTGGAGATCCAGAAATAAAGCACTGGTATCCTGATTCAAATTCTAGCATGCTTTCCACTGTTGATCAGACTGATGTATCTCCTAAACTCATCAAATTCTTGAAGGTAATATAATCTGTGACTGTGTCCACTGTACATGAAAAAAATTCTCTCACACAGTCCAGGAACATTGTACTCTGACTGGATAAGAGATTCATTTGAGGACGCCTGGGTGGCTCAGTGGGTTAAGCCCCTGCCTTCGGCTCGGGTCATGATCTCAGGGTCCTGGGATGGAGCCCCGCTTCGGGCTCTCTGCTCAGCAGGGAGCCTGCTTCCCCTCCTCTCTCTCTGCCTGCCTCTCTGCCTACTTGTGATCTCTGTCAAATAAATAAATAGAATCTTAAAAAAAGAGAGATTCATTTGACCTGGATTCATTTGATAGTTCTATATTTCATTATATATTAATATATAGGAATTTTGGCTTACCAGCAAGTATCCTATAAATTCCTGTAACACCTCTGGGGCATCGCTCCTGGGAAAACTGACAAAATTTCCTGAACAAGTTGAGTTCCTGAACAAGCAAAGCAGACTACAGCCATCGAGATATGGTTTATGTCTTTAGGCATGGAGGACTTTTAATTCAGTATCTGATAATCTATGACATGTTTCCTCCCTGGTCTTACAATATGGGGTGTTAAGAATACCTTCAATGCTCCACAAATAAGTGAAACCATATGATAATTGACTCTGCTTGACTTATTTCACTCAGCATAATCTCTTCCAGTCCCATCCATGTTGCTACAAAAGTCGGGTATTTGCGGAGCATAACAAATAACACGGAGGACATGGGGAGATGGAGAGGAGAAGGGAGATGGAGAGGAGAAGGGAGTTGAGGGAAATGGGGGGGGGGAGATGAACCATGAGAGACTATGGACTCTGAAAAACAACCTGAGGGTTTTGAAGGGGCGGGGGGGGGGGGGGGGGGGGTTGGGGGAGCCAGGTGGTAGGTATTATGGAGGGCACGCATTGCATGGAGCACTGGGTGTGTTGTAAAACTATGAATTCTGTTACACTGAAAAGAAATGAAATAAAAGAAAAAAAAAAGAATACCTTCAATGTATTTTATCTTTCTCACTCTCGCTCTTTTTTTTTTTTTTAAGAGAGAGAGCACACATGTGCATGGGGGAGGTGCAGAGGGAAACAAAGAGAATCTCAAGCAGGCTCTATACTAGGCTGAGCACAGAGCCCCATACAGGGCTCAAACTCATAACCCTGAGAGCATGACCTGAGCTGAAATCAACAGTTGAACGCTTAACCAACTGAGCAACCCAGGTGCCCTTGTATTTTCTTTTAGATAATTTACTCATTTAAAATTTTCCCCAACAAGTGTCTCTTTTTTTAGTTGCTTTTTCTAAAATAATGTGATTCAGTGCTGGGTTTTTCCCCCTTTCCTCAGACAAATATTAATGTATTATAACCACAAGGTTCACAGACATGAATCTCCTAACCCCATGTGATTTAAATATTACATATGAGTGGGAGGTGGGGAACACCTGGGTGGTACAGTCAGCGACTCTTGGTTTTGGCTCAGGTCTTGATCTCAGGGTCATGAGATAGAGCCCCGAGTAGTGCTCCATGCTGAACACAGAGTCTGCTAATGTTTCTCTCTCTCCCTCTTCCTCTGCCTCTCCCTGCCTTATGCTTTCTCTAAAGTAAAAAAAAAATCTTTAAAAAATAATTTTAAAATACTACACATGGGACCAGTGGTGTTAACAATCATATCCTGGTGTTGAATAAGACTGTAAAAAATAGAACATGCTTCCACTGCTGTGATTCTCCACACTAACAGTTTCTGATTTAAAAACAAATGAGATCATGTCACCTTCCTGCTCCAAACCACTCATGGCCTCTCAACACATTTTGAATAAATCCCCAAGTTACCACCCCTACAAGTTCTTATGTGACTTTGTTTCCTACCACACTCTCTCACTCTGCTCCAGTACCCTGGTTTCCTTGAGGTTTCTCCATACTGCCAAGTACATTCCCACCTCAAGATCTTTGCCCTACACAGGAGAATGCTTTTCCTTCCAAATACTCATGGCTCGTGCCATCATTTTAATGAAGGTTCTGCTCAAGTGTCACCCTACCTTGCCTTTCTCTCCTTTCCTTACTGTCTTCAGAGCACTGAAAAAAAAATTAAAAAAAAGACTAAGCTTTGGGGCACCTGGATGGCTCAGTCACTAAGTGTCTGCCTTTGGCTCTTTCCCTCTCCCACTCCTCCTGCTCGCATTCCCTCTCCTGCTCTCCTTCTGTCAAATAAATAAAAATCTAAAAAATAAAAAGACTATGCTTTATGGGTTGTCATTATTAGCTTACACTTAGCAAAACACATTCTTTTTTTTTAAGATTTTATTTATTTATTTGATAGACAGAGATCACAAGTAGGCAGAGAGGCAGGCAGAGAGAGAGGGGGTGAAGCAAGCTCCCTGCTAAGCAGAGAGTCCGATGTGGGGCTGGATCCCAGGACCCCGGGATCATGACCTGAGCCAAAGGCAGAGGCTTTAACCCACTGAGCCACCCAGGTGCCCCAGCAAAACACATTCTTAAAAAGAGAAAAAGAAAAGGAAAACCCTACAAATTAGATTGATATAAATAAGTGAAAAGATAAATCCACTGAAGTCCTGTGGTAGATTGAGATATTTCCCCCAAATATTTGCTCTCCTCTACAGGACAGAACAGCCCTACCCACTGCTGTGTGACTTGCAATGTCCTATAGACATTTTCAGGCTTGGCTATGATCTGGAGTATGTTTTTCCTTCTTTCTTCACACAGATCTTGTTATACTGTAATCTCAAAGTTTATATACATGGACCTTTTTTTGAGCCAATGAGATGTGAGTGGAAGGGACAACAGGACAGCTCTGAATAGAAGCTTTAAGAGTCACTGGTATTTCTGGGGTACCTCAGTCAGTTAAGCATCTGCCTTGAGTTCAGATCATGATCTTGGGGTCCTGGGATCAAGCCCTGCATCAGGCTCTCTGCTCGGCGAGGATTCTGCTTCTCCCTCTTCTCACTCTCCCTCTGTGCGAGCTCTCTCTCAAGTAAATAAATAAAATCTTTTTTAAAAAAAATCACTGGTGTTTCCCACTAGTGTGCTTACTCTCTCTCTCCAGGAGGAGTGTGACATGTCCCAAATGGCAGTTGTTCCACCTGCCTGGATTGTAGAATGAGAAGTCACATGGGGCAGTGCTTGAGACAGACACAGGTGCTGACATGTAATGTGCACAAGAAGTAAACTGAGATCTAGGTTTGTTTGTTCCTAGAGACTCACCTAGCAAGAGCTGACTGCTGCACTGCCTATTCAGTGAAAGGCAATAGAAACAGAAGAGGTATGGCACCCCTTCCCCATGCAGTGAATCCCACTTTGAATAATGGAAAACGGTAAGTTCAGCATACTGTCAAGAACAAATCTGAGACTGTTAAGTAAAATATATGAATGAGGGACAGAGTATGGCTCCTTTTAGTTTTTGGGGTTTGCTTAGAGTGAATGTGATTGTTAAAATGTCACTGTAACTGTTCTTAATGTACTATAAGCCCCAATTACTGTTATCTTTAAACTTCCAGCCAAGGGCATGGGGGTGGCTCAGTGGGTTAAGTGTCTATCATTGGCTCAGGTCATGATCCCAGGGTCCTGGGATTGAGCCCCACGTCAGGCTCCCTGCTTGGCGGGGAGCCTGCTTCCCCCTCTCTCTCTGCCTGCCTCTCTCTGTCTGTCAAATAAATAAATAAAATCTTTAAAAAAAATGAATGAATGAATGAATGAATGAATGAACTTCCAGTCAGAGTAACTCATAAAGCATGTCACACTGACTCAATATATGCAAATCAACACCAGCAGCACTGGTGTTCCTTTAGCAAATAGTGTCCCTGATATATTTATGCATTTTTAAAAAAGATTTTATTTATTTGACAGACAGAGATCACAAGTAGGCAGAGAGGCAGGCAGAGAGAGAGAGAGGAAGCAGGCTCCCTGCTGAGCAGAGAGCCCGATGGCGGGGCTCGATCCCAGGACCCTGAGATCATGACCTGAGCCGAAAGCAGAGGCTTAACCCACTGAGCCACCCAGGTGCCCCAATTTATGCATTTTTTAAACACACATATATATATTAAGTATTTTATTTATTTATTGAAGGAGAGCAAGAGAGGGAGCAGGAGTGTGGCAGGGGGAGGAGCTGAGACTGAGAGAGAAGCTGGCTCCATGCAGGGCTCCATGCGGGACTGGATCCCCAGACCCTGTGATCATTACCCGAACCAAAGGCAAGATGCTTGACTGACTGAGCCACCCAGGCACCCCTTAAACGTGTATTTTATAGGCAAGCTAAGAAAACTTAAGCTAAAGACGTAAACTTGAAACTAAGAGGTAAGGATTTCATTCTGGGAGCTTGGAGTTGGTTAAAGTGGGAGGTAGGAATCAGAGAAGACAAACACCAAGTTTGGGACATACAATTTTATAGAAAGGATTCAAGTAAACTATTTTTTTTTTTTTCAAGCAAGCTCTTTAGCTTGAAACGTCCTTACCTATCACCCACCTCTGTCAGTTAGAAGCTTTCTCGTGTTTCCTTGTCCATCTCAAGTGTCTCTTTCTCCCTCCAACTTCCCTAATGCCATCAGCGGGAATTAATTTTGCTGTTCCTCTTCCTCTTATTTTCATATCCTATTATGCCTTCACCGGAGGTACGCTGAATATACATCTTAACCAAACGCCGAAGAGCTGAGAAGTAAAACTTTCAGTTGAATCCAAGGTTGCTGGAAAATATCACTACCAATGAATAATTTCTAGAGTACACAAATAAACCTGAAATTTTATGCCAAAAGTTAATTATTTTAATATTATTATGTAAAATATTAGTGCTAAAATGGTGAAGTTTTACACTGTAGTACAGAAACAATAATTTCCCAGCATTGTCAGCTGTTAAGACTCATCTGCAGACCCTACAGAGTCAAATTCAGCTGATGTAAGGGGATGAACAAGACCCACGTCTTAACTGGAATTAAGTAAGTATTAAATTCTGGTTTTAAATTATAAACGCTGGTTATATCAAACATTTCTACAAAGAACAGAGTTATCATATGAAGTAACCTCTATTTATGCTTCCTTATATTGTTTAAATTTTTATAAACATTTGCTGACTAAAAAAAATTTACTGTTCTTCCTATGTTGTCTAGCTAATGTGTTCTCTGTATTTGTAGTCACTGTCATTTATCTACTTGAAAGTTCTTAATGATTTTTAATCATTTTGAGTTGATTATTAAATTAGTTTTGAACATAAACCTTTCACAATCAGCAGTTATTACAGCATTTTACTTACCAATAATTAGTACATATTTATACTTACCTAGAATTTTAACAAATAAATAATATAGAGATTTTTCACTCAGATTATATCTAGAACACTTGCCTGTATCTGAAAATGATTATTCATATAGTAAAAGCAAATCCAAGTTATATACTTAGTTCTTATCAGTGATACTGTTGACTGATTAGCTATATGAATAACCTTTATAGGGGCGCCGGGGTGGCTCAGTTGGTTGGGCATCTGCCTTTGGCTTGGGTCATGATCCCAGAGTCTAGAGATGATTCCCACATCGCGTTCCCTGCTCAGAGGAGACCCTGCTTCTCCCTCTGCCCCTCTCCCCACTTGTGCGCGCTCTCTCTCTCTCTCATAAATAAAATCTTAAAAAAAAGAATAACCTTTATAAACACATAAATAGTTACCATGCCAAGGTTCAATGATAATGGAAATAATATCGAAGTACACATTCCAAAAGTTGAGGCCCAGATCCCAGGACAAATAGATTTTTTTTTAAAGATTATTTATTTGAGAGAGAGAGAGAGCAAGAGAGAGAAACCACGAACAGGGCAAGGGGCAGAGGGAGAGAGAGAAGCAGACTCACCACTGAGCAGGGAGCCCGATGAGGGCTTGTTCCCAGGACCCTGAGATTACGACCTGAGCCAAAGGCAGACACTTAACCAACTGAGCCACGCAGGTGCCCAAATAGGAGACTTTTGGCCAAATGTCAAGATTCTTTGTCTAATGTGACTTAAGATAGAGTTAGCTTTTAGGTAGGACATTCTACTTTTTTTTTTTTTTAAGGACATTCTACTTCTTATTTACAGTTAAGCTTTTAGCCAAGACCAAAGTCTCTATCTACACAAATGGCAGTTAAGTCATATTTTTCCCATTCTATCTTTTGTAGTTTATTTTTTTGGATTAAAAATTGACAACTACACTGTTACTTGTATTAAATTTTACCTGATTAGATACAGGCTTAGACTTTGGCCTGTCCAGATATCTTTGCACCTCTCAAAGAATTCCTCGTTCCTTTGAAGACTCGGTATTCTAGCAGTATACCTCTAAATTCCTGATGAACTGCTGATCCGAACATATCAAGGAAAGAGCTGTGTGGTGGCTACTAAGCCCTTCTGTTTGAAATTCTTCCATTCATCAGCATTTACTTATGATTAAGAGTCAAGAAAGATTGTTTAAAACAGTCATTTCACTATTTAGTTTGACTATTATGCAACCCACATTTCTCAAGGATGTTGCGAGACTCTGTCAAATGTCTTGCTGAAAATTACAGTGTGTTCTTTTCCCTGGACTCTCATGATTTTCGATTTTCTCTAAATGAATCTGTGCTCCATCTTAGAGACCACTGTTTCACTTCTAAGTGCCTAAAAACGACTAAAGCACTAAAAAACACTAAAATTTTGCTGAAGATTGGAAAGTTGAGTGGTCTACAATTTGGAGGACCCCCTCCCCCAACACACACATACTTTTTGAGTCATGAAGCTGCCTGATTTTCCCATTTCATCTCCTTAGGTTGCCCTCTGCACAGCCCACTCTCAGTCAAGAACACTTACATCTAATTCCTCCTACTGAGGTCCTGTGACCTGTGGGACACCTGCTGGAGGCTGTGGGCATCTCATCATGTTCCCTGGCTGGTGGAACCAGGACATGTGTAAGTACTGGGGCAGAGGAGACATGGGACACCACTTCTCATAGCCATAAGAGGAAGGCTGAATAATCAATCTGAGAGAAGGA
Organism: Mellivora capensis; assembly: GCA_004024625.1. Classification (NCBI taxonomy): domain Eukaryota; kingdom Metazoa; phylum Chordata; class Mammalia; order Carnivora; family Mustelidae; genus Mellivora; species Mellivora capensis. Next base: position 45,666 of record PISX010000709.1, on the reverse strand, counting down.
GGTCCACCACAGAGTCAAGCCCAGCACAAGACAGACCCAAAAGTCAAGGAGTTGCTCCTGGATCCAGACTGCCAAAAGCCAAGGAGGGTACCAAGAAAGCAGAGCAGGTACAAACAAATGAAAACATCAAGGAAGAGACAAGAAGCAGAGCTAAATGACAGGGCATGTTAGTAGTAACTCCTGAGTCAGCTCTATCTTGTTTATATTCAATTACTGGAGTGAGGAGGGAGGGCTTGTTTGCCAGAAGGCTTGGACAGTAGAAACACAAAAATAACTAAGATAGAGTCCTGCTTAAATTCCTGACATTGTCAACATAAAAGGGACAGCTTTATTGGCACTAATATTCATGGATATTTAAGTTACAGTTTAGGATAATAATACCACGTGCCTTCTACATGTCAGGCACTGTCCTAAGTGTTTTACACATTAATCCTCATAACAGTACTACTGTCACTACTGTCACAAAGGATTATGATTCCTATTATACTGGTGAAGAAATGGAGGCTATGAAATCTATACAAATTTATACAAGTGAGATTTGGACTAGGCAAGTTGGACTTCAAAGTGCATATTTGTAACTCCTATTCATTACAGGCCCACAGCCTGAAGGAATCCTTTAAACAGAATAATTACTGTACTTGTGCACAAGAAGGTGTGGAACAGCAAATACAGAAGTTAGACATAGGCCTTCTGTGTTTTTTCTTGGACCTTTCCATCAGTCTAAGTGACAAAGAGGGCAGAGTTCAGCAGGAGGACAGGAAAAATGGGTTTTCTTTTTTCTCCAGGGCAAATCTTTATAACTTTGTTAATTTTTAGTGTTCTGGGTTACCAATCCCAGCATAGCTTTTAAAAAACCCACACAAACCCTAAATCCAAAGTTAACATAAGAAAATCAAGGTAAAACATAAGTGACTCTTAATCTCACAAAACAAACTGAGGGTTGCTGGGGGGAGGGGGTCGGGAAAGGTGGGTGGGGTAATGGACATTGGGGAGGGTATGTGCTATGGTTAGTGCTGTGAAGTGTGTAAACCTGGCAATTCACAGACATGTACCCCTGGGGATAAAAAATTGTTTATAAAAAAATAAAAATTAAAAAACTATGAAAAAAAAAAGAAAATCAAGGTAAAACAATGAACCCATTGGGATTATCTATATTCCTGCTCCCATTTATTCTAACAATTTTTAACTGTTTAGCCAAGTGTGTGCATATTGTTTTAATAATGAGTTTTTTTCCCCTCTGGTTTCTTCTCATTGTCCATACTTCTTATCTTCTTCATAATAAGGACACTTTATAGTCCTTTCTGAAAATGTACTCATCTAATATGAGAACACAGTGCCAACCATTCATTTTAAAAAGAAAACCTGTCTAAAAATTAGCCAGATTAAATCAGTCTTTACTTTCATTTTAAAAGGAAAGTTTATTAATTCCTAATGTTCTGTAAATTTTCACTTGGAAACTTCATTCCAGACATAAATGAATACATCATATCTTTGAAAGCAGAAAGATCTTGATGAATTAAAACAGTATACATTTACCTTACCATTAGGTCTGGCTGGTTAATTCCAAAGGGTCAAACATTGCACCTGTTTGTGTCCATTGGGATTCTTATTAATTATCCCAGTAAGAGGATGTCACACTTCACACATTTTGCTTTATCACACTTATTTCCCACAATGTCCACTTTCACATTTAAAAGGCAAAGTAGTCTTTAATCCCCTAATGAATAAATGTCTACCTTTGATTACAAAGTTTCAAAATGAAAAGTGAAACTATATGAATTTTTCAATAACTGCCTAGCCAAATAAATGTCGCCAATATAAGTTTAAACAGTTTACGAAGTATTATTTCCTTTTCCTCTTCAAAACAACACAGGTACACATAAGGTCACACATTACAGGCATCCAAACTGGTAAGATATTACGATTGGTGGCATGCAAGTATTTTACATTTTTAAATGCAATGAAAAATGCTGCTTGTTTTCCTTGAGTAGACAAAACAGAATTAAGATAAATGTTTAATTAAAATATCAATACAATTTCATGAATATTGTGGGGTTTTTTAAAAACCAAAATGACAGAGATAAGAATTTTAGGTCAGAATAATTTCATTCTTAACTAAAGATTGTCACTGGCAATGTTTGGTACTAAAAATTTCCTTAAAAAGCACATTTTCTATTCATCTCATTTCACCATATGGCCAATTCCTATCTATTTGGATTTAGATCATCCATGGGAAATTTAAAAACCTGGGCCAGCTTGCCTCAATTGCACAGTGCATTTCCGACTGGCTTCTCCGTGTTATCAATATGTGCTCAGAAACGCACACTCACACACACACTTTAAGCAAAAGCCTGTGAAAAACCTGGTGTTTACTGTACTCCGTTTCCTTCTTTGCATTTCCTCTTCTCCGCCAATTCTGAGGAGAAAATATTGTATATTTTTCCTTTCAGAGAAGGCTGCTCCTCCCGCACTATTCTGAAGACAGTAAAAGCCGCTAAAGAGGAACAGATAACTGTCTGTGGAATGTTCACACCTCTTCTTCTGGCTAAGAAACCTTCTGAAGAGAGATGGAACCGTAGCGGAGGCATTACTCCTGCATGCTCAGAGGCAATGGAAACTTCAGAATCATAGGGTTATTGTAAAGCTTGGGAGCTGGGAGGACCTTAGAGAGCATCTAATCCACTCACTTCATTTTACAGATGAAATAAAGATGAGAGAGATGGAAAGTCTTGCCCAAAGTCACACACAGCCGGCATCTGAGTCAGCACTGTTTTCCAAATATCAAGTGATGACCAATGGAGCATCATTCTTGTGGGGCAGGAGGACAGTTCAACTCAAGCAACATTTATGAAGCACCTGATATGTACAAAGCACCTCACTAGATGCTACTGAAGACGCAAAGCTTGATGAGATGGTCCCTGCCTCCACGTGCTTATTAAAGGCCCGTGATACCATGTTTCAGTATTTTTCTAAGCACAAAAATACTGACTAGGGCAAAGGTTGCTGGTGATAACAAGGCAGTTGCTGCCCGGGAGAGTTGATCTCACAGGTGACACTTTCTCCCCTTCACTATCAGGACTTGAGCCTGTCAAGTAGCTGCTAGAGCCTTAAGGATAATCTTCTCTCCTAGGTCTCCTGTCACACCTCAAGTCATAGGTTACACCGGTGGTGACAGAGCCTGGTAGGAGAGCAGCACTGCCCCAGACTCTCCCCTCAATTCTTAATCACTGTTTGCTCCCCCAAGTGTCCAGCCTTAGACTCGCTGCAAGGGTCCTTACCACATCCAGGTACTGTCAAGATGACCCAGGGAAAATGCTCTACCACACACATCACTGGTATATAACACCCACCCGTCAACTACCTCTCCCATCTCCGTGTTAAAAATGAAATAATTCCAGTCCCCTACGTCATCTCCATGCTGTGATTGCTCATAATCAATGCTTGGAAGGAAAAAAAAACAGATTTAAGAAGCAGTGGAAAACATTAGTGAATAGATGATGAAAATGATCTCCAACTTCTGTGTAGCCCTTTCCAGTATAGTGTTTTCATCCCATTATCTGATATTTTCTCACCACTCTGTGAGGTAGTTAGTGAAGATATTATTCCCATTATAATATAGCTGAAGAATCTTAGGCTTGAGAGACTAAGTGGCTTGCCACAAAGTCACCCAGCTAAGAAAGTGTGGAGCCAAGTGTCCAGGTGTCTTGACTCCAAATCCAGTGCTCTTCCCCCTATGTAGACTATAATTGTCAGGCAATTGAATGAATTGCCCATGATCATATACCTGCTAAGTGTTGGTGATGGGATTGGGAGTCAGCCTCTGAGTCTGTTAGCATGGTGCCCTTCCACCATACCAACTAACAGAGCCGGTGTGCTCAAAATGACTACCATGGAAGAAGTCAGAGGCAAGTCCAGTCTCCTCCATCCTCTCCCAAGTCAATGATGCATCACAAAACTGGGATGACTTCTGCTAAGTGTATGGCCTTCCTAGAACAGTACCCAGAGCTAAGTAACAAATTTAAACTTTGAAGCACTTTCTCCACCCATCTCCTGGATGTTTAATCATTACTATTATGGGCAGATAGGAAGGCGGTGAGCTGAGCAGAGCTTACTTCTCCCCTTAAGCAAATGGAGACCTTTAATTTCCATCTTCCTCCCCACCTCACTCAGCCCCTCCACTTATTAACTTCTGAACCACAAAGCAAAATTTGATCTAATCTAGAGTTGGGAGCAAGAAAACAATAAATCCATCTTGAGGTTCTGGGTACTCTTCTTTCTCAAGCTTGTTCCTGGGGAGCCAAACCCTGTGACTTTCATCCAGAGGGCTCAGCCTGGTGCTGCCAAGTGTTCTCACACCTTGTGTCCCAATCCTTGAGCTTTGAGGGGGGTCTGGTAAATGGCAGGGATATTTGAAGTGAGGAGCATAAGGGGAACCTGGTACTGGAAGGCCGAGCTAAAACATTTCTTTTTCGTTCTCTGCTCATTAAAATGAAAACCGTTATTATTGCATCATTAGTGGAAGAGAGGAAGGAAGCTTCAGGATCACGATTTAAAATCTGACACTAGAAACAATTCCAACTCAGTAGAGGGAACATACCACATAATGTAGTATTTGTAACTTACTGCCCCCTGCCCACTTCCACCGATGCTATCAAAACTTGAACTAAAAAATGGTATCCACTTTGCAGAAAGGCATTCTACCCCCAAAACCCAGAAACACATATCAAATTGTTTTAATCCAGAATTCTTACACTTTCTTAGTCTGCTTTACACTGCCTGGGAGAGGGCTAAGTACATCATTATCTCTGAAAAAAGGAAGTATCTACAAACTCTTATGTAAATTTAAATGCCTCTCCCATATTTAAAGCATGCTGAAGGTTCACACTGGTTTCAAGTTTGAGTGTCTGAAATGTCCTCATGGTAGTTCTTCGAGCACACTGGTTTCCCTCATGCTGGTGCCCTGCCACCTTTCTGTCTGGAAGAGAAGCAGCTGTTCTTTTGGTCTGCCGTACCAAGCTTCCCTCAGGGAAATTGTTCTGAGGAGTATAGGCATTGGGATGATTTCTGAGTTTTTAAACGGAGATGGGCTTTTATTGTAAGATGAACTGGTGTTCTAAGATGGGAGAGCTGCGCATGCCCCTCCAGGCTAGCGATTCTCTAACTTAGGCTCGCAGCAGCTCCAAGAGGGTAAGGGAAGAGGGACTGGGAGATAGCATCTCCCATCAATGTGGCGTCCAGTTTTAGCCAAATACCACTTACAGTATTTGGTGATCTTTATGTACAAAATATTTATATACAGCCTACCCTACCACGATGGAAGGAAGGGGCGTAATAATCACGTTGATGAAGATGAACGTGCTTGTACTTACACACTTTAGGCATATGAAGAATTTGGTGCTGGAACAATAAAATGATTTCCGGCTTCTAGTAATTATTCCCTAAGAGTTATCTTCTATACATGCTGTGAAATTTGGTGCTTGGTTACCTAAACTGCCAACTCCAGGCGGTGATCTGCATTGAACCTGGGCCTGCAGCAGGGCTAAAAAGGACAAGGGCAATGGAGCTGGGGAGAGCACATCTCCCTTCAATCAGTGGTCCAGATGTAGCCACATACCTCATTAGATAATTCGATATTTGGCCACACACACACACACACACACGCGCGCACACACACATTTATTTACATTATGCCCTTCCAAGAGGAAAGGAAAGGATGTAATTGTGTTAATGAGGATAAAATAGCTTCCATTACATGCTTTAGGCAGATGGGGAGTTGTAGTGCTGGACTAATTATACGATCTCTAGACTTCCAAAATTCTCTCCTAAAGAGTTGTTCTCCACATACGCTGGGATGGGTGCCAGTGATAGGAGCCCGCATATCCTAATGAGTGATCTGACACTAGCATGGGCCTGTACAAGTCCCAAAGGGGAAGGGAGGTGGTCTGAGGAGAGACTGTCTCCCTTCAATCAGTTGTCCAGATGTTGCCAAATATCTCAAAACATAGTATTTGGTAAAATGCATACATATAAAAATATTTTATATACCTTATGCACACCATGATGGATGGTAAGGGGTTAATCATGTGCAGGATTCTGAAAAAGTTTCTACTTACACACTTTGGGCAAATGAGGAAATGAAGTCCTGGGCTAATTCAATGATTTATAGGGTCCCCAAAATGTAAGTTTATCTTCCAACAGTTATCTTTAAATATGTGAATACTTATGGAAATGTCACCTTTCAAGCTACTTTAAAAACACAAGTAATGATAAGATAAACTGATTAGTAATAAATATTTGATTTTATAAACTCTATTACCTGTGACCCAACTATTTCACTAGCTAAAAACAGGGCTAAGTTTTGTTAATAGCCCACTATTTTGCTTTAATACTATCAACAACCACAGCATGGTCACCATCAAATTCCGACTTTTTTTTTCTTGCTTTCTGCCAGAGTTTGTCAGGAACTGCTTTAGCCCCCAGTCCTTGGGGCTTCAGGGAACACTCTGTAGGATTCAGGATTTTGTAGAGGTGAAGGCAAGAAAGAGAATGAAAGAGAAAAGAAAGGAAAAAGTCTTCCTTGAAGGGCATGTCAGGGACTTGGCACTTATAATATATCTGCAACAAATCTAAAGGAACAGGAGAAAGACACTTAAGAGAAAGGTTCTTCCCTATAGCAACATGGTAACCAAAATGTGTACACAAAAAAGGAACTGTGTACATTCTACCCTGTGGCATGCTGATGAATGTTTATCAACCAGCAACCTAGGAGGGCAAACATCTGATTTGTAACATTTGCTAATTTTTGTAATAAAAGTACTCCCACCATGGCCAAGTTCAAACAACCAACAAGAAGCCCTAAACTTCTGAGTTGGGAAGAGATTCACAACAGCACATCATTAGACAATATTTCTGTCATACAGAAACAATATAGATCTGAAGAATCTCAAGAGTAAAGAAAACTAAAAGATAGTTTTGAGTATTACTTTTGTTTTAAAAATAAACTAATTTTAAGTGCATGCTATTTAATTTTTAATAATGGCTGTATTTAATGAGTTTGCAAAAATTCTTGAAAATTTAATACTTGAGGGGTGCCTGGGTGGCTCAGTTGTTAGGCATCTGCCTTTGGCTAGGGTCATGGTCCCAGGGTCTTGGGGTCGAGCCCTGCCTGGGGCTCCCTGCTTGGCTGGAAGCCTGCTTCTCCCTCTCCCACTCCCCCTACTTGTGTTTCCTCTCTCGCTGTGTCTCTGTCAGACAGGTGAATAAAATCTTGAAAGAACGAAAGAAAGAACGAAAGAAAGAACGAAAGAAAGAAAGAAAGAACGAATGAACGAAAGAAAGAAAGAAAGAAAATTTAATACTTGGTAAGCCTATTTGAGTTGGCTCCAACATACCACACCTATATGAGTAATAGGGAAGGAAATATCAAATTGAGAACCACCAAAAGGTATTTACTATGTCTTTTATAGAGAGAGATATAGTCAAAAGCTAATTAAAGGATTTTGAGGATTCAAAATCTATCAACATATTCTGCTCATTATTCCCTCAAAAAATGTAAAATATTGTCAAGAAAATGAGATGTCTCAAAGGATTTTAGAGATGTGAGTTCTTACAAATCAGGTAAAACAGCCAACGTCATGAAGGCTCTCCCTCCTAGACAAATTCCATACATTTTACAAGCTAACTGGAATAATACACGCATTGTTTTCCCACTAGCTTGTCTTACTACTATCGAGCAACTCAGGAACGCTCAGTCACTGAACACATTTGGACTTGGGCCCATCTTCTTCTGAGTCAGCACTCTCTTTAGCGCCAGGTGGAGGGAGGTCGCCTTTACAAGGCTCAGGATTTCAGACGAAAGGGAAAAGAGAAAGAGTTGGAAGGAAGCACTGGGAGAAGAGAGAAGAAGGGAGAGAGGGCGAGGTGCCTGAGGCTTGGTCTGAGTGCCACCAACCACAGCCTCAGGTACCGTCTGCCATCAGAGGCCTGGGAGCTTGAGCCAAAGGCTGAAGTCCCGAGTTTCCTTAGTTGAGCATCATGCTGCTGCAATGCTAGATGAGAAGCTACTGCACACAACCACACAATCATCTCAGCTCTACATTCACAGGCTTTGTCCTTGAGATGACAAACATCTGGAGAAGTGATCATTCCCATTTTAACCCCTGATGTCTGCAAACGTCTGGATAGAGCATGCCGTATGGACAAATGTCTGTATACATAACGGAACATTCACATTTCATTCTGCGATCTCGTCACACTAAAGGTAAAGCAATAAATGCTTCTAAATTTTGCCAAAATGACTCAGTCATATGTATCAGACGATTCTGACTAAGGTGCAATTATTTTTGTTTTATTGAGGAATGTGCTGTTTTAAAAGCCGCCCTGTTTCTAAAATTTAAAAATTTCCCATCACGTCTGGAAAAGTTTAAAACAGCTTTGTAAAAAGTTATCTATTAGAGTCATGTTAAAGATCGAATTTGTGTTGAATCGATCAATAAAGCAGGTGTGCTGATTAATTTTGCTGCCTGTAAGTCTGCCTTGAAGACCGTTCATGGGTTACCATTTCAGACTTATTTGCTGATGTTGTATTAAAAATATCATAATGCTGCCTTGCTTTCAGGAAGATGATTCCACTGATCTTCAAACAGTGGGGCATGTGCATTTAGTGATTTTTCTGGAACTAGGGGAGAATTTGTGCCAAGTTGGTCACACTTTCTCATCCAGTGAAAGATTGGCAATACTAACTTCTTATGTGGTCAGAAGAGTACTTCTGATGTATTAAGCCTAACTCAAAGCTATGCATGTAAACAGAGATAGGCCTCTATCGTGATCACAGTTACAAATACACGTATATACTAAATTCCTTCCAGTGATTAAAAAAAAAAATTTCACATAAGAAAGCCAGACAACCCAATATGAAAGTGGTGAAGTAATTTTCAATTGCTGTTACCCACTAAGGTCTGCTGAGGTCCACTGGTACGAGTGGCCAGAGGTGCCCTTGAGCAAATGAGACAACTGTATATATTAAAAAATCCAAGATAAATAAGTAGTGCTAAAAAAGAACAACAATTACATGATTAGCTGGGTGGTTAACGGAAATGCACAACCTTGGGTAAAATGGTCCTGACGGGGAAGAAGAGTTTTTGCTTGCTTCTTTTTAATGGCCACCATGGTACAACTCTGCCTTCTCTCGTAGAAGTTTACCTTCGGTCTCCTTCAACTCGCTTTTTACGAACTAGGTGAGAAATAAAGACAGGAAAAAGAAAAGGTAAATTGAGGGAATGGTCCTTAAATTCCAGACCAACAACATTAATCACACTAACAGCAATCCCACCTATTTAAGGATATGGTTATTTTAAATTTCAAAACTCAATTACCCAGTACATGATATAAATGGAAATCACTTCATTACCTAGTGTTTTGTGGAATTTACATTTTAAATAAAGTCATGTCTGATATTTGGGAGCTTGAGTGTTAGAAATTTCTATGGAGTAGCAGGTCCGGAATAGACCCATGAAACAGTGAACTTGTGAGTATTTCCATGGTCACTTATCCACAGCACAGCTCAGCCTCTGTGCAGTCTGATCTCCAGCTGCCTTTAACTCCTCAGGACGACACATTTATAATCTATGAATGCTGCTTACGGCCTGAAGACCAGGAGGAGCTGCACACAATGTTCCAAGTTTCTAAACCCATTTTATATAAAAACCCCCAAGTATCAGCTTCCAAGGAAAGGATGATTCAGATGGCAGGCAAACTCAGAGATCAAGGTTCCCCAATGGCCCATTCCCAGTTTCTGCAACCCATTTCCCCCTTTCACCTCTCTACCTGTAGGCCTGTCTGGTGGGTCAGAAGAGGGTTACTGTAACCTTCCTCGATTTCGCAAAAAAGGTGCGGTCCTGGCTGCGGTCCTGCTCTAACTCTCCACTTTAAATAGCTCAGCCCGCAGAAAATGAGACAAAAGCTATTGCCCACCACTGCCACTCCTGGGCTCATGATCGTTTTTCCATTTACTTCCAGCCTCTTCTTTTGCCTGTTTCTTTTTGGTCCCCATGTTGTTCAGCTGCGGACTCCCTAACATTCTCCTAGTTGTCTTCTGACTGCTGTCTCTATCTTTCCCCAAGGCCCTGTTTGCGGGGCTGCCCCCTTCGCCTCATCCTCCACATCCCTATGGGAAGAACTGCCATATGCCTGGCCAGCCTCTAGAGGCCACACAACCTACTTCGCCCAGGGCTCAGCGTCTTGGCTGAGGATGCCTGGGCAGGGAGATGTGCATTTATCTTTACCTGCCCCTTCTGGTTCCAACTCCTGGTTTCTGTCTGGTCTATGACCCAAATCCTCCCTGTGGCCAGCACACTTCTTGGTAGAACACTGTGCCCAGTTCTCCTGTTCAAGGTCTGGCATCCGTCCCTGAACCTCAAACTGGGGAGAGTTCTGCTATTGGCTGGCTGCTTGCCAAGTGACTGCTCCTGAAAGTCCTTTTGCCATGCTGCTTCAGGTGACTGAGCTGTGTCCAGAACAAGCCTTCCCAGTCTGTCCCAGTCTTCTGTGCTGCGGTTGACCAGGATATGCCCCCTCTCGTCCTAATAGAAGAAATGTCAAGGATCTTCAGCAAAGAGTAAGGAGCAGGAAAAATTAATGAGGGGCTAACTGAAAAAGCTACTTCTAAGTTTAACCTTTATAACATAGCTCCACTAGTTTATTTCACGTGGAAATCACCAAAGTATCAGACATAACTGTATTTAAACCCAAGTACAAAAGCAGAGTCAGGGGTCAACCATAAGTGAACTGGGAATCTCCATGTCACTGCATCCATCGTCTGGTGCAGATAACAACATAGGGTAATACGTGTAAGAAAGGAGAACCAAATACATAAAGAAAACCAAGCAAAAATCAAAGGCTGTCTGGAAAAAAAAAAGAACAAACAGTTCTTCTTGAGAGAATGTTATAATAAAACCGAAACACTGTGAAATGGATGAGAATTCCTACGATAACGTAACAATGTGCCTTTGATCCAGGGCTGACACGAAAGGCCAGTGATTCGAATGAGGTCTGTGAGACACCATATCTGAAGTGGAGAAATAAACCGTCATCCTGCTCTTCTAATTGCTAACAGCACACATTAGGGCTGCATTACCCAGGTCATTATTCTTTGTGATGGCGGCTGCCACCCTTGTTCGAGGCCCTTGCTTGGTAAACTGATATCCAAACTTGAGGATCCTTGAATTCTCCTCGAGCATCTGGGCAATTTCCATCTCCACAGCCGTCCCCAACTGCTGCCTCTGGTTACAGGTGTGGACACAGACACAGGACGATCAGGAAGAAAGAGGAAACAGTTACTTGCATGGGAGAGATGCATAGCTACTTGCTGGACAAAAGGGAAAGGGGCAAAAGTCTCACATGGAAAGGAATAAAGTCACTGGAGATATTTTCTCCCATACAGTCACTTGAGACCTGCTCCTTGTCTAGAAGCAAAATCCAACAGAGAGCCAAATCTGCTGGCATGCTGAACTGAAAAGACTAAGCAAATTATTTATGAGGGAAAAAATGATTCCATATGTAAAATTAAAGCAAAACTAAATATTCAGTGATTCCAATTTACCCCGGTTTCTACAGTTTAAACAAAGGTGTTCCCCCCCCCCTTTTTTTTAAACAAAGGATGTTTTTAAGTAGTTGAAACTGTCTTACAGCAATCAATCCAATTACTGAATTTTCTATTCTGGAATCTATTTCCAAAAATAATTAAAGGTCATAAACCAGCTGGTCATTCTTTCTCACCAGCGTCTCAGTGGGAGTTCCCGAAGAAAATTCATTGTGGTTTGAACCATAGCCACCGGAATTAACAAACACTGAAGGGGTTATTGGGCTGTAGATAAATCCCCAAGTTTTTAAGTTGGTGAAAAGAGGTTTCTTGTTTTTTGTTTTGTTTTGTTTTGGAAGTTGCGATATAAAAGAAAAAAATAATTAGAATTAAAAAGAAAACCCAGGGGCGCCTGGGTGGCTCAGTGGGTTAAAGCCTCTGCCTTCGGCTCAGGTCATGATTCCAGGGTCCTGGGATCAAGCCCCACGTAGGGCTATCTGCTCAGCAGGGAGCCTCCTTCCTCCTCTCTCTCTGCCTGCCTCTCTGCCAACTTGTGATCTCTAATAAATAAATAAATAAATAAATCTTAAAAAAATAAATAAAAAGAAAACCCAGGGGCATATAAACATAGGAATTTAAAATCAAAATTTAACAAAAATTAAAATTCAAAATTTCCATAATGTATTTATTAAGAATTTTTAAATTAAAAAGTATAGGCTTACTTAGGAAAAGCAACAAGAAGTGTATAAAATACAAAAGCTCCCTTCCCCCAGTATTTTCACTCCCCATAGAGAAAGTCATTTTGGCATATAATATGTATTTTTAAAGACATTTTCTATGCATTCATATGTCTGCCTAATATATACATGTATGCTTTTTCATATAAATGGATTATATGAGCATTTTGTTCTGAAACACATTTTTATTTTTCCATTTCTACTTGCCATTCTACTATTCCAAACAATGCTGCAGAGAATTTCCCTTGCACATGTAGTATATTCTAGGACATTTCTGCAAGTGTGCCTGTAAGGCAAATTAGGGCTGGGCCCAAGAGTAAACATGTTTCAAATTTTGATACTCACTTACCCTCAAAAGTATGACAGTTTTTTATTCCAACTAACAGTGTTTCAGATTTACTATTTTCCCTAAGCTGGCCAACACTGGATATTATAAATCTTTCCCCTCTCTGTCAATCTAATAGGTGAAGATTTATATTTCACTTGTATTTATTTAATTACCTTAATTTGAATTTCTCAAATTATGAATAAGGACAATTACTTTTCTTATGCATCTGTATTTCTCTTTTTGAAAATACCAATCTTGGGTACCTGGGTAGCTCAGTGGACTAAGCCTCTGCCTTCAGCTCAGGTCATGATCTTGGGGTCCTGGGATCGAGTCCCACATCGGGCTCTCTGCTCAGTGGGGAGCCTGCTTCCCCCCTCTCTCTGCCTGCCTCTCTGCCTACTTGTGATCTCTGTCTGTCAAATAAATAAATAAATAAATAAATAAGAAAATACCAATCTCTGTCATTTGTGTATTTTTTTTTAACCAGCCCACGGTTCCTTTTTTCTTTTTATTAATTTGTAAGTTTCTTATATATTAGGAAATTACCCTTCTGTCAAATGTGTTGTTAAGTTTGTCTTTTGAGTTTCTTTTTGATTCTCTTTTCATTTCATATGGCTAAATTTGTATCAATCTCCTAGGTTTTACATCATGTTTAGGAAGGCTCTTCTGATCTCTTCTATCAGAAAACCTGATTTCTTCCATTTTATGATTCCATATATTTTCATATTTAAATCTTCATTTCATCTGGAATGAATTTTAGTATGAGTCAAGATAGAGCCCCAACTTAATCTTGTTTCAAAATGCTAATGAAATTGTCCCACTATCTTCTACTTCATCCTTTCCTTACAGGAACTTCGCTACAAAATTCTTAGGTGTACTTGGATATGTTTCTGGAATCCATTGTTCTGCCAAGTCTATTTCTGTGCCAGGATCTTGCAGTTTTGATTATTATATTTTTATTATATTTTAAAATATACCTTTTAAATTTGGAAAATTTAAGTATTGAGTAGATGAAGGAGAAAAGTTTAGGGGAAAACTTTTGTGTTCTAGGTGAGTCCTAAGGTTTAATTCTTTGCTCCTTTTCTTTCTTTTTACCCAGCAACCTGTCAAACCAGTCTCTCCCCCAAGAAATTAACAAAATGTGGTATTTCCAGTCAGACAATAATAACTCTGGGTATCCAGTTTAGAGCTTAGCATTCCAGGCTAATAGGAGGGAGAGGCAGCAAAAAAGGGATCCTGACCTCACAGTTCCATGAACAACTTTAGCTCACGACACGCTTTAGAATAGTGGGCTGTGCTAAAGATTGACACCTGAGCTACGTTTGGGGCCCCCATAGCTATGCCCTATGCCCCTGGAATGAGCCAAGTAGTGCTATCCAAGGGCAGAAGGAGCTCATGCTGGATGTGGCTGATGGGGAGGGATGACATAAAAGTCCCTTTACTACCCCTCACAATTCTCACGCCTTCGGAGTCCTGTGCTTGGGTAACATGCAGGATGGGTTTGCTGCTGGCTATATAAAGGATGTAGGAGCTGCAGAAAAGCATACTGGGGAGGGGCCGAGAAATGGAGGGGAGAAAGTAATGTAACATAGGGCATCTTTCTTTCTCAGTCTGAGTCTTTTTATTTGAGGTCTTTTGTGTTATATAAATCCAGGGCAACAAATGGAAGTCTAAATTTCTTATAATTTGTTTCTTTCCTCTTTATAAGTCACTAAATACAAAGGAAAAAGGGAAATAAAAGTTTAAGCATACATTTCTTCTGTTTTTTTTTTTCAAATGACATTTTTTATTTACTCAGATTTATTTAGCAGTTACCCATCTGTTTCATTAATATGCATCACCGATTGTTCCTCTCACATGGGGCATCTGATTAAATCATTACCTATTTACCTGGAACCTAGCCACGGCAGTCTGCCCCAGTGACGGGTTCTCAGCAGGCCTTCATTTCAGTGCAGCTGCCTACTCCAAAGGATACTAAATTGGTCTGAGCTGCTGAGACCAAATGGTCTTACAGATTATTTTATTTCAAACCCTTCATTACACAGATGAGGAAACTGAGGTCTACTTCTAATAGCCTATGAGTCAATAAACAAAATTTGGATGGAAATCAAGTTCTGACTCTGAATTTCCTCTTTCTTGGAATAAAGCAGAGTTTCTCCAGTTGCTCTAGAAAGTCTCAATCCTCTTGCTTATCACAAATGTAAAGAAGCTATTTCAGAGGCATATTGGGGAATAAAGTGGAAAAATGACATGCTTCCATCCCAGAGGACTGAAGAGGGGTAATAAGGTTAATGTAAGGAGATTTAAGACAGCAAATTCAGGCTTTGTATTTCAGGATCTTCTTCACATGCATTATGAAAAGCTACTCTATTCTCAATGTTTGGGATTCCATCTCATTCATCAGATGTCAGGTTGCTAGGTTTAGCAAATAAAAATACAGGACACTTAGTTAAACCTGAATTTTGATTAATAATAACAAATAATTTCAATAAATAGAAAGAAATATATATATATATATATATATGTATATATATATATTAGTATAGTGTATCCCAAATATTCCATGATACATACTTATACTAAAAATCATTTGTCATTTATCTGAAATTCAAATTTAACTGTATTTTAAATGACCATCTTAACCAGGTGGTATCTTACAAGAAATCAGGAACACAGTATCTGGAACATTAGGTCAGATATGGGGTTTCATAATGACCTAAACCAACATAAGTTAAATACACATATCCACCTCTGTTGTAGATGTCCTGGAAATAATATGCTAAGAGCTCATTTCACTTCTTCCTAATACTAGTTCATTTGGTAAATATTCCTGATTTATCACTGCTTTTCTCTCAGTTCATATTTCTCTCTGGCTCATTTCCCCACTCTCCCACTCCCCGACAAATCCTCTTCTTAAACGTACTAGTAGCTGGACACACACCAGGATAACGGCTTTGAGCTTCCTGAGGGTGTATGGCTGGGTGTGCATATCCCCTTCACATATCGTCCTTTGGGAAAGCTGCTTTGGGGATGCATCCCTTCTGGGGAGGGTGAGAGGAAGGAGCACCTGTCTTCTGTATGTTCGCCTGGTTCCCCAGCAGCAAGCCTCTGGAGGAGTGGAGGGGAGGAAGACCTGCACTGCAGCAGCCCACATGTCCTCATTAGCAAAAAAAGGGTAGTAGAGCTATTCATGGGACCTATTCATGGGGGTTTCCAGACTTAAGGAATAAGTCCTGGGTAGAATCCTGGAGCTCTATCAGCTGTGAGACTGGGGAATTTCCAGACATGCAGGGGGCACTCTCAGCAAGCGCTCCCCCCACGGTCCCTGCCACCACTCCATAGGAGAACTGTTCCATTGCAGGGCCCTTTCTTCCCACTAAACAGTGTCTAGGCCTCTCAGAATCACTGAGTCCCCTGCACGGAAAAGGGCAGGGCACAGCATCGTGCTGAGAACTGAGAATTGCTGTCCAACAGCAGGAGCCAGCTGAAGACTGCAGAGCAAGTAGAAACATGGCAGGCGGATGCTGGGAAAAGGCCTTCGGGATCTGGGAGGATGTGGCCATAGGGACAAGCAGCTTGCTTTGGCTGTTGATGGGAACCTAAGAGACACTGCAACAGAGCTGAGACTGTGACCGCATCGTGGGTGTGGCCTGCTCCTCTAAGCCAGACCATCTTCTAGAACCTGGATTCCTCCAAACAGGCTCGACAGCCAGCCCCAGACTGCAGGAGTCCAGTTCTGCTCATTTTTTGGTCCCCCCCGCACCCCAGCTCTGGCAACCTCCAATTGAGAGCAAGGAGTCTGTTTCTGGGCATGGCCAATCTGCTTTTTCCCCAAGGCCACAGCCCCAGTGAGACGCAACAGCAAGGCAGGAACAGGACTAGCTGAGATTCCTGGTGGGAGGCAAGGGTGGTGATGGCTGTCAACACTTCTGGCCCCACCTCCTGCCTCCCCCCCCACCCCGCCCCGTGTCTGACTAGCCGAGGACTGGGGGAGAGCTGGCCCTTTCTGTCTTACCATATGTCAAATTTTGTTACTGACATGTGCTCCCACACACCTTCCACTGGACCCCAGATGTTGTAACTTACAGGAAAACCAGAACATCAAATTGAGCCACAGAACTTTGACTTTGAACTCACTGCCGTGTGGCTTCCCCCATTCACATGCACCCTGTGAGTCATACCTGGTTGTCGATCTTGATCTCGGTCAGGGTGTCATTCTCTCTCAATGCCTCCACCAGAGCCAGGATCCCAGTCCCAGTGATGAAATTGGATTCGATGTTGAGGCTTTTCAAGGTCTTATTCACTTTCAGCATATCTGCAAAAGCCTTATTATGCAAAAAGTAACCATTAATGCTTTCAAAAATCGATTTACTGAATTCCCCAGCCCCAAATTAAACACAGAGGTTTTTTATACACTTAAAGAAAAACTTAGTTAAGTCAAACTAAGAATAATTCAGTCCAGCAGCCCAGACTTATGAGTTTTGTATACCTACAAAGCAAAAACAAAAAAACAAAAAATCCTGACATAGAATTACAAAGTGTTGGGATGCCTGAGTGGCTCAGTTGGTTAAGCGCTGCCTTTGGCTCAGGTTATGATCCCAGGGTCCTGGGATGGAGTTTTGCATCGGGCTCCTTGCTCAGTGGGGAGCCTGCTTCTCTCTCTGCCTCTGTCTGCCACTCTGCCTCCTTGTGCTCGCTTGCTCTCTGTCTCTCTCTCTCTCTCTCTGACAAATAAATAAATAAATAAAATTAAATTTTTAAAAAAAGGATTACAAAGTGTTTATCTTTGTTGGGTAAGGACATTAAGTAAAATCCCACTACCATCTATTATCATTATCAGTTTGTTTTCTGTGTGTGTGTGTGGGGGGGGGTTCTGTTTTTTGCGTTTTTTGTTTTTTGAGAAAAAGACACTTATTTATTTATTTTTAAAGATTTTATTTATTTATTTGACAGAGATCACAAGTAGGCAGAGAAGCAGGCAGAGAGAGAGAGAGAGAGAGAGAAAGAGAGGGAAGCAGGCTCCCTGCTGAGCAGAGAGCCCGATGTGGGGCTCGATCCCAGGACCCTGGGATCATGACCTGAGCTGAAGGCAGAGGCTTAACCCACTGAGCCACCCAGGCACCCTGAGAAAAAGACATTTAAACATTAGAAGAAATGTAAAAAGGACATGATCTCAGAATTATTTTACTGTTGACTAGAACACTTTATTGTTGACTAGCATGTGGCACTACAGTTTAGTCATATTATTTCAGGTCATCTATAAATTAGAATTCCTCAAAAATAACTTTTGGAATATAATCGCCATTCAGAGCGGCAAATCCACTGGACACTTCCAGTTCAAAACAAGAGATATATACATGCACCTGCCTGTTCCCCTTACACCCAAAGTTCGCCACAGGCATGAAGAAAAGATACCATTTTTAAGTGACCGAACTCTCACAGTGCAAGAAAAACAAAAAACAGAGGGCCACTACCTTGAAGAATTGCTGAAAAAAGACAGACTGGTGGAGAAATGACCACCAAAAAAGCTGTTGCCTGAGACACCAGAGGTAAGTCCCGACCAGGGCATCTCATTAAAGAACTGTCTTAAGAATGGACTGGGGGCACCGGGTGCCTCAGTGGGTTAAGCCTCTCTCTGCCTTCAGCTCAGGTCATGATCTCAGGGTCCTGGGATCGAGCCCCACATCGGGCTCTCTGCTCAGTGGGGAGCCTGCTTCCCCTCTCTCTCTGCCTGCCTCTCTGCCTACTTGTGATCCCTCTCTCCCTGTCCAAAAAAAAAAAAAAAAAACAAACTTTAAAAAAGAACAGACTGGAACAGCTAGAGCAGACGGAAAGCATATCCTCCCTGCATCTTCCTGGAAAAGAAACACCTGCCAGCACCATTGTCAATGAAAACCTTCCCAGGAAGAGCCTCTCGTGAGGCTAGGACCCGAGATGGAAGGTGTGCAGAAACAGAGGCACCTTCACACCTCCCATCAGATACGATGTGGGAGAAATGGAGAGGAGAGGCAGCCATGTCCAGGAATGAACCCCTCCCAGAGTGAAGCCCTCCTAGATGTGACTTGTGGGATACTCCCAGCCACCTGTCAGCTCCTCACCCTTCAGAGCGCGCTGCCAGTCAATCCCCCTGCCTGCTTACAAAAGCATTCATTCATTCATTCATAAAAGACTATTTATTGGGCTACTACAATGTGTCAGCAGCAGAGAAAACAAAAATCTCTGTCCTAAGAAGGCAGTTGATAAATTAATAAAATACATAGCCTGTTGGATGGTGACAAATAGGAAACAGAAAGGGCTTCCCTTTTAAGGGAGAGGTCTATTGGTGAAACAGATCAACACAACTTCGAGGAAATGATACAGGTTTACACAATACCACCTCGTTCTCTGCAAGTCTGGCAACCAGTCACTGCCAGACAAAGTAGGAAAACCAACCTCATGAAAGACACAAGTCAAGTTAGCCAAATAGCACAATATGCCATAGAGAGAACAGAGATTATTCAGGGAACAGAAACAAATGTAAAATTTCTAATTGTTATTCTCCCTCTTCTTTCCCACCAAAAAAGAAAAAGAAAGAAAATACACTGTATCCATAAAATAAATACTGGCTATTGTGGGGAGAAAAAAAGAGGAATTTGAATAAGAAAATGTTCTGAGAAGTTCAAATACTACATTGAAATAAGGAAAAGTAATGGACATCCAGAATTACAAAATGAGCATGGCTGAAAGACCAAGTTGGTGAGTGAGAACATAAATCTGGGGATATTCTTGAGAAGGTAGAGTAAAAAGACAAAGCTAAGAAATATGAGACAAATTAAAAGGTATGGGTAAAGACTCAGAAGTTCAACATTCATTTAGTAGGAGTTTCAGAAGGACAAAAGAAAAAAAAAGACAAGAGAAGGGAAAAAAATTAAATAGGAAACAAATTTCCGAGAATTGAGAGTTACGAGTCTTCATCTGAAAGAATCCACTGGATGCTCGGGCACATACAAGTGAAATTTCAGAACTCCAGGGGAAGAGAAAGAGTCCTAAAAGTTTCTAGTAAGAAAAAACAAGTTCCTTACAAAGGAACAAGACTCAGACCAGCATTAGTCAGTAGAGAGCAAGGCCCATGAAAACGGAGATTTACACATTTACATAGCCAGGTAATTGTAAATACTGGTGAAAAGTTTTAAATTTTTGTAATTACTCCATACCAAACATAGACTATAAGGGCATAAACATATATAAATCTGAAATATGTGCAAACAATGGAACAGCTACAATTTGGAGAAAGAAAAAGTAGAGGGATGAGGGCAGAGTATAGCATCACTCTCAGCTTTTCTAATGGAGAAGCAAAAATTACCTAAGATGATAAATCAAAAAAGTATGTGTATCAGGGGTTTTCTACTCTGCCTGCATGTTAGAATCATCTAGAAGCTCTAAATATATAAACCACCCCAGATGAATTAAATCAGAATCTCGAGCTGTAGCTTGGATTGCTATATAATTCTTAAAAGATTTTATTTATTTATTTATTTGTCTGTTTGTTTATTTATTTATTTTAGAGAGAAAGAGAGAGAGAGTAGAAGCGGGAGGAGGGGGTGGTGGTCGTGGGGAAGGAGAGGGACAAGCAGAATCTATGCAGAGCACACGGCCCGACACAGGGCTCAATCCCACCACCCTGAGACCACAACCGGAGACAAAACCAAGCAGCAGGACACCCAACTGACTGAGCCACCCAGGCATCCCTGGACGTCTGTATTTTTAAAAAGCCCTGAGATCATGGCCTGAGCTAAAGGCAAACGCTTATCTGACTGAGCCACCCAGGTGCCCCCCTTCCCCCTTTTTCTTTCTTAAGAAAAGATTTTATTTCAGTATTGATAACCACTTTAAGGTCATAAAAACAACAATTAAAAGAAAAACAAATTGCTAATACTGATTGCTTTGAGAAATGGAACAAGGAACTTCTTAATTATTTTAATTGTTTTTATGGTGGAAAACACAGGAAGAAGGAAGAGAAGGAATCTAACTTGGGACCAGAATAGGATTTCTCAACCTTGGCACCAATGACGTTTGAGAGCAGAGGATTCTTTGTTATGGGACGTTATCCTGTGTCCTGCAGGATGTTTAGCAGCTTCTGAGACCCATTTAAAGCCAACAGCACCCTTCCCAGTCATGACAACCAAAAAATATCTTCAGACCCTGCCAAGTGTTCCCTGGAGGGCAAAATTACCCCAAGTTGAGAAGCACCAGACTAGAAGAATAATCCTTTTGTATTAGTCAAACAGTTGCTTTAACTGCAAAGAAAGCTCAAATATTTGGACTGACATCATTGTACACCATGTAAATTAAAGCGTTATTTATTCACTGCTAGGTCCTTAATTAGAATTAAATGTACACATTTTAATTAGAGCATAAGAAGGAAATACATCAGGCTTTTCCTTATGGACACTCCAGGCTTCAAGATTTATGTTCATTATTAGAATAACAAAATGTTGAAACAATTAGGCCTTTATAAAAAAAAGGTCGCAGGACTTGCTGGCAAGTAGCCAGGATCTTGCCACTTTCTTTCAAACTTGAGAAAACACTTTTCTTATACTGAACAAAACAGGGGAGACCCAGCCAAACATAACCCTGGGCTGCAGGCCCAAGTTAATTTCAGTTCAGCAAATATTTAAGCATCTATTACATGTGCTGGGGATAACATCAGTAAAACAAAGACTAGATTTCTTAAATGTTATATAAATAGTTACAGTAGAAATACATTTTTTAAAAAAGACTTTATTTATTTATTTGACAGGCAGAGATCACAAGTAGGCAGAGAGGCAGGCAGAGAGAGAGGAGGAAGCAGGCTCTCCGCGGAGCAGAGAGCTTGATGCGGGGATCAATCCCAGGACCCTGGGATCACAACCCAAGCTGAAGGCAGAGGCTTAACCCACTGAGTCACGCAGGTGCCCCTAGAAATACATTTTAAAGAGGAGGTTTTGCTTTCTGTGCTTTACAGGATTATATGGAAAGCTAGTGTCCTGCATTGTCCAAACCTGGACCATCCATAGGGTAGCCTCACGACACATGTGGCTCTTAAGCCCTTGGAAAATGGTTGGTCTGAATTGAGACGTGCTGTAAATGGAAAATTTGCACTGGATTTCAAATATGTGGTATGAAAAAAAAATAAAGAAAATACCTTATTACACTTTCAAATTATATTTTGAAATAGTATTTGGGATGTATTGGTTTAAACAAAATATATTACTAAGATGATTTCCATTTATTTCTTTTTTTAATGTGGCTACTAGAAAAATTTTAAATCATACCTGTGGCTTACATCTGTGGCTCTCATTTTATTTGTTATGGACAGTGCCATCCTAAAGTCATGACTTTTATATGGCATCATTGTTAATAGTAAAAGCATTTTTTAATGTATCTGAACTTTTTCTGCTCCCTGCTAAAGATGTGGCTACACAGAATTGCTTGGGGCATGGTGAACTGAACTTGATTACAGGTTACTTAAATGCACTTCCTGGCTTTTCTACATGCTGTGTAATCTTAGTAAAGTTACTCAAGCCTCAGTTGCCTCATCTGTAGAATGGGGATAACGCCATCTCACATATACATAATCTGCGTACATTCACAATAATCCCACAAGTGCCTCACTGAATCTGTTTCTGAACTTAATTTTCTGCAGCTTTTTAAAAGATTTTATTTATTTGACACGGGGCAGGGTGGGCAGAGAAAGAGAATGAGTGAGGTGGGCAGAGGGAGAGGGAAAAGCAGGCTACCTTGAGAGCAGGGAGCCTGATGTGGCACTCAATCCCAGGACCTGGGGATCATGACTTGAGCCAAAGGCAGATGCTTAATTGACTGAGCTGTACCGACACCCTTCTGTTTGTGAATTTTAAAAAGAAAAACTTCTTGAAACTCTTTGCTTTAACACTGATCTTTAATTCTTTTCTTCTTATTTTTTTTAAAGTAATCTCTATACCCAAAGTGGGGCTCAAACTCACAACCCCAAGATCAAGAGCCGCATGCTGTATCAATTGAGCCAGCCAGCCAGGCAGGAGCCCCCATCTTTAATTCTTTACAGTGAGTTGTTCAGTCATAATCACCTTTTGAAGATTTCTGTTGCCTCTGGGGTAATCAACCAATTTTCAACCTACAGAAAGGTTCTTTCTTGAATCTGGCATGGCTGAAACGAGAACCATCTGAGGGCTACCAGGTGAGGGCTGGACCATAGGATCCCATTCAGGAATGAGGCCAGAGAGGCTTGTCTCTTCACACCCTAAGGACTGCAACTATTCCTTTCAATTGTGTGGTGTGCTTGTCACATGGTATGCAATCAACACATGGTTGCTGCATTAGAAACAGTATGGAAGAGTTTACTAGATTTAGAATTTATTTAGTCCTTTACCAAGTTATCTATTTGACCGGGTAGAAGAGTTAGACTATTAGCTGGTGGTATTGACAATGGACTATAACCTATTTCCATCCCTGCAATTTTATTGCAATGTATTATATTGAGGTGACAATCATTTCTTTATTCATCCCTTTAGTCACTTAGATACAAAATGTACTGTGAATATTTTGCTTTATTGAAAACAAATCTACCAAACAACAGAGGTTATATAAATCATATGCTGATAAAAATCCTTAAATTGCTAACTTCACCTTTACCAATGATCTGGTTCTGCTTTTTCTTTTTTTTTTTTTTTAAGATTTTATTTATTTATTTGACAGAGAGAGAGAGAGAGAGAGAGAGATCACAAGTAGACAGAGAGAGAGGAGGAAGCAGGCTCCCCACTGAGCAGAGAGCCCGATGCGGGGCTCGATCCCAGGACCCTGGAATCATGACCTGAGCCAAACACAGAGGCTTTAACTCACTGAGCCACCCAGTCTCCCTCTCTTTTTCTATTTTAATTATAGGTTTCAAATTCAAAACTGCTTTCAACTTACACATTTACATATGTAATAACTGCTGGTGAAAACATCAGTTCTGTAGCTTAGTCCCTGTTACATGAATATTTATTTTATATATGCTATTGACAGCATGGAAATATTCTTGATTGCTGAGAATTTGGAGGGCATGTTCATTCATTCTTTTAACAAGTGGTGTTCGAACATGTACTCTGTGCCAGCACTATCATAGGTAGCCACTACTTTCATGTTGTCTGTTATTTTATTTTATTTATTTTATCTTATTTTATTTTTTAGGGGTGGAGCAGAGGGAAAGAGATAGAATCTTAAACAGGTTCCATGCCCAGTGCACAGCCCAATTTGGGGCTGGATCTCACAAACCTGAGATTATGACCTGAACCGAAATCCAAAGAGTCAGATGCTTAACTGACTGAGCCACCCGGGAACATCCCACAAGTTACCTATTTTTAACGCTATTTTAGGTCTTCCAACAGACATGTTACTTTAAATCACATCAAGTCAAGAGAACTTGTTTTTCCAGCTTGATTCAAGGGCTGAGCATTAGATGTTTGTAGAACCACAGCCTGATGCTCAGGCTGCCCCAAACTGGTGTATTTTAGCAATTGTATGACAGGGAGGCATGGTGTACAAATGTACATCAAGCATAGCTTGATGGCTAACGCATCCTGCTTATAGTACCAGAAAAACCCAGTGGTACCACTTATTGGCTGTGTTACCCTGGAAAAGATACTTAACCTCTCTGAGCCTGAGACTGCTCATTTGTTAAAGTGGGAACTGATAATAGTACATACCTCATAATATTACTGTGAGGATTAGGTTAGCTGATGTGTGTAAAGCACAGAGATTACTGCTGACATTTACTAATTGCCCAAGAAATGTTAGCTATTAATAGTTGTAACATTAATGGTGGTAATAGCTGTAGTGCTTACTTGGGTCCAGGGCGTCCTTATTTAGTCGAATTACCTAAAATGCATGGAAGGAACAGGGATTTTTAAAAAAATTTTTATTTATTTTTAAAATTTCTTTTCAGTGTTCCAGAATTCATTGTTTATGCACCACACCCAGTGCTCCATGCAATATGTGCCCTCTTTAATACCCACCACCAAGCTCACCCAACCTCCCACCCAGGAACAGGGCTTTTTTTTTTTTTTAAAGATTTTATTTATTTATTTGACAGACAGAGATCACAAGTAGGCAAGAGAGGCAGGCAGGGAGAGAGAGGAGGAAGCAGGCTCTCCGAGGAGCAGAGAGCCCGATGTGGGGCTCGATCCCACGACCCTGGGATCATGACCTGAGCCGAAAGCAGAGGCTTTAACCCACCGAGCCACCCAGGCGCCCCAGAAACAGGGCTTTTGATTGGTTATTCTTTTCACATTCTGGTTAGCAGTGTTAAAAAAATGTTTTAAGATTTCATTGTTTAAAGTATTTTTGAAACATAGTAATCCATTTCAAAGATTAAAATGAAATATCCTTTCATATATGCTGACTTCATATAGGATTTGGGGGTCTTATAATATCCATGGACTGTGCCAGAATGTTCACGTAGATACAAAAGTTTCAGAAAACTTGTACGAAACGCAGAGCAAAATCTAAATATTTATTTAGCTAAATGACAAATCCAATCTTATTTCTTTCACCTAAAAGTGTAGTGCTCACAAAATTTTAGTTAATTCAAAGTGCCTGACATTTGGGTTCTATTTTATTGTCTCATTATAACTGATGGTGTTTAACTGTGTAGAAAATACATTTATCATATCTAAAAATTGTTAATTGGTAAAACAAATTAAAGATAGTTTCTATTGAATTAAATACTTTCATGTTGTATTTTTTTTTTTTAAGATTGTATTTATTTGGGAGAGAGAGAGAATGAGAGCGAGGAAGGAGGAGGGTCAGAGGGAAATACAGACTCCCCACTGAGCAGGGAGCCCAATGTGGGACTTGATCCTGGGACTCCAGTCCCAGTCACTTAACCAACTGAGCCACCCAGGCACCCTTAGGTTATATTTCTAAAAAAAATTGTTTTCTAAAATTTTACTCACGATCGCCACAGGGTCATTGCTACGGGTTGCAGCCAGGCTGAACTTCTTTACATGAGTGTTGGTTTCCAGAGCTTTTGCAAATTCCTTCAGGGTTGGAATTGGAATGTTCTAAAATGAAGAAGACACAGACAATTGATACACCATTCTGTAGTCCCAGCTACCCCAAGTCAAGGACCCACAGCTTTTAAATACATTATGGGTTTAGATAGCTAAATCCTTTCTAAAAGACTCATTAATTAACCATCTTCCAGCCAGTGACCCTTTCTGGCCAGTAGCACCACTTAGTGTCTAATAAGGGAATCTAACACAATAAGACATTCTAGCATCACCTTTCTGTTCACTTTAGCCAAGAAATTATGCACATACCCAACTTCCCTCCTTTTCTCTTTCATTCTCTATATTCTAGCCAGACTGACCTACTTGCCATTCTTTAAACATATCATGCTCTTTCTCTCCTCCACACCCTCAGGTATGCTTTTCCCTTCACCTGGAAATTCTATTGTCCTTTTCTTTGATTAATTCCTAGCTGAAATATCACCTCCTTTGTTTATTGACTCCCCTAGGCAAGCTGAAAAAATTCCTCACCTGCAATTCCATAACACTTGGGGGTTTACCGCATCACGTTATAGTTATTTTTTTTTAAAGATTTTATTTATTTATTTGACAGAGAGAGGGAGAGATCACAAGCAGGCAGAGCGAGAGGAAGGGAAGGAGGCTCCCCGCAGAGCAGAGAGCCCGATGCGGGGCTCGATCCCAGGACCCTGGGATCACGACCCGAGCCAAAGACAGAGGCTTTAACCCACAGAGCCACCCAGGTGCCCTACATTGTAGTTATTTATTTAGTGTTTTTCTCCTAATATAAGACTTTCAGAATAAAGACCAAATGATTCCTACTCCCTCTTCCACAGCACTCAGCACGGTCCTGACCACTGGAAGGGAGGCAACATGGGGTGCACTAGAGGTTGACATGAGTCCTGGATGCCTACAGATTAGCTCTGTGGCCATGAGCAACTTAACCCCTTTAAGTGGCACTGAGGATTAAATGAGATGCAGTAGTCTCCCCTTATCCATGGGTACCTGCAACCACGGATAGCACTGAACAATATATATATATTTTTTTTTTTTCTATACATACATACCTATGATAGAGTTCAATTTATAAGTTAGGCACAGTAAGAGATTGACAATAGTAACCAATAATAGAATAACTATAAAGATATATTAAAAGTTATATGACTGTGGTCTCTCTCTCAAAATATAGCTATACTCACTCTTCTTGTGATGTGAGATGATAAAATGCCCATGTGATGAGGTGAGGTGAGGTGAATGACATAAGCGCTGTGATATAAGGTTAGTCTACTCCTGATCTTCTGACAGTACGTCAGGAGGATCACCTACTTCTGCACTGTGATTGACTGAGGGTAACTGAAATCATGAAAAGCAAAACGACAGACAACAGGGAACTACCGTAATGAATTTCAAGTATCTAGCAAAGGGTATGGCACAGAGTGAGTACTCAATGTAAGCCAGTTATTATTATTAAACGGCAGATGTTGGCCCAAAAAGAAGCAACAAAATAGATACAGGCAATGTTCTTTCTCTCTCTCTCCCTCTATCTATCCACCTATCTATCTCACACATACCCTTCTTTCCCCTCTCTTTGAGAGTGACATGACTAATTACCAAAGAGAATAAAACAGAAGTAACAATTGTAACTTCAGGGAATAGGCCATAAAAGGCACTGTGGCTTCCTGTTTGTTCTTTCTTTTTCTCTTTGACCGCTTGCACTGAGGGAAGCACGTCATCATGACACGAGGACACTGAGACAGCTCTATGGAGAGACCCATGCATGTGGTGAGAAAAGGAGGCCTCCTGCCCACAACCACGTGAGGGTGCCATCTTGAAAGTGGATCCTTCCACCCCAGTCAAGCTTTCAGATGATTACAACCCCTGATGACAGCTTGACTAACAGCCTCACTTCAGACCCCAAGCCACAACTACCCCAGCTAAGTCCAGATTCCTGACACTCAAAAACTGTGTGAAATAATAAATGTCTGTTGTTTTAAGCCTCCAGGTTTTCGAGTAATTTACTACCCAGCAGTAGATAACCAATATTATATGTTTAACACAAATACTATGATTCTTTCCAAAGAATTCCAGAAATCACTTTTTAAAAATTTCTTCTTTGCAACAAGATATCTTGTCTCATAATTGGGGACTACAAGGGATTGGAACCAGGTGTGAAAGCAGGCAATTGGTCATCACTGTTAAATTTTCTAACTTCATGATACATCAAGTGACTGAAAATAACCATAATGAAATACCTTAATGTTGTTGAGGTTGACTTCTTGCAGGCTGGGATCATTGGCTTTCATCTGCTGCAGACTCACATCCACATTGGTAGGATTGGGCGGTTCCTCAAATATTGGCTTGACCTTCTCACCTTTGACCACATCTAACACATAAATTTTAATTTAATTTAATTTTTGTTCTTTTTTTAAACAAATTTTAATTTTAAAAAGAAAATGTAGGGGCTCTCCTGCCAAAATCAGAGATGACTTCCCCCAAAATGCACTTTCCTTCCTATGCTCAGATTCTAATAATACTCTAATATCAATGACAGTATAGCTTATTCTCAACAAAGTAAGCATAGGAATGGTATGGTTCGGAGTTATAATTTCAAAGGGGCAGTTATTGCTGCTGTATATGGACCACTTTAAGACTATAATAATCAAGCCACAGGATCTGAGATGCAAAAAAGAAATAGAGTCTTTTCATTTCCAAAACCATACTGTTCTTCTGGAATATTTTTAAAAAATATTTATTTATTTACTTACTTTTTCTTTTTAAGTATGGTCCATGCCCAACATGGGGTTCAAACTCATGACCCCAAGATCAAGAGCCAGCCAGGTGTCCCCTCTGGCCTCTTGATTATACCCACCCTTCTCAGATACCCATTTTGGAGCTTTAATTTTGACAAAGATATGGAAAGAGAAAGGGACAGAAAGGCAAAATGGAACAATTCCAAATCAGTTAACAGAAAACGTTTGCAGCATATATTAAACATACACAGTGTTAATATCTCAGTATACACAGAGCTCCTACAAATCAGTAGACAGGTCAATTAGAAATGAACAAATAATATGATCAGAAGAGTCTTTGCCACTCAACCAAAAATATAAAAAGTCATTAAACTGTGAAATAAAAAAATGAAATACCTTTTGAGTAGCAAAAAAAAAAAAAAAGGTGAAAAGAGATAACATGTGCCATTGGCAGCCATGTGGAGGGAAACACATTGTCTTATGTTGTTGGTGAGAAAGTAAACTGATACAAACTTTCTGGGAGAATCATTTGGCCTCACCTATCAAAATGGAAAATGTCGATACTCTATGACCCAGTAAATATGTATCTAGAGGTCTAATCTACAGAAAAAATAGCATGGACACATAAAGACATTTATTAGGGTTGTTCACTGATCTGCTGCTTGTGACAGCAAAACATGATAAACAAAATTTCACCAATGTGAAAATGGCTAAATAACTTACAGCATATCACATAATAAGGTGCTACCTATTCATTAAAAGAATATGGCAAACCTACATGTACTGATAAAAGAAGAGAACCACAGTTTGAAAAAAAGTTAATGTAAAAGGAAATACATATAAATATGACAAAATATGTACAAAATCTATATGAGGAAAACTATACAACTTTATTGAAAACAATAAAAGAGAACTAAATGGAGAGATACTGGGAGACACTCAATATCGTCAAGATGTCAGTTTTTCTCAACTTGAGCTATAGATTTAACGCAATTGCAGTCGAAATCCCAGCAAGTTCTTTTGTATTTATCAACAAACTTTTAAAGTTTATATGGAGAGGCAAAAGACCCAAAATAACCAACACAATATTGAAAATGAAAAACAAAGTTAGAGGAGTGATACTACCAGACTTGAAGACTTACTATAAAGCTACAGTAATCAAGACAGTGTGGCAGTAGTGAAAGACTAGACAAATAGATCAATGGAACAGAAGAGAGAGCTGAGAAATAGAGCCAAAAAAATACAGTCAACTCATTTTTGACAAAGGAGCAAAGGCAACGCAATGGAGAAAAGATGGTCTTTACAACAAATGGTGCTAGCATAACGAGACAACCACATGCAAAAAAAAAAAAAAAATGAATCTAGACATAGACCTTATACTGTTCATAAAAACTAACTCAAAATGTATCACCTAAATGTAAAATGCAAAACTATAGAACTCCTAGAAGACAACCCAGCAGAAAATCTAGATAACCTAGGGTTTAGCAATGACTCTTCAGATAAAACACCAAAGGCTTCCTAAAATTAATACAGATCTAATAAAGGATTGTTATCCAAAATATACAAAGAACTCTTAAAACTTAACAATAGGACAACAATCTGGGTAAAAATTGGGCCAAAGACCTTAATAGACACCTGAAAAAAGAAAATATGCAGATGGCAAGCAAGCATATGAAAAGATGCTCCACATAATATGTCATTGGAGAAATGCAAATGGAAATCATGAGATACTACTACCCACTTAGAATAACTTCAATCTGGAATACTGATAAAACTGAATGCTAGCTAAGAGTGGGGCAACAGAAACCCTCATTCTTTGCTAGTGAGAATTCAAAATGTTACAAACACTATGGTAGATAGTGGTGGCTTCTTACAAAACTAAACATGCTATTATCATTTGATCTAGCAATCATGCTCCTTGGTGTTTACCCAAAGGAGTTGAAAGCTTATATACACACAAAAAATCCACACATGGATGTTTACAGAAGCTTTATTCATAATTTCCAAAACTTGGAAGCAACCATGATGTCCTTCAGAAAGTGAATGGATAAACACATCCTTACAACAGGGTATTATGCAAGTTATGGGGCTGGCAGCAAATGAGAAAGTGAGCCCACCGACTCCTACCCCTGAGGCCCCAGGGGCTTGTCTAGTTCTTGCCCTTCCGGGAGTGGCCTGATTCTGTGAGCTCTCCCAGCACTTTCCTAAGAAATACTTCATTTTAGTGGCACCTGGGTGGCTCAGTTGGTTAAGTGTCTGCCTTTGGCTCAGGTCATAATCCCAGGGTTCTGGGCTCCTTTCTTAGTGGGGAACCTCCTTCTCCCTCTCCCTCTATTCCCATTGCTTGTGCTCTCTCTGTCAAATAAACAAATAAATCTTTTTTAAAAAATGAAAAAAAAACCAATAGGGTATTATGCAGTGCTAAAAAGAAATGAGCTATCAAGCCTGAAAAGGCATGGGGGAAATTTAAATGTATGTTACTAAGTGAAAGAAGCCAATCTGAAAGGGCTACAGATTGTATGATTCCGACCATATGACGGTCTAGAAAAGGCAAAACTATAGAATAAGAAGATGAGTGGTTATCAGGAGCTAGGGGGTAGAAAGATGAATAGGTGAGCAGAGATTTTTCAGATGGTGAAACTACTCTGCATGATACTATAATGGTGGACACATGTCACTAGACATTTGTCCAAACCCCAAGAGTGAACCCAAATGTAAACAATGGACTTCGAGTGGTAAAGATGTGTCAAGGTAGGTTCATCAAGTGTAACATACGTACCACTCTGTTGGGGGTCGTTGATACGGGGGGAGTCTGTGCATGAATTGGGGGCAAGGAGTATATGGGAAATCTTTGTGCCTTCTGCTCAATTTTGCTGTGTACCTAAAATTTTCCTAAAATAATAATCTTAAAAAGACTTAATGATATGTATATGCACAAAAGCCCAGAAGACGATGCATCAGACTTTTAATAGCCAACGTGTTGTCAGAATGTTACCCTTTGATATCCAAGTTTAAAAGGATAAACATTTTCATCTGCACATATTAAAAGCTAAAAAGAAACAAAATAAAAGTAACATTGCTTATGGTCTGGATAAATAGCCCAGTATAAATGATGGTATGTAAACATGCTGCTCATAGAAAGTACCTGCTCAAACTCCTTCAAAGAGAATAAAATACAATTAATCTAAGAAGAGCTGTGATCTTCTATAAGTTTTTACAGCACCTGGATCATGCTGGAGCAAAATTACCTGATTATTGGCCCATCCTAACCCTGGATAGGTAAGTTCCTTTGGGCAGAGACCATTTTTTATCTTTGTACCTAAGCCTAGAACCCTCCTGACACATGGTAGGTATTCAGTAGATGACTAATAAATGAGTCAGTGAGAGAACCTAATAAACCGTACACTTCCCCAGTGACTGACCCTTGCCGAACTAACAGAATCCACATGCAGAGTCTACAGGGTGGAAATCTGGATTCAACAGGCAGCCCAGTTAACAGGCCTCCCTCTTACCAACCATCTCTTGGAGCTCCCAAGTTTCACAGACCATGGGCTCCACATCAACTTACTTCTCACAGGCACTTTGCCACCTTTAGCGCTGGTCACTTCTTCATCAAACTTTGGATTGTTGAGTAAATTGTGTACCCCGAGAACAGCTAGAAACAAAGAGAGTCAGTAAATGTATCATAAGCTTGGGAAGGCATGTTAGGATGTCCACAATGTTAACTTGCCCCTTGAATATCAACTCTTCATATTATAAAGTCAGTCTCTGGAACCCCCTTGCCTTGCACAGTGTGTGGGACATATGTAGTATTAAATAAGCTTGCATATTTTAAAAAATCCCTTTCCAATCCTCTCCATTGCCACTAGCAATCTTCACATGTCTTTCTGTGGATATACAGGGAGAGTCATCTACAGGGCAGTGGTCTAGTTATGCCCTCAAGTTACTGAAAACTTGCTTAGACCTCCTAGTTAAGTAGACTCAATCTTTCTGTTTTCTCGTCTGTAAAATGTGAGTGTGGGACTGAGTCTAAGGATATTGTAGGATCTAACATTATACAGATTATAGCAAATGGCAGAAAGATCATGGGCCTCTTTCAGTGAAAGCCACCCCAATCTCTCAGTACCAACAGCAGTTGTTCTCTCCAGTTTAGAGCACTGTGGGATGGGAAAGAAAAGAGATGTCAGCAGTAAAAGGTCGGATAAGCATACAGAGATTTTGCATCTCCTGTATTACGGGGAGCTTACACC
This sequence comes from Mellivora capensis, assembly GCA_004024625.1. Lineage (NCBI taxonomy): Eukaryota > Metazoa > Chordata > Mammalia > Carnivora > Mustelidae > Mellivora > Mellivora capensis. Next base: position 13,001 of record PISX010000709.1, on the reverse strand, counting down.
AGGAGGCAGCAAAGGATGCAAGAAGCAGCACCGGGCCAGAATGTACTCTAGGCAGGCTGAAAGGCAACCACCGCCTTTGATAATGAAATTATACAAAAGAGACTGGCAGCCTGGAGAAGGATCCCAGAGCAGGTAATCTGTCAGCAGGACGCAGAGGAATATCTCAGAGCTCCTCAGCTGTACTGTAATCTACACATCAGGAGAAGGGGGGCAGCCAGCCAGTAAAGGGCAAATATTTAGAGCCAACAAGTCTAGGGTTAAGGACTGTACTCGGGAGCAGTCGGCCAGAGCTGGAATCCTGCTTCTGTCCCATAATACCTGTGTGACTTGGGAAGTTCTAAATGCCTCTGAGCATGCTTCGTCATCGATAAGGTAGGGAAAATAATTATACTTTAAGTGTTACAAAGGTGAAATCACTTCCCATGCATCAGATACTGTTCTGAGCACTTTACAAATTTTTGTTAAATAAATAAGAATTTGTCACTATGTATCTGGCACTGCCTAGAGAGGAGACACCCATTTAATAAACACAGGCCACGGATCATCCAAATATATCTTGCTTTGGCCCTATACTCACTAAGCAACTTCTAATTATAATTTGGCTCTCACTGCCAAGTTTTAACTTTTGTTTCATCCGTTCCCTGTGAATCTGGCTAGTAGATTAGTCCCAAACCGACGGCTCCTATGTGCACTGACAAGATGGACTCTCTAGACCCTCAGAATTATGACCATGCTGAGCTCCAGCTGCTGTAGGAAGGGCTGTCTTGGAAGTCAGCTGCTGCTCCCTTGGTGACTATCTTTCTGCTCTCTACTGGCCAGAACAACATGCACAGGGTACTGGCACTCTTTCTTACCTAAACCTCAGTGGCTGTCAGCCCATTCATTCATGGGGCAGCCCTCAACCTTCCAGAAAGATCCACCCTAGAGAAGATGCTGTCACCCACCCCCCAGGTGGGCTTTCTCATGAGTTCTAAGGGAGTATCTGATGAGGGAGTGGGGGTAAGCAGAGAGGAACAAGACAGTTTTCTATCTGGAGTATTCCCTGGTTTTATTGTATGAATTTCAGAATCTAGACTCTTCCAGATGACTCATATTTTTCTCTTTCTCCCTTCGTAAGCATTTCTTGGGAATTCAAGCCCAGCCCTGCATTCTCCCTTTGGGGAATTCTAGTAGAAACCATGAGACAACCCTTGAGAGGAGCAGTAACCATGACAGGATCTCTCCACAGCAACCACAGGGCTCAGAAGAAAGGTCACTGCAAAGTGCCTTCTTAACTGTGTGATGCAGGTGCTTCAATTCCTGCAATTATTTCTTTTCTTTCTTTCTTTTTTATTTTATTTTATTTATTTATTTGACAGAGAGAGGCACAGCAAGAGAGGGAACACAAGCAGGGGGAGTGGGAGAGGGAGAAGCAGGTTTCCCACTGAGCAGGGAGCCTGATCAGGGCTCGGTCAATCCCAGGCCCTGGGCTCATGACCAGAGCTGAAGGCAGACACTTAATGACTGAGCCACCCAGGCGCCCCATCTTGCGGTGATTTCTGAGAGAGGTTCAAATATGTGAACTTGTATTGACCACTAACGTCATCACAGTAGGAATGAAGATGTAGCTGAAATAGTAGGCATGCTATTAGAACAAGGCACAGCTGGTTCTCCTGGGAGGGAGGATGGATTATTATTACAAATGTCTTTCTGTGGAATAAAGATGTGAGGATTCTTGCTAAGGCTCATGGACTGTTTTTTATTTTATTTATTTTTTTAAAGGTTTTTTTCCTTGGGGCACCTGGGTGGCTCAGTAGGTTAAAGCCTCTGCCTTTGGCTCAGGTCATGATCCCAGGGTCCTCTCAGCTCAGCAGGAAACCTGCTTCCCCCTCCCCCCGCCCCGCCTGTCTCTCTGCCTACTTGTGATGTCTGTCAAATAAATAAATCAAATCTTTAAAAAAGGGGGGGGGGGTTTCCTTTCTTTCTTTCTTTTTTTTTTTTTTTTTTTTTCAGAGAAAGAGAGCACAAGTAGGAGGGGTAGAGGGAGATGGAGAGAGAATCTCAAGCAGACTCCATACTGAGGATAGAGCCCAACTTAGGGCTTGATCCCACAACCCTGAGATCAGGACCTGAGCCAGAATCCAGAGTCGGGCACTTGACCAACTGTGCCACCCAGGCACCCAAGTATGGGCTATTTTTAAAGCACCTTAACCTCTAGTGACCTAATGACCCTAATAATCTAAATTTACATCCCACTTGGAAAAAAACACATCACATGAATGCATAAATATGCTGGTAGATGCATGGGATCTTTCTCCAATGATATAGTAGAAATGGGAGAGGACTTAATTAGGGTGAGAAACTTACTTTCATGACATATTCTTTTGTCGTTGTTGCTATGTTTCACTAAAAGTTTATTTACAAACCCAGGAGGCAGGTCGCAGTTTGTGGATCCCTAATCTAGTGCCATCTTGTCTACCCATTCTTTGTCTACCACATCTAGCGCCATCCTTTCTATCCATTCTTTTATACCATGTGTGTTTTGCCTCTCTGCATGTGTAACCAATTCAAATAATAACACCAATTATTATTTTGTTGCTACTGTTTAGAAAGCTAGACAAAGATGAGCAGATCAGGCTGAATGTGGCTTTCATTACTGTGTGGGTATAAAGGTAAATAACTCCTGCTCTGTGGTTAGGCTAACAGCCCTCTTTGTGGCAATCAAAATGGAACAGCAACCGTGGGGAAGAGCAGGAACTTCGCGGATGCTTCGTGATGGTAAAATGTGATAAAATGCCAAATGTGAAAGCTTCTTAGAGGAAGGGCTATTATTTCATTGGTTTTTTTTAAAATATTTTATTTATTTATTTATTTGACAGACAGAGATCACAAGTAGGCAGAGAGGCAGGCAGAGTGAGAGAGGAGGAAGCAGGCTCCCCACCAAGCAGAGAGCCTGATGTGGGGCTCGATCCCAGGACCCTGAGACCATGACCTGAGCCGAAGGCAGAGGCTTTAACCCACTGAGCCACCCAGGCGCCCCTATTATTTCATTGTTTAAGTTTGCAACACTCTTTTAGATTCCTTCTTTCTGGTTTCTCTAACTCTTGAATTTTGTAGGAAGGGTATTATTAGGGCATTTTATAGCCGAGATAGGATTTTACATTTTATAGCTGAGAGACAGCAAACTAAGATTTGCTTAGAGAGGTGAAGTCACTTTCATCAAGTCTTACGGCTTCATACAAGCCGAAGTCACCTGGTATTGCAATACTGATGAGTAGTTATTAAGAAGCTCAGAGGCTGCTGCTAGTGTGTGCCTGAAGGTCCAGAGCCAGACAGAAAAGTGTCCCAGAGCTGAGGACTAACCTGCAAGATCATAGAGTTCGGTGTCGGAGGCACTGGCCAAAGCTTCTTCCAGTTCTGGGTCAAGGGTCACTTTTTCTTCTTTACGAGTTTCTATGGGCTTTTCTTTGGGGATGAAGACTCTCCCTTTAAATCAGAAGGAAAAAAAAAAAACCAACCATTGTGTGCTGCTGACCAAGGCAGGGTAAGAGGACTGACCAGACAATGCAGCTCTGAGAGCCACTGAGAGCCAAACCATTAAGCCCATTGCACACCCAACTGGGATTCCTTCATTGCTGGGATGATGTCAGTATCATTAATCCACCATTAGAGGGAGGGAACTTCAGAGGAGGAATCCTGCATTAGGCAACACAGAGATCTGAGGACACTACGGTCCTTAAACGTAGAAGGAAACGGTGGTAATCTCTATGGATCACCAGCATTGCCCTTAGACCTGGGCAAGAGAGGCCCTGCCATGGGCCCCATGCTTTATAGGGCCCACTCTGGTCCTCCTCTCCTGCAATCTCCCTCCTCCCCACAGCAAGGGAGAAGTCATGGGGCCAAAGGGACATTCCCACCGAGAATCCCACCTGCTAGGCCCTGCTCCAGGCATCTGGGACCCTGGAATTCCCTGCTCAAAGACCCCTGAACTTGCTTCCAGGGCCTGTATGCATCCCTTCCCCATGTCCATCCTCCCAAAGGCATGTTGCATTGCTGGAGTGGGCACCCCCAGGCCAAGGGGAGGTTATTTGTGGGTAATATGGATGAAGCTTCGATCTGTAAGCTGGGTGTCAAATATGTGTGAGGCTCTAGCAGTGTAGGACAGACCCATATGCTTGCATGGAACTTTTGGAAGCCCAAGAATCCTGGGCTTCTAGCTGTATTTGTAACAGGACAGAACATATTTTAACAGTTTACTAGTTTTCAAGCATTTATTAAAAATGGCACATGGGCTTCTATTTGTATTCTTCCCTTGGATCCTGCAAATACTGGAGGCAGAGTCACCCACACAGCCCCAGGGGTTCCTGAGGGACAAACTAGAGCTTTCTGAGTTTTTCCTGCTAGACTGAGATTGTAGACCCACTAGGATGCTCTATCTGGGGTCACTTGGAGGAGCATAGTGACCTGGGGATACAGCTACCTCTCCAGACATACCAAAGGAAGTCAGATATAAAAGGAGAAATCAGGATTGACGTGTTTAGAAGTTGCAGAGGTCTGTGAACAGCAAGGTGCAATGTGCTTCCCACATGGGGATACTCTGCCTTCACCTCCCACTTCGTCCTTGCAGTCAGATTCCATTTGTTTTGCCCCTGCCTCACTTCTGAATATGCTGACATCTATGCCCTAGCTCCTCAGCCCCAACCTCTGAAGATCACATCGCTGGGAGGATGGCATATTACCTGCTCCTAACTTTTAGCCAGCGCAACGTACCCACATCCCACGCGTGCAATGACTCATAAGGGGAAACCTAGGACATCCCAGAGCTGCCATAGCAATACTCCAGACCTGCTTACACTCTTTCCCAATTCCTGCCAGCTTTTCACTCTTCATTTCTTTTCTGGAGCTGCTCTTACTTCTTGGCATGATCTTTGAAATTGGTCTCCTCCAGTTTGATCTTTGGAGTTCCCTACAGACTCACCCTTCCACTTGCCTTCTCTTTGTCATCTTGGGTAGAACACAGAGCTGGCTCCCAGTTCAGCCAATGGAGACCAACACTGTTTCCAGATCTCTCTGGCTGGCCAGACCTCCCCACTCCCACTGGAAAGGTAAAAGTCAAACCCAAAGTCAGTAACTCTCCTTCATAAATCCTCTCCAACAGCTGTCCCTGGTTGCAGGGGCTGCTGACTTCTTGACAGTTGACCAGATCTTCAAATGGCTGGACATGACATCAGGGACCAGGCAGCACTGGGCACCCTAGGGAAACACCACTGCTTGTGGTCAGACTGGGGTATCCTGGCCACAATGTCTCTTCCACTGACCATCACCCTGCTTCCTGACTCCCCATCACATAAACTGCCACCTTTCTCAGAAAGAAAGAAAACAGGGGCGCCTTGGTGGCTCAGTGGGTTAAGGCCTCTGCCTTCGGCTCGGGTCATGGTCCCGGGGTCCTGGGATCAAGCCCCGCATCGGGCTCTCTGCTCCGTGGAGAGCCTGCTTCCTCCTCTCTCTCTGCCTGCCTCTCTGCCTACTTGTGATCTCTGTCTGTCAAATAAGTAAATAAAATCTTAAAAAAAATTTAAAAAAAAGAAAGAAAGAAAGAAAGAAAGAAAATACACTGGAGCTTAATGAAAAATACAAGGAGAATGGCCAGGAGATAGAAAATGGAAAAGAAAATAACCAATCAATAACATTTCAGACACCAGGGTTTATCCAAGATTTCTTTTTCAGAGTATCTGCAGCTTGAAGTATTTTCTTTGTGGCTCCAATGACTTTGGTTCCAGAGTTACTGAGATGTCTACATTCCACCTTCCTGTGAGTGTTCAGGATTACCCTCAACACCATGTGCACACGGGGCCCACAGCTCTTGAACTTTAGGACAACTGCTGCTGCACATCCATTCCTGGGGGGGTTGGCGGGCAACCAAACAACAAGTTCTAAGTGAATAAAGCTACTGCAGAGGGTGAAACGTGGCTCAGGCACCTGAGGGCTTAGTGCACATGGCGTTCAGAGCTGAGGTGGCATACCCCTCCCCTGAGACCTTTACCGTAGCTTCCACTCTCTCCAGATCACCCACTGGTCCTTCCAGTGTGTGTGGGGGGCGTCCTGCATGTTCTACTCTATTCCCTCTGCTCTATCTGGAAAACTTGCTCTCTGAGCATTTTGACCAACAGTGTTGATTTCCAACCTTCTCCTAAGCCATACCAGGCAACTGTGTACCCCTTTTGTCTCCCCATTTACTACTTAGACTGCCCCTGCATTCCTAACTCCCCTGTGAATCACCTGCAGATTAATCTGGATCAAGAGATAATTTACCCGTGACTGTTCCTCAGACCTCGACTCCAAGAAGAAGAGACAAAGCTTTCCCCTTATTATTGTCACTACCCTAATACTGGATGTTTGTTGGGATTTTATTGAAGATTTGACATTGTAACTTTTCTTTCACAATGAACTCAGTCCAACAGCAGCTACACTGCCATAGAGACAGCTCCATATTTCTATGGCAATCCTTAGTTATCTGCCCAATATTTCACTGTCCAACATCATTTCTTAATCAATCGTCACGATCAGTGGTGCACGATCCATCAAACAAGCACGATTCAGAGGAGAGCCAGATGTCGCATAACAGAAGGCAGCAGTGCTCGGACTCACGCCAGCTGAGGAAGCGTGCTCCTGCTGCCAAGGCCCTGTTCATACGCTCCCAAGTAGTGGTCATTCGAACCTGTATTTATCAAGAGCCTCCCCTGGGCCAGCATCTATGCTGGGGGGCAAGAGAGACACAGTCCTACAGTGGAGACCTCATCTAAGGTGGGAAACACATGAAAGTAAATAAACCAGTCGATGAACATAGCGCTATGAAAGCAATCCATGAGTGTCATGGCAGAGAGAAGAGATCTATTTTAGACAGAAGGGTCAGGGAAAGAAAGCCCGAAGCCCTGGTGTTTAAGCTCAGACTCTCAGAATGTGAAAACTGGGGACGTGGGTTGGAGGGAAGAGATCATGAGGAGACCCCGGGATGGGAAAAGAACTCAGCAGTTTTGGGGAACTAAACGCAGACAGTAGGGCTGAGGCTTGGCAAGGGAAGGGGAAAGGTGATCAGAGAAGTGGGTAAGGCGAGCTCTCCCAGGGTGCTGAGGACCACAGTGAGGATTTGAGGCTTTAAGCAGGGAAGTGACATGATCTGATTTGCATTTTAAAAAGACTGTAGTTGCCATGAGGTTATAGGTGATTCCATTAGGATCTGCGGGCCCAAGTCCCTCTCTGTAGCTGAGGAAATCACACAGCCTCTTGGTAACTACTTTTTGTCCCAAGGGGAGCCCGGGTTTGGGAGCTAAGTCGGATTGTTTTCCCTGTCTTGGTTCTGAGCTCAGTCTTGGCATGGAGGAACATCCCTTTGCTCCTCAGAGCCTCTCCAGGACAATCACAGAGCTTCTCTCACTAGCCCAGAAACTCCCTGAGGGCAAGGCAGGAACCTATGCACTGTGGTGCCAACACCTGGCACATGGCTCTGCACAGAGCAGGTGCTTGGTAAATGCTGGATGAGGGATGCTTGACTGCATTGGTCTCTAACGGCAGCATCTTAGGTTAGGGGTCTGGTGCCACAGCTATCCTAGACATGGAACAGAAGGGCCTGGAGCGGACATCTGCAGTTGGTAAAGGCTCGGGCTAAAAGCAATGCATCAATGCCTACAGGACCTTCTCTCAGGCACAACACCTCACATTGCCAGAGCTTTTTCTTTGGGGCTTCAGATAGTTTTCATAGAACTAATTTGAGTACCTTAAGCATTAATTTAATTAGCTTCTATATTCTCATAGAATTTTCTTGGTAACTAATAAACTTTATTTTTTCAGAGCAGTTACAGGTGTGTAGAGGAGAGTACAGAGAGTTGCCATATACTCCTTGTCCCATGCTTACAAACCCTCCCCCAATGACATTCTGGAGCAGAGCGCGACGTTTGTCACAACTGATGAAACCTACGTTGCCGTCGTTATTATCCAAAGTCCACAGTTTATGCCAGGGTCCACTCCCGGGTGGTGCACCATCTATAGGTCTGGACAAAAGTATACTGACATGTCTCTACCAGCCATGATTCTTTTTAATAATGAATCCAGTTCTTGGGCTTCTTTCCCACTTCTAGGTCAATTCCTTTGCTGGACCCCCAGTGACAAGACATGAGGAATACCTTAGTCCCGGGATGTGGTGCCCGGAGTCCTTACCTTTCTTTTCTCCAGTGAAGGGCACAAAGTCTTCCCTGTCCTTCTGTTCCAAAGCCTCCTTCTCCAGGTACATGAGGAGGTGCTCGCGGTCAAATGGGCCAGTGGCTGCTTTCTGCGTCTGGTCTTTCTGTCGGAATCCAGCTGGTAGCAGTGCGCTCTAACGAGACAGAGAGGTGAGCAGGACGGATGGTGTTCACCCTACTGACACTCTGGGACTTGGCCCCCACCCCTGGCCCTGCTGTCTATGGGGGAGGCAGGGAGAAGGACACCTGTGCAGAGATGCAGGTGTGCACTGAGGGCTGGGGACTCTGGCACGTCCCTGAGGCCCTACCTGCTCTAACCTCCTGTGCTGAGAGGGAGTCCCCGCCATGTGCACGGGCAGAACACAGCCGGCCAGAGCCATCTCTGGGTCTTCAGAGCTGCATTCTAGAATGTGGTAGCAAAAGGCCAGGCACCCTCCATGGCCTCCTTCCTTGTAGATCACACTTGAATTTGGCCAGATCTCTACCCAAGGTTCTCCCAAGCAGGCATACAGACACTAACAAGGAGCCAACCCAGCTATACTCTCTTGTTTCTAGCCTCTTTCCTGGGAAATCACCCAGCACATAAGCAAGTATTAGGGTAGATGCTGACAGCTGCTTGGCTGAGCTGAACGATTCCTTCCTTAATGTTCAAACATAAAAACTTTTTTTTAAGGCTGTGTTTTGGGTTATTCATTTATTTTTAATCTATCTTTTTTAATTTAAAAATAATGTATACATATTCTTTGGTTCAAGGGTACAGGTCTGTGATTTGTCAGTCTTATATAATACTCGGTGCTCATTACAACACATACACTCCCCAATGTCTATCAAAGATAAAAACATTTTAAAAAGTATAAAATACCCAAAGTGTCTGGCATATCAGCATATCATATATATAATTTTTAGTGATATTTTTCTTTATAGTAAAATCACTACTTTGGATGTCTCTGATTCTAATTTTAAGAAAATACCATCAGGACCGAAGGAAGTGCTTGTGAAACAAGCACTGTAACAAGCTACTTTGTTTTTCAAGAGCTCATAAAAATATTAGAATCTCCACTTAAATTTACACGATATTGTTATAATTCAAATATCTCCATTGTTGTGAGATCACCAAAGATTTCTAGTTATTTATGCATTTTTTAAAAATGGAGTATAAAAAATATCTACTTGGGGGGTTAAAGGCCTGGTTTAAATAGCATCTCTGACATTTGCTAGTATGAGCTCTTCTGTAAATTACTTCTCCGTATCTGTTCCCCTCATTTATGAAATGGGAGTAATATAATTTACCCCTAGGGGTTCTGTGCCCAGTTGAGTATAAGACCTCAAAGAAGAAATTTGGTAAGATTTGTCCTCTTTTCCTCTTTCCTTTCTTTTTCCCTAAGTCAAACTAGTCCTTTCTCAAGCAATGGAAAATATGTTTTACCATTTACATTAAATTGGTTTTTGAGAAACTTGCCATATCATATTGTAGACATGGCTACTGAGTTTCTTTATGAATCTGTCAGAGTAAGTGTGATCAAGAACCAATCAGGGAAAGAACACGGAATTTGTATTTGGAGCTAAGGGATTTCTACACTATTGTTTAAGGACCAAGCCACACCATTTATCCTCTACCACCACTGACCACGATGTTTCCGTTGCAGCTCACAAACCTTGGGATCCAGGTCATCAAGAACATTTTCCAACTGTTTCAGTTCCTCTTCTGAGAGTTTGCCAAGAAGCTCATCTTCATCAATGTTCTTGTATTTCTCCAGCTCTTTTTGAAAGGGGAGTGCCATGGCTTCTTATGTGTCCTTCTCATGGATCACGGACATTTAAACAGGCCAGCCTCCTGAGACTTCAGAATACTATCAATCAGAAAGAAACACCGTGATCGTACTCTGCAAACAGGACTTATTCATAGGAGACAAAGGCTGTGCTATCTGCCAATGGAGTCTTTATTGGACAAAGGATTCCACAAAACAGTCATACCACCTCCGTTTGCAGAGCGACCTGACAGCTTAGAATGGGTTTCCATGTGTCACTTATTTAGATCTTTACTAACACCCCAGAAAGGAAGCCTGGACAGATACTACTATCCCATCTGACAGGCAAAGATTCTGAGGCAAAGGTGGCTAAGTGCCTTGCTCGAGGCTCCAGAGCTGCCATGTGCCAGACCTCCTGGTTCCCAGCGTACAGGGTGCCTTTCCACCACACTACTCTGCCTCCTCCAGCTTACCATAGAAAACAGAGAAAAACAATGAGCTAATTGTAAGGCCTTCATAAGAAGCATACTTGTGTCTTTTCAGGGAAAGAGTGATGTGAAGAATACAAAATGGGGCTCATTCAGGAAAGAGAGCTTGGAACGTCCATGTGAGGAAGCATCGTCCAGTAACTCCCCGCAATTAATCTCAGTAAGATCCTAAAATCCTGACTGCGTAGTCTCTCCACACTTCTCCTCTCTTTTTGTTCTTCCCCCATCTCCTGTTCTCTTTCTAGTCCTGTGTTTTTTTGTGTCCTTAGTCACACTGCCTAGTTTGTTAAACCTCTAGTCTGCTCTCCTTTCAACCCCTTCTTTTATACTACCTCACTGCTAAACTTCCATTCGGAATGTAATTCTTACTCAATCCAATCTTTCTTGCAAAGGATTTTCCATCTCTCCTCTAGAAGGATAATATTGCATTTAGGAAATAGCAAGGTACTTAGCTGATTGTGTTTCTCCCTAGGCAATATTAAACTCAATCAGATCTTTCAAGACAATTAGTATTTGCTGTACACCTACTGTTTGCCAGGCACACACCTAGAAAGCAGGAACCTAAAGATGAACAAGCCGTGACCCCTTCCTCAAGAAGATCACAGCTCAGTGAGACACACAAACAGAGATAATGCCATTTGATAAGTGCTACAATAGAAGTAAAGCATAAAATAGGTCTAAAAACACATGAGGAAGTAATCATTGGGTAAAGTTGGGGGGGGGGGGTTAAGGGTAAACTGTGAAAAAGAGGTTGCCTTTAAGCCTTGAAGGAAGAGGCCATAGTGGGGATGTGGGTGGGGAAGGGTTATTCCAGAAAAAAGGAACAGCATAAACAAAGGCATAAAGATAAGAAGGTGGATGATGGTGTGTTGGTGAAGGGTTGGTGTGCTACAGGGAGAGGAAAGAACTAAAGTCAAGAAAGGGACGTTTGTGAAGGGCCTTCCTTATAATCCCTGCCAAGGAACCTGGGCTCTGTTCTGTTGGAAATGGGAGCCACTATACATGTTTAAAACAGAGGAATCATCTGAGAAGCCAGTTTTTTATGTAAAGTAATTCAAAAGGTAAGAATAAAGAATGGGTTGGCATAGGAAGAGACCAGTTGAAGGTGAGCCACTGAACGGTTATTAGAATGTTGCTTCCTTCTCTAATTCAACTCCTCACCACATTCAAGTTTGTGGTTTTCTGTTTAGATATCTTTTCTATGTACAATGTAACTGTCTTTTCCACTGGCCAGCCTTCTTTTAACCTTACATTGCTATAGTACAGCAAAATGAACAAATAAACAGAACCCTCCCCCCAAAACCATCCCACTAAAGTCAGAGACCAATTAGATCATGGGTACTTTGTTTTGGTCCCTGCTACCACTAATTTATCATGTGACACTGGACACAGACCAAAATCTGCCGGGCCCTTAGCCATCAAATGAACTGGCCGAACCATCCTCCTTAATGGACTTGATATTACACAGTTTCCCACATTTAACATTCTGAAATTCAGATGTGTTTTACAATTGACGATCCTACAATTACTGTGGGCCCAACAGCAGTCAAGATGTCCCTGACATTGCTTATGAATGCATAATAGCAAAAGCACCAGCTTCAAAACTAGAAGAATGGGTGTCAGGGATTCGGGGGAAAAAAAATCCCAGGGACTTGTAAAAATAGTGGACCACTCTTTTGAAACCTAAAGGGAAGGGAGTGAGACAGGTGGCAACCCAGGGATGTTTAGCAATGCTCCCAAAGGAAGATGCAGGTTAAGCTAGTGCCACATAATTACAGAGTGGGCTTAAAAGCCCAGCATTAATGGCTTTTAGCTCTTTCACAGGTTTTTAAAAAATGACCACTCTTGATGGTGCAGAGGCGATACAGAGGTGGAAAAAAAAGACATTTGTTATTGTGAATCAAAAAGTGATACAAAAAGTTACACTCTAAACGTGAAAAACTTTTAAGAATATTAACCAATTCATTTCAATTGTATCTTCCTTTTCTATGCCTGGGGTGATCTATAATTTAAAAAATCTATTCATAGGAGCTTTATTTCAAATAGCCAAAAACTATAAATGAACTGAATGATCACTGGTGGGTGAATGGATAAAAAAATCATGGTATATTCACATAATGGAAACTATTGGGAAGTAAAAAGGAATAAACTACTGAAACACACATCAACATGGATGAACATCAAAATAATTACACTAATGAAAGAAGCCAGACCCAAAAGAATGCATCAGGTATGACTCATGTATCTAAAATGCTAGAGACTGTAATTCATATGACAAAAAACAAATTCGTAGTTGCTTGGGGATGGAAGAGAGAGAGGTAGGGAGGGGCAAAGGGAGGGATCATGAAGGGACATAAAGAAAATTTTGAGTTTTACATGTTTATTCACTACCTTGATTGTGGTGGTTACACAGGCACGTGCATACGTTTAAACTTAGCAAACTGTACAGTTTACATATATGCAATTTGTTGTATGTAAGCTAAAAGATTTCAAAAAAGTCTCTGTAAGTCTAAATCTGTTCTTTCAATAAAGTGAAAATTATATATATA